>OW052182.1:84622932-84674315 GCA_932526625.1 Rhingia campestris
GTCTGTTCCCATACAAAGTAATATTTACTGATTCTTACTGATTTTTACTGCGGAATGCAAAACTTGCGTAAGGGAACGTTTTTAAGTAAAAATCAGTAAAAATCAGTCAGAATCAGTAAATATTATTTTGTACCGGAACAGACCTTATATTTTTTATTATTTTATATTGATTAATTTTGACATTTATGAAATTTTACAATCAGTCTTTCGGTTTGTCAAATGATGCTGGTTATGTATGCATTGCTTAAATAAGTCCTTCAGTCCCTTTTTTACTTAATTAAAATGAAGGAACTGATTCAATAGGTATACAAAAAACGATTAGAAACTTTTAAGTAACTTTTACGAAAATATTAAGGTACAAATCGGTTCCTCAAAATTTCTTAAATGTTAGTAAAATAACTTATAAAAATTTCTTCAGTCTTGTCACAACAAAAAGGTTATAACCTATAATACCCGTCATAGGTATAATTTCAAAAATGTATTATGATACCAACCCTTACATACACTTACCACCCACCTTAACAAACAAATGTATTTCTTTCTTTTACAGTCTTGCCAGCTTCATTGACAGCGTTGAATCCAGCTTTGCAGCAAGGTACGAGTAAGTTTGCCAGACCACGTTTTAGTTAAACGCCATGTCCGTTAGCATATGCCCATTAAAGCCCCCGTCATTTCAGGTCAAAGTCTCGGCTATGGTTTTGTCAATTATGTCCGCGCCGAAGATGCTGAGAAAGCTGTCAACACCCTTAATGGTTTGCGTTTACAAAATAAAGTCATTAAGGTATCATACGCCCGTCCAAGTTCGGAATCGATAAAGGGTGCTAATCTTTATGTATCGGGTCTTCCCAAAAATCTATCACAACCAGACTTGGAGGCGATGTTTGCATCATTTGGAAAGATAATTACATCTCGTATTCTCTGTGATAATATATCTGGTAAGTGATGGGTTCATCTTAATCCTATTGTTTTTTTTTTTGTTGTTCATGTACATCATTTGATTGTGTTAATTTTGAATTTGAATTTATTTTGTGTGTTTTCTTTTTTTTTCAATTTTATTTTTAGTTTCCGACATATTTGGCAATATAAGTCTAGCCAAACTCGACGGTACGTTTAAGTTTGATTTTTATTTGTTTGTGCATTTTTATTTCATTTGCCTTCAAAGTCTGACAGATGACTAATGGACCATTTTGTTGTAATTTGTGTTTAGGTCTCTCGAAGGGTGTTGGTTTTATTCGTTTCGATCAACGCAACGAAGCTGAACGTGCTATTCAGGAGTTAAATGGTAAAACACCAAAAGGATATACCGAACCAATTACTGTGAAATTCGCTAACAATCCAAGCAATAGTGCTAAAGCTCAAATCCCACCACCATTGGCCGCATATCTGACACCACAAGCAGCAGCGGCTACAAGAAGATTAGCCGGTGCTCTACCATCAGCCGGCAGAATCAGGTATGATTTTCCCAAATATTATTTAGATAGAATTTGTATTATCAATGAAATAACTTATATATAGACAATGAAAAAGGATTTTTTAAATCAAAAGCGCGATACAAACGTCAACAAAACCTAACCTTCAAATGTCACAAAAAAAAATGATAAAATGAAATAAAACTAGCAAAATTGATATTTAGTAAAATATTTTTTTTTTTTATAAATATGAGTTACGGATTTTGTTTGTTTGTTTGTTGGTTTGGATATATTTTTATTATTTATTCATTTTTTGTGTGGGTTATATATATATTTAAACAACGTTTATTATTAGCTTTTTATTAATTCAGAGAATACGATGGGAATAGTTTGTTCCGATAGGAGTTTATTTGATATGTCATTTGTGACATTTCAGGTTCAGGAAGACAGTGATTTGAATTTTAAATATTTTTTTTATTTTATTTAAAATGTTATGACATTGCGCAAAAATGGTATTTTAAATATTGATCAACGGATTAACTACACAGGCGAAAAGTTTGACACAGATGAAAGTCGATTTCATTCTTCCCTAAGAGACAACCCAAAATTGGTTTGGCGTAAGCGTTTTTAATGTTTTTGGGGAATCGTATTTCAAGTTTTGATAACAAGCTTTTGACAAGATATTAATACGGAAATTCTATTTCTAAAAATGCAAAAAGTTATTCTAAAACACTTTTAGTAATATTTTAAATTTATTACAAAATCAGTTTGCGGTTTTCGCCACTAAAATTAATATTTTCTTGTACTCATACACATACGTCAATAATTGTGCGCATTCCAATAATAAATTTGTAAACAAACTGTATTTACTTAAAATCAACGTTTTTATGTTTTTGGGAACAAAAAATATATTTATTTCGCAAGACTAAGATCTACTTTCTTGTAGTTAAGGCATTTGCAGCTAATATTCCGGCCATTGAACATGAACATGCTTTCATCCATCCAGACTTCGTTGATGTTGATGCTTTCGCGGATTTCCATTGCAACAAATTCGTATTTAAATTTATCAGAACTATCTGAATTATATTTTGTTTATTAGCTGTTTGATGGCTGTGCTGACTTCTTGTAAATTGGGAGGCTGCGTTATCTCTTCGTTGACAAGAGGCACGTGTATTTTTTTGTCCAATCACTCTTATTATGCCCATTTGGTAGCTGCCATTAATCATGCCGGATTACAACTTGTCGGGGGGATACTGACAGCCAATGGTCGATTCGGCTTCATCTTTAATAATGTTGCGATACTCCATGCATGTTGAATGTTGAAGAGTTAGGGTACGGAATTATCTGTTTCGTGGAATCTGTCCTTTGCAACTATCCGCCGGAGGTTTTTTCTTTCCAATTTCTTGCATTGAAATCCCCAATTATTATTTTCACATCGTATTCCGGATAGGTTTCATAGTCTCCTTCCAAAAGGATGCCCAGGTATGGACCATAGCCAGGCGATTACAAATCGGCTTTAAGTCAATCACTGTTCAGTGTGTTTACATTTCTGGGCTCTCCCAAATGAATCCGCATCTTAATATGTGCTGCCTTGGTTGGCATTTGAGGGATCCCTTCTCTGATACATTCGACTGTCCATAACCGATTGTTTTTTACGTCGTGAGGATGTTACCCTGACGACACAACCCCCCACCAGGAGGGCAGTTCCAATTTATTATGACACGTGGACATCAGTATCCAGATCACATTGGCATTTTGGGTCCATATCTGTTCAAGTGGCCTGACTAATACCTGCTGCTTTAACTACCTTTTCATTGACCAAAATGTTCGAGAGCCTCGTTGACATGCCAAAAGTTTTGTAGTTACCCTTTCGTTGTGAGCATTCTTTGTGGCTTCTGTTATTTGGCTGACTATGTTTTCCTGGTTGATGGAAACTAATATTTTCTCATCAGTGGAATGTGTTCTTCATTTGGATTTGCATAGCTGTTTGTGCTATTCTCAAGAATGCAAAATTAAAATGGCGCGATTGTTAGAGCGATGAACTGCCATGCAGAAGGTCTTGGTTCGATTTCCAGCCTTAGCAATACCTAAATGATTTTTCACTGGTCTTTCTCTTGTGATGATTTGAGAAATCAATTGTCAAGAAAGGTTTATCTTAACTTACCCGTTCGGAGTCGGTTTAAATCACGAGGCCCCGCAATCGTCGAGCCTTTGCGTCAAAAATTTTTATTTGTATTTGTATTTCGTTTAGTTAACTGTTGTTAAATGTTTGATTCGAAAGTGAACGTTTGCTTCTAATTTAATTTTTAATAATGTAACCAATAGTATATATTTGTTATATGCGACTTTTTACTATCCAATGACTTTTTAATGACGTACGTGCATAAGCTTAAATAGCGTTATCTTGCATTTTATAGACACATAACTCAGAACAATACTGAAGAAGCATTTGACGTATGATGGCGTTGACGTTGAAGGACAATAGGACGTACAACAAACATTTGTTTAAATTGTATAAACAATTCGACGTAAATGCCAATTGCCAAATTTGGTGACACTAACTTATTGGGTAATGTTTGTGTTTTGACGTATATCCACCAAATTTGGCATTTGGTATTTATGTCAAATTGTTTACGTCAAAACAATTCTGTATATCTTTGCATTGGACAGAGATAGACTAAAACGGATAAAAGATTTGGAAAGAGCAACCCGAAAACGTACTAAACTCACAAAGTGAATTTTAGCATTTACGGTAACCCAATATTACGGCGGCGAACTGACAATTGGAACGATGCACGTCAAATTCTGACATATGACTAAGGCCATGTCGTAATTGCGTTCAAATTTTTACCAGTGGATCACTTTTGAGATTAGTGTGGTGAATATACCCTTCAAATTGTTAAACTGCTCTCGAACTCGCTAAAATATGTCATTCGTTACATATCAGTTTATTTTAGGGATTAACTACGCTGTTGAAAAATTTTGACACAGATAAAAGGCTCCTCAAAGACAACTAACATTCAGTAAGATGAGCTCCATAAAATTCATTAATTCGGTCAAACATATGACTTAGGCCGCGTTGCAATTGCATTAAAATGTATTAAAATTCTTTGTAAAATCGATAAAATTTATTTTCTTATAATAGAAAAATACAAAATTAAAGTCAGAGAGATTAATACGACCTTCATACCAAATTTTTCTAAAAAACACCCGAAACCTTAATCAAAAATTAAAGATTTTCCATTCAATTATAATGTTCGAAAATGTTAGGTTACGGCATAACCGTCTCCAAACCAATTTACAGGCATAATTTTGTTGTAGGTTGTAGAGGCGAACACACCTTTTGATAAATTCCACTGGTTCCATTAAACAGTTGACATTTCAGTTTGGTTACATCATATTTGGGACACAATACATATTTTCCTTAATAACCTTAAAGTGACAAGAAAGGAAATTTTTAATTATGCCTTTAAACTAATTAAACAAGTACATAAATCTGTATAAACTTCTTTTTTATATTATTAATTTTTTTAAACGTCAAACAAAAACTATTCGGTGTCTGGTGTGAAAGCGTCAAGTATGGTTTTCGAAAAAAATACTTTTTGGTGTTTAAGGCATACAAAAGAGAAGATATCCAATTATTTTAAAATGTTGAAAAAAAAACTCAACTATACGGAATGCTACACTATGCATTACAGTTTGTAATATATAGTTTATGTTTTTGAGCCCTTTTTGATAATCTAAACGATGCGTTCTTTTACCACCACTTGTGAGCACTGGTAATATAAAACAATTCGCACAAACTGCACATTTCTAACGAATTATAAAAAAACAGGATATTTACATTTCTCTCAACTCTCCGTAAGGAATCTTAAAAGTCAAGAACTGCCCATAATATAGCACGTTAACCAACTCCCTTAACATTTTAATTTGGATTCTATGTCAAAAACTACCCACCTAAATCAGGAATCAACGCGATTGACACTTAGCCTAAGTTTGAGTTTTTGAGTTTACTTACCTTTTGAGTGTCAATGGAACACGATTCAGATTTATTTTTTTTTGTCATTGTATTGGTGTCATTTCGTGTCTGTGAAGTTAGCGTCGGTGTAGCTGCCAACATTAAAAAACATAACAAACATTTGAAAATACAGAAATTATCTTCATTTAATTCATTCAATCAATTTAATAGTTCACGTATAACTTTCTTTTCTGTGTCTATATCCATTACATCACAACCGAAGTAAAAAATCAAAATCAAAATCACTCTTGTCAAACTGACAGCTATCATTTGTATTGGTATTGGTAAATCTGCCGAAAAATTCAGATTTGCAAAATTGATCTCTGATCAAAAAAAAAATCAATTTTTTCGCCCAATGGAACACAACAACTGTCAAAATCGGTCTTCAGATAAAAAAAAATAGATTTTTTTCCCAATGGAAATCGCCATTAATTTAATGTATCCATTCTGAACTTATCTCGAAATGACAACTAGAACGACGTTTCTCAAGATGACATATAAAAAATAAACAGTCGAACCAAGCTCCCGAACGTAGAAGCCTAGAAATTGACAAAAAAACGAAAAATGAGAAGAGGACATTGATTCAAAATTGACTTTTATTGAATTTGCGGTCAAGCACTTGCCAACGTATTTGAATGATGAGTGCAAAAGGTGAATTAAGAAACAAAACGTCACTTCGTCATTGACTGACACTAACTTATTGGGTAATGTTTGTGTCGAATGTTTGCTCAATTGAAATTTAGACCAATTGTGGACTGGAAGAGTTTATTTCCAAATCATTTTTGAACAGCTCATTACGGTTAAACATTTATTTAACTGATTTTTAAATAGTAACCCTTTTCATTTAAACGTAATTTTACACAACACTCTACAAATTCGGTTTGCAAAATTAACAATTAAGAAAGCATTTTTTGTATCGATATTTATTTTAAAATATAAACGTTGCATTAACTGATTTAGATGAATGTCAAAAGTTATCCGCAGTCTAAAATTATACCAAAGCTGACTAAATTTGTTTTGTCTATATTCACGGCACTAAAGTGTCAAAAATTGTTCAGTGACAATAGTTGAGATATACTTTTGACACGTCCTAAATAAAAACAATTTAGTTAATGTCCTTAATTATTGTAAAAAAAAAATAATTTATTATGAAGACAAAATATTTCTATTCTAGGTAAACATTTCGATTTCAAATTAAATTGAAATCGAATTTTAAGTGTTAATTCGATTTATAAAAATAATAATTTATAAAAATAATTATTTCACATTTTAGGAAAAGCAATAAATATTATACAAATAACCCACATTAAAATTTTTACATAAATAATTTAGTTTTTGATTTTACTAATTTATATAATTTTATTCAATATTTTTCTTTTTTTTTCAACTTTCTTTTTGTTTATTTTTTTATGTTACCAAGTAGATAAAAAAAAACGAAAAAAAGAAAAACTACCAATAACCACCAAAATTCGCCCGAAAAATATATAAATTCGTTTTTTAATTTGTTCTTTTATTTGTTTTCTTTTTTATATTTTAGCATTGGAAAAAGCCCGATGTTAGCCATTAACAAGGGTTTACAAAGGTGAATTAATTTATTTTTTTAAAAATCGAAAAACAAAACCTATACTTTAATTATTTTTATATGATTATATATAATTTTTAATATTTTTTTACACTTTTTTTTAAAATTATTGTAACTTTTCGATTCAAGTTACCCTTAATCTATGTGTCTTTTTTTATGTTTAATTTTTTTTTAATTTGAATATTTTTGTTTTGTTTATTTATTTTTATTTTTTAAACGTTGACTGAGTATATTTGCTGAGTTTTTATGTTTAAATTGACATTGTGTATTTTATCTCTTGGAATGCGCAATTTTAGTTTTGCAAAAAAAAGTATTATAACATGTTTTCAGTTTAGCATTATTTGGTTGTATTATTAGATACTAAATGTTTGTTTTGTTTTGCATCACTCATTTGCGTTCAGTTAAAAAAAAACAATTGAATACCACAAAACAAAAAACAAAGTTTTTCAAACACAACATGACATCTAGCATTGGAAATTTGAAAAAAAAGAGTAGGAAACCTGCTAAAAAATGCTTTTGTAGATCTAAATGTTGACATTTGTTGTACTGAAAACACTGGGGCTTACGTATTTCGTTTGGTTGTTAGTGGTACGTACTACGTAATGTAGGTAGATATATGTAAACTCATTGCTTATCACATTCCGATCAAACAAGTAGCGCCACACATACTCGTTGTAGGATTTTTTTTTAATAACATTACTTTCTGAATTTATATCAATCTTTAGATTTACTTATTTATGATTAACATTTAACGTCACTTTTTAGCCCAAATTTTTGTTAGAGGATATGGGTTTGAATCAGAGATCAGGTAAAGAAGTGATAGGAAACATTCCAGGACTTTACGTTTTGCCTACTAGCTAATCCTGAAATTTTCCAGGATTAGGACAGATAAATTGATCACCACGGTCCAACCAGATACACACATTCCTTGTTTCACATACACTTGCAGCCCAGCTAATTTATGTGTCACAATGACACTTAAGAAATCGTGTGATAAAGGGGAAGACATACGAAAGTTCCCTATTTCTTCCAGACTTGATCTCTGGTTTGAATATTATTGGTAGCTTTCATGCCTTTTTGACAGTAGCAAATCTGCATTTCAATACTGTGTACTGGGTAGATCGTTTGTACCACAGTGACGTTTCTTGCGTCAGTCAATAAAACACGTCTTGGTAAGCTGCGATGAGACTTCAGACTTGCATTGAGAATGCACCTGGCGAGAATCCTAAAATCTGGCAATGACCAAGGTTCACAGACATTCAAAATGGCTCTGTTTCATTGTCATTTTCATAACATGCGATGACACGTCAGGCTTGCATTCAGTATGGACCTGGCGTGAATCGCTTAAAAGTGGAATCGGATAAGGTTCTCGGCATTCAAGATGCCTCTGACACCGTTTCGTTATTGTTTTGGTAACATGCGATGACACTTCAGGATTGCATTCTAATAATTCTCAAAAACGAAAGCATGAGAATTATATTTCCAGAGAATCCCTGTTTTTTACCATTATGACTTTAAATTTTCCATTTATTTCCTCAAAACTTCGACAGATTTTTCAAGTCACAGCAGCCTTTTATTTTTTATTTATTTTTACCATCCGCCGTTTGTTGCGATTCAGCAGCGACTTTTAGATGGAAATTCGGCCCATGAGTTATTTTTGCGTTAACTCTGGCTACAAGCTTTATTTTGTATACAGCCTTTTTCCTAGCTCCTAGGGGCTTATTCTCTAAAACTAAGCGGATCGCTCTTAATGGCGAATTTGTACTTTCATATTACCGAATGCCATTTTTTTATTGACGGCGGTAGGTGACAATTACCAAGAAACAAAAATACAAAGAAAAAAATGGCTACCTGTCAAAATGTTGGAAAAATAAATATAAGTCAAAATGGAAAAAATTGCACTGGAAATATAATTTTCGACGACCGCTTTCGCTACTGGTTATGCACAAATGCGAGGACGTTCAAAATTAGTTATCGCTTTTTATTAATTTGCTAATTAACAACCTGTGCCCTCATTCTATAAAGTGATTATCGTTTGACGACAACATTTCGACGGTTAATCATGCACCGCGTAAGATCAATAGTCGTTTTTGTGGTCGGCGATATCACTTTATTTGCTTCACTTAAAACAATAATCGTCAAATCACAGACGATTATTGAGTGATTGCTCATGTGGTCCTGACAATCGTCTGAGTGATTATCGTTTTCAAATTTACGGAATGACCCCCCTGGATAATCGAAACAGAAAATACTGAACGATTTGCATGCTTTTTATCGATATTTTCGAAATTGGCCTCCCATAGCGTGGTGTATCTTGACTGCGCATGATTGGCTGTTCTACTACGTTCTCACTGAGAAAAAAAAACACTCACTTCGGTGTTAAATTTGCAAATACTATCGGATTTTACGATAAAAAAATCAAATTTTCAAATGGCAATGCCATCACATTTGTGAGAAATATGGTTGCAAATATTGTAAAAAATAATCGAACAACCATATTTTCATTGGAATGGAATAGCTAAAATGTCAAATTGGAACTCATGTGACAACAAAATAAACGGCTGTAAAAATGTAAACATTGCAAACTTCCACACGGAATATGAAGACATTTTTTTTAGGATTTGGGCACTTCTTTTCCCCAAAAAAATACTTTCTCAAGTAGGCAAATTATACAACAATTGGTGATATATTTATTGCTCTGTATTTGCGGCTATTTGTATGTTCATACCTTTGACCAGAACCTTCTCGGAGTATTCCGTTTTAATGTCATGTTGACAACAAATAAATCAACAACCGAAGTCTTTGCAATTTTGCATATACAGCTTCCTCTGTTTTTCCCTACGAATCTTATAATTTATATAATTTGCCATATAATTATTTTTTTTAAGCAACACGCTGTTTTAAATGACTTAACCACAAATAAACATTTTTAAATCAATTTTAAACAATTCAGATTTATTTCAAGTTACTTTGGACTTATTTTTTGTTTGCTTACAATAAAAATGTCAACTGTCAGAGCAAATTCGGGAATATAACAAGCTGTCAAACGTAATGTACAAAGTGAGAACCAGAGATCAGGAAAAGAAGAGATAGGAAACTTTCCAGGACTTAACGTTTTGCCTACAAGCTAATCTTGGAATTTTCCAGGATTTTGACAGATAAATTGATCACCACGGTTTAGCCAGATACATACATTCCCTGTTTGCAGCCCAGCTAATTTATGTTTCAAAACGACACGTAAGAAATCGGTCGATAAAGGGGAAGACGTACGAAAGTTCCCTATCTCTTCCTTACCTGATCTCTGGTGAGAACACCTTTTTGTCGAATTTACAATTGAGCTCATTTGAGCTCCATTAAGAACGTAGTATTACAGTAACAGGACCATAAAGACTGTTTACATTTTCAGCGCCCTTGTGTGCGTTTTAGTCTTTATCGAAGAAAAACTTCAAAATATGGCGTATTTTCTCTTTCCCTGTGTCCATCTTTAATGAGTTCTCAATCAATCATAAAACTGTCAGAGAAATTTCTGTTTATAACGAAATCTTCTCTTTTTCACGGCCTAACATACGTAACATATTAGGGGTATTCATGCAACGTCGGAAAGTCGTCGTAAACGTTGTAAACGTGATAAAATTACGACGTGGTAAATGAACTGTCAAAATTTGTATAGGAAATCTCACAGGAATTGGGTGAGTAAAAAGAGATGGTAAACGTTGTAAACTTTTGAAATGCTATTTTGACATTTCATCAGTCACTTTCACACACCAAACGTATGCGCTAAACTGAAGAAAATTATTGAGAAAGGAAAGAGAACAATAGGAACAAAATTCTATCAATAAATAAATTACTAAAATGAGATTGAATTCAGTGGGTTACCGCATTATTTAGTGGTGCAGTTTTAAGGGTCGTTCATGAAACGTCGTCGTAAAATTACAATCTTTCTCACGTAATAAAATTACGACGTTGCATGAATACCCTTATTATGTACCAAGTTAGGTGGCTTTAGTTAAATAAATATGAGATTTTTTTTACTACACCGTTATTATAGATTAGTAAAGCCTTTTTTTGGAGAAATATTGTATTTTTCTACCACACCGTTATTTAAATATTCTTTCAAGTTTCCTTCTAGACTTTTCCTAAAATATTTCTTACATTGAATACAACAAGAAAGATAAAATGTTTCTTGGCCAAATGACACACCTGTCAGTTACTTGTGCTTTTTTTTTCCAAAATTACATTTAATCCAGCTGACATAATATGCACTTTATAACCTGTATCCACGTAATTAGGATCTATTCTCAGTTCATTTCCTATCTATTATAAAGGGTCCGCCAAATAACTTTTTTTTTTTTGAAAATGCTATAAAAAAAGCTACTAAATATTTTCTCAAATTTATTTTTTTATTTGAAAGTACAATCCTTCCGGTTAATAATGAAAAATAATTTCATTCAAATGGCTGCATCGGCTGGCCATGCAGTAGCCTACACGATCGGTCCAATTTTTAAGCACATTATCGATTGTGTGCAGCTGTATTTCACCAATGGCTTTACGAATATTGTCCTTTAAAGCGTCAATTGTCTCTGGCTTGTCGGCGTAGCACTTATCTTTTACGTCACCCCACAAATAATAGTCCAACGGTGTCAAATCGCATCTCCGAGGTGGCCAAACGACATCAGCTCTGCGGCTCAGGGCGCAAAACATCGAGTGTAGCTTCGGCTGTGTGGCACGTAGCGCCGTCCTATTGAAACCAAATGTTGCCAATATCCTCCTCTTCAATTTTTGTGAACAAAAAATCGTTCAACATGGCCCGATAACGATCGCCATTGACTGTAACGGCCACTACTTGCTCATTTTCGAAGAAAAATGGCCCAATTATGCCTCTGGACCAAAATAGGCACCAAACAGTGACTCGTTTTGGGTGTATCGGCTTTTCAATGTATGCGTGCGGGTTTTCTGTGCCCCAAATGCGACAATTTTGCTTGTTTACATACCCACCAAGATCAAAATGAGCTTCATCTGAAAAGATGATTTTTTTTGGCAAAATCGGCATCTTCTCTAAGTCGATCTCAGGCCAACTTAGCGAAGCGAAAACGCATTGGATGGTCAGTTGGCTTCAACTCCTGAACCAATTGGACTTTGTATGGCGTCATACCAAGGTCTTTATGCAAAATTCCTCTCAATGATGTCTCCGAAATGTTCAATTGTTGAGAACGACGGTGAATTGATGTGATGGCGCTTCACGCACACTTTCTGCCACAGCAGCAATATTCTCGGGTGTACGAACTGTTTTTGGCTTTTCACGCTTTGGTTTATCGATGAGGATGCCAGTTTCTTTCACTTTTTTCACAAGATAACGAACATACGGAGCTGACGGTGCTTCTCTTCTCCCAAAATCCGTTCGCAATTTTCGCACACATTCTGCAACATCACCATGATTTTTAAAGTAATGTCACAATATTTCCCAGCGTTGTTCAAGCATATACACAACCATATTCGTTTAGCGGAAGGATAAAACTAATTATCTGTCAAATCAGACATGAGCTAAGTGTTACCATTCACGAAATAAGCATTAGTTGAAAAAAAAAACGTAAGATGGCGGACCCTTTACATTTTCAACTGAACACACATCAAAAACATACTCACACTTCAAACATTCCAATCAAAACCATTTCCCCCTTCCAAGGCATGCAAACATTTGTATTTAAAACATTTTATAACAAATGTACTGGTATATAATATTAAGTAAAAACAAAAATTTTAAAAAGTAGAACTTTCAAAAACATGGTTCAACTAAATGAAACAAAAAAAAATTAATTATTTTCAAAACATCAAAACTTCGAAAATATACTTACCATATCCCATGTCTTTCTCAATTTCAGATATTCTCCATTAGCCGGTGATTTATTGGCCAATTCCATTTTACCCGGCAACGCAATGACTGGCTCCGGTTGGTGTATATTCGTCTACAATCTGGCCCCAGAAACCGAAGAGAACGTCCTGTGGCAGCTGTTCGGTCCATTTGGTGCCGTCCAATCGGTAAAAGTGATCCGTGACCTGCAAACCAGTAAATGCAAGGGATTCGGTTTTGTCACAATGACAAATTACGACGAGGCCGTTGTTGCAATACAATCACTTAACGGCTACACACTTGGCAACCGAGTGTTGCAAGTTAGCTTTAAGACTAATAAGACAAAAACTGCTTAAAATGGGTTCGAGTATGATATTTATCCAATTTTTTTCTAAATCTAATTTTTTTTTCTTTTCTCAAAGACACATTAGTCAGTCTTTATAAAAAAAAAACCAACAATTTATAAAAATAACAAGTTTCCTTTCAAATTAATTTATTAAATATATCAAAAAAAAAAATAAAAATAGCTAAAATGTGTTTGTTTTTATTTTTTTCTAAATAATTAGCAAAGAAATGATAAAAAAGAACACCAACATAAATTTTTTAACATAAAGAAAATATTAAAAAAAAATTTATATAAAAAAAAAACTATTTCTACACGTGTAAAAAATGCATTTTTAAATGTAAACAAAAAAATATATATCTAAACGATGGCAATATTTTTGGAGGTTGAGGAATTTCAAAAAAAAAAAAAAACACTTTTACAAATTGATATAAAAATAATAAGAAAAAAAAAACAAAATCGATATCAGACTTTATATAAATATTAAAAATAAGATGACATAAGATATATGTGCGTATATATATATATATATTTTAGAGAAACAGGAAATCAAGTCAGCGTATTTTGAAAATTTACCACACTCAAACACATCACCCTATCTCACATTACTATACAGAAACGCGATGTATAAAAGAAGGAAAACAAAAAAATAGCCCCGCAATAATAATACAAAAACCAAATACAACAATAAACTAAAAAATTGACAACAACAAAATAAAAATCTATATAAAAAAAAATATAATGCAAAATAAAATACAACAAAACTTCACTGAAATAAAAGGATATATGTATATGTATATGTGTTTTACCAAAAAAAGTGAGAAACATTGAAAAAAGAGAAAACCATAAAATCCAGCTTCCAAATTTTTAAGATACTAGACAAGTAAGTGTTTAATATTAGAAATTTTCTTATAGTGAATTTTTACGCGCAAAAAACTGAATCAACCAAAAAAAAAAAAAAAGATGAAAAATATAATAATATTAAATTAAAGAAAAAAAGAATATTTCTCATGAAAAGGGAAATTTATAGTTTAAAAAAAAATAATTTCTCTCTAATATCCTCCGGTTTTGTTAATGCAATTCGTTTTTATATATTTTTTTTTTCATTTTCTCTCAACTCAGTTTGTTCTTAAAAAAAAACAAAAAAAAAAGTAATATAACATGATAAGGGAACTGTTTTTATTTATTTTTTGACTTTAAGTGCAATATATTTAAAAACAAAAAAATAATAATAATGCTATAGACATATAGACAAAAATCTGCAACGAGACTTAAACAAAGAAACTAAACATAGAACAAACATAAAATACATATTTATAAATTTACACAACAGAATGAATTTGTAGTTAAAATGAAAGTAATTTTAAAATATAATAACATTAATTTATAAATTTAATTAATTATTAATTAATTATTTGTTAAATTGAATGACATAATGCACAAACAATTTTATGAAATTATTACCATTTTAATGTGAGCACAATTCAGTTGTTGTGATGTAGACTGTCATTAGTTTGCAGCTTTATTAAGTAGGCGCTAAGAGGGTTGGGTTAGGGTGCACTTATAGGATCAATGTTGTTATGTGAGCTACTGGAAGTGGAATTTTGAAAAAATTTACATTTTTTAATGAAACTAATAAGGTGATAGGAGTTGAGGTTCGTTTTTCGTTTTTTAAACATCAAACGGAGTAGAACACGGATAATATGAAAAAGAGGGAACAAAAAGAATGGAAAGAGAGTTGCATTTAAGAAGTGGGAAAGTACATTTACTAATTTTCCATAAGATTTTCGTTTTCAAGTGGAGTTTACCCGGATAATGGGAAAAAGAGGGAACAAGCAGAATGTATTTTTCTATCAGATTTTGGTTTTTAAGACATCAAATGGAGTTGAGCCTGGATAATGAGTTATACAGTTCTTCCCTCAAATTGTTGTTTTATTTAAAAACCACACCTGAAGACTTAGATTATAATAAATTTTTTAATTGGATAAGTTGCCACCAAAAAAATCAGCCCTATCGAGGTGCGGAAAATTCTCCGATTTTGTACGATTCGGAAGATTTTTGCTTCGAGGTATTCCTTCGAACGTATAGCTGTTCGCAGTGCTGCCAGAAATCATGATTTAGCATGATTATCATGCTTTTTGGACTCATATCATGTTTTAATGTTTTTGAGTCAAAAATCATGTTTTTTTTACTTCAAGATCTATAATCGACTCGACTATACTATTTTAAAACAAACACATATATTGGGCTTCAACTGAAAAGCAAAGAGGATGAACAGTAACACTTTATTTGTATGCTTACTTGTTGTTTCTGTGTTGGCAGAAGGTAATGATGGAATATCCCAGATCAACCGTTAAAAAAATCCTTTTCGATGGACTTATCCCTTTAATAGCTAAAATGTCCCTTTATCCCTCGGACACATTAAAATTCGCAGAAAATCCCTCAAAAAGGGATAAATCCCTCAAAATGACATCACTGACAAGTCACAATTTGCTTTAAAAGTGTCTATTTTAAGTTCTCTCCCTTTTTTATTTTTACCATTATCCAAAATGAATCATGCTTTTTAAACTCAAATCATGCTTTCAAATCATGTTTTATTGAATTTCTGAGTGACAGCACTGCCTGTTCGGAATATTTCTCCGACAATTTGTAACGCACGCGTTGAAGTGCGTTCAGGAGCATTTTTCGTTAAATTTTTGACAGCTAATTGGAATTCTTTTTCCGATTTCCTCCGATACAAATTCTTCGCGGAATTTATTTACAAATTGTAGTGAAGTCAACCGTCGCATTTGCGTAGTAGTTTTTCAGATGACACATACCTCGAATGGAATTTGAACCTTCGTCAAAGTATGCGTTGCGGAAAACTGTCCGCTCCGACAAATACCTCGATAGGGCTGAATATCTCAAATCATTACGAATTTACTTCAAACGAGCAGGAATATGGTTTGACTTCAATTGGGTTGTGACATCATCCGATATTTTTCAATGCATAATATTGGCTTAGTATTCGGCCCTATCGAGGTATCCGTCGGAGTGGAAAGTTCTCCGATTTTATACGATTCGGAGGATTTTTGCTTCGAGGTATTCTTCCGAAAAGTTGTTCGGAATATTTCTCCGACATTTTGTAACGCGTTGCGTTGAAGTGCTTTCAGGTGCATTTTTCGTGCAGTTTTTGACAGCTAATTGGAATTCCTTTTCCAATTTCCTCCGATACGAATTTTTCGCGGAATTTATTTACAAATTGTAGTGAAGTCAAGCCTTCGAATTTGTGTAGTAGTTTTTCAGATGACACATACCTCGAATGGAATTTGAACCTTCGACAAAGTATGCGTTGCGGAAAATTGTCCGCTCCGACAAATACCTCGATAGGGCTGATTATCTTTGGTATTGAAAAATGAAATATCTGGCATTACTTCTCATACAGGCCATAACGCTTGCTATTAAGCAATTTATACCTTATTGCCCAATCGGAAAAGGTCACTTTTAGCCGGGATAAAAAAAAAAGTTGTGGTGTATGAAGGTTGTGACAGTATCCGATGTCATTCAAAATATAATAAGGAATTTATTTTGGACAAAACCTTAATTGATTTAGAAATCAGACCTAATAACACATTCTGATCAGAATTCGTGCAGTTTGTCTTCATACATCATGCAAACATCATTCACAATCGTCAATGAATGATCTCTGCTACACTAAACCACATTCAAATTCTTCATATTTTAATTTCGCACAAAAACATTAATAAAATATTGAAATTCTTAAATCGTGCTTTGACAGCCGAAATAAAATAGCTGCGAAATCAGCTTGACGATTGGGTTATGCTGATGTTAACAAACAGAAGGTACTGCAGTTGGACTAAGCTACTTCAATAGAAAATCTGCATTAATAAACGCAGATAATGGTGTACTTAGTTAGTATGACGTTTATGAATTCACTTATAATTGTGAGTGACTTTTGCTATTCGAACAGTCGAACTCAAATAAGGTCTGTTCCCGTACAAAATAATATTTACTGATTCTTACTGCTTTTTACTGATTTTTACTTATTGCCGTTCCCGTACGCAAAAATAAGTAAAAGAGACAGCTCACGAGAGAGCAAAAAACTACCCCTCCATAAAAATCTGTAAAAAAATGTACCGCTGAAATTTCTGTTGGTAAAAATTAGTAAACTGTCAGTTGGTATCTAAAAGTGACAACTCGCTTGTTTTGACAGGTGATTTATGTCATTTGTTCTTTAAAAGGCAAACAAAACATATAATTTTATTGTTTTTTACTTAAACGCGTTCCCATACTTTTTGGTAATTTTGTCTCGTTCTGAGATAATTTACCCCCACTTCAAGAAATTTGAGAATTTACTAATTTTTACTGAAAAAGTTCGGGAACAGACCTATAGAGGGATAACATGAAAATGTAAATTAAGGGGGGAATCGATATATGATATCATATAAAAAGTGCAACGTTTTGATAAAATAAAACAGCATTATGAAAATGTGACTTTTTGCGAAATTAGATATTTGATTTATTATAAATGAGGCAACGCAATGATAAAAAAATGCTAATACGTAAAATGATGGGGCGTTTCTGAAAATAATTTTCATTTCCGACTTAAAACTCTTACCCCCTTATTAATAAACGCCAATTAGTTAATCAGTGAATACCTTTTGACATTTGCGAGAGTATTTCTTATGGAGAAAACTGTCAAGTTAGTCATTGATTAACTAATCAGCGTTTATTGATACGGGGGTAATAGATAGTTAGTAATATAGTCCCTATTGTGAATCGTCAACTTTAAAGTCGGAACCAAAAAAATATTTTTGGCGTTTTAGCGCTCACAATGACAAAATTTGTGATATAAAACAGATCATTGAGGCCTTGAATAAATTGATTTCTTAGCTAAGTACGGACCTTAGTTGTATGTGTATAAAATCCCCCAGAAAGACCTTAACATATTCATTCACTGCCTTCCTCTGTAAAAGTCTGCCAAACAAATTTGACAGCCATATTCATCAAATTTGGTTGTATAGTTGATTACCGGATAAGTATTTTTGCGGCGTTCATTCAGGCTAGCTAATATTCTTAAGCTACATTTCCACTTGCCGATTTGATATTGACAAAAGGCATTACGTTAAAAAATGACAAGTTGAAATGCCATAAAATTGACTGTCATTGAATTGATCGTCAACCATTAGCAACAATTGGAAGTGAATTTGCATGAATGGTGGAAATAGTTGAATTTACAAACAAAACATCACTTTGTCACTAAAAATTATTCGCATTGACTGTCATTAGCAACAATTGGCAGTGAATTTGCATGAATGGTGGAAATAGTTGAATTTGCAATAAAAACATCACTTTGTCACTAAAAATTATTCGCATTGACTGTCATTAGCAACAATGGGCAGTGAATTTGCATGAATGGTGGAAATAGTTGAATTTACAAACAAAATTTCACTTTGTCACTAAAAATTATTCGCATCATGTTGATAAAAGAAAAAAAAGAAGGAATGTAATATCCGTCGTACCAATACCTGAACTCCTGGTTATGTCATGTTTTTTTTTTTAATTTTCATGAATATGTGTCAAAGAAAGTATCCAAGATGGAAATCCATTACAATTGGCTGATCGACAACTCATCAGAGTTACCAACTCATGGAAACCACTATGTCTTCTACACCTTTTTGATATGTTGGTGACTTATGTTGACTGAATTATACGTTTATGAATAAGGCTGCAAGGGAAGTGTAAAATTGTAGGCCGCTTTTATTTGCGACACAAATTGACCTTCATAAGCCCAATTATTAGAAAATCAATGTTTTGGATTTTCTTCAAAATGTTTTTATGCAAACATATCAAGGCGAAGTCAGCTTATAAAAGGCGGGTTCATTTCCTGCTTACCAAAACTTATGTGTATTTGGTAATAAATGTTAAATGCAATGTACTTGTTCTAGTAAACAATCTAAGGCCACCAAAATGTATAAAAAAGCAATAGTAGCTGCTAAAAAAAGAACTAAGTAATAGTAGTAGTTTACCTTAGAAAATTGAGCTTTTCTCTAGGATAAATTTGAAACCATCAGGGGCCATATTTTATTCAACGAATATCATTGAAATCACTTCATTATCATTGAAATACGATTACGTAAAACGAGTATAGTTTTAGGTTTTACGATACTCGTAATTTCCTACGAATAAAATTCAATCGTACTTTGTCGTGACTATCGTTTACGTGACGCTCTTTTCGTTTTATATAAAGGAACCCCAGATTTGCAGTTTTTTTACTAAACTGCCTTACACACATTTTGAGGCTCATATCTCAGTCAGATCTAATGTTCAGTATCGGTTTAAGCTTAAATATGCTGAACAAAATGGCGTCTTAAAAAAGTTAACTTCTAAAGTCGAGTGAAGTATCACTTCTTTCGAAAGCAAATTGGTACCATGACCTCAAATTTATAAAAATCAATCGGGAAACCAGACAAACGACTTACTATTTTTTTTATCATACGCACATGGTTTCCATTGCTTGATTTTTAATTAAGCTTTTGGGTGATAAATCTTGAGTAGGAATTTATTGATCGACTCACAAAAAAGATTGCGGTTCATGGTGGAGTCGGTATTTTCTTTTCTTTTAAAGAGTTATAAATAGTTTTTGTCTGAAAACCATCAAAAAGGTTTCAAAATATCGACTCTGAATATATGACGCCGAAAACTTATGACAAATTAGATTCAATAAGTCAGCATTGCTTAGCGATAACCAAACATGTGTTCTTCCTTGACTCTTGAGTAAATTGATCTCAAATGAATTTATTCTCGCTTGATTCCTTGAATATCTGGAATATGAAACTTATTTGTATTTGGTATAACCTACAATATTCCATCCATGTATCTGTCCTCAAGCTCACCCATTCAACGACAAGACTTAAACTTATTGCACATCTCACCCTCCTTCCACGATCGCCCATCCTATGTGTATTTATTTAAAACTAACCTCAACTTAAATACAAATATTCGCACAATTTCAATTTATTTCATTTAAAAACCTATAGAGATACTCATTAGATTTAATTTAAAAGAAAAAAAATACATAAATTGTAACCTGTAATGGATCACAGTTCAAATCCAAGAAAACAAAATAACCTGTTTGTAAACAATTCAATTACATAAACTCCATACATAAAAATGCCATACACAATAACATACAAAAAATCTAACTAAATAACAAAAAAAACTTAAATTATTTAAATGTTTCTATAAAAAATAAATATAAAATATATATATATATTTGGTGTGTATCGATGTATTTATTTTAAATCATATACAAGTACTAGTTAAAAATTTATTTATTTATTTATTTTCTAATCCTAATTTTAAATGGAAATTGCAAAAGATGCTAAATAAATTAAAAATAACAAGAAAATAAAATTCAAGAAAAAAATACGTTTAAAAATAATTTCAAATCACTAAGAAGGAAAACCAAAATCACTTACACGAGAAAAGAAAAAAAAACTAAACAAACAAATTCATGAAAATGAATTAAAATATTAGTAAGAAATAAATAGAAGAAATTTTTAAATATAAATTATTCTCATTACTTAGTCTAATTAAATTATATTAAATGTACTAACAATTAAAACAAAAAAAACTTACAAAAATTATACCAAAAAAAAGAAATTACCAATTTTTCTTATCAATTACACTTTCTTATTCTCTATCCTGTAATCTAATATATATTTTATTTTTTTTTTATTATTTTTAATATAAATTTAATTTTCTTTTTTCAATAAGTAGAAACTATTAATATATAAAACAAAATACAAAAACAAACATATATATATATATATTAACTTTTATGTGTACCTAATATTTAAAAAAAGACAACTTTACAAAAAAAAGATACTTTGTCGTAACATTGTGTTTTTTTTTCTTATTTTTATTTATATTTAGTATTTTTGTAATTAATTAATTTTAGATTTATTTATTTTTAATTAATTTATTTATTTAGTTTTTTAATGTATTGTATGTCATTTTGCTTACAAATTTTTAAAGAATATTAATAAAAAAAACCAAAACAAAAAAATGATGCATATATATTATATTATTCTAGTCGATATAATTACAATTATTATTATTCATTATTATTACAATTATTAAATTAAAATTTAAATAAAAACAAAAATGAACATAAAGAATGCATTTCTTCTAATTATTATTATTATTATAAATTATATAAATGTAATTTCCCCCCCCCAAAAAAACACAAAGAGAACTAAACCTATATATACTTATTATTTAAAATACAATTTTATGTGTTTATACAATTTATGTAACCCAGAAAGCAAAACGAAGCAAAACGTATTAACAATTGTGAAACCTTAAGCAAACAACAAAACCCCCCAAACCGCTCCCCCCAAAAAGAACGATGAAAATAAAAATAAAAATGAAAATAAAAGAAAATATCTTTTTTGCAATAAATTTTTAAACAAACGCATGATACTCTCTTCTCTAGTCAGAATTATTGTCTCATTATATTAAAAAAAAAATATAATTCAGAGAATAGAAGGAACACAAAAAAACTGAGGAAAAACATTAAAAAAAATATATTTACTAAACAAGAAAATAATTTATGTAATTTAGTTCGTTTCGAAATAAAATTAAAAATCTAAAAAAAAAAATAATTTTCCTAGTTTTTCTGAAGTCTGATCGGGGCTCTTCGGCCATTTTTTCTTTGTCTTAATGTGCTTCAAGGATGGTTGGGTGTTGTAGAACGAAGGTAGACTCTGATTGGCGTTAACTTGGCAATGCCCAGTGTTGCAACTCTGACTACACATCAAATGTGCTTATTTTTACCTCCAAGTGGTAACCATCGGGTACTGGTCTCATCCAACTGGATTTGACTTGCTAAACGATAAGTGCGAGTGTTGATAACACGACGAAAAACAGCAACACTATAAACACCCTGGTGAGGATGGCACGGATGAATACCCGGCCTTGCTGTCCCATGCGAACTTAGATGAGCTGCTCTGACATATTCGGACAACAGGTTGTCTAGGAATTTCAAGGGTTAGTGAGGCCCCTTGAACAGAGATGGTGGCGGATGAACCGAAAGGCCTACGGCAGCGCTCAATCCCGTAGTGCCCGTGTCCTAGGGGTATCTAATAAATTGGAACTGGCCCTCCAGGTTGGGGGTTGTGCTTTGGGTTAACTACCCACCCACAGAAAAAAAACATGGTTACGAAGCAACCAATAGCCTCGGAAAGGACTGATTTTATTGTTGACGACCCTGCTAAACGAAAAAAGGACAACGACGTTCGTATCTGCACCTGGAATGTGAGAACATTAAACAGGAGAGGTGCAGGCGAACAATAAGCGGAAGCCCTAAACTGCTACAAAGCAGACATTACTGCCATCCAGGAAATACGATGGGATGGGCCGGGCAAAAAGAGGATGAAAAACTGTGACATCTACTACGGATCGTGTTATAGTGAGCAGAAACAGCGACTATTCGGATGCGGATTTGTTATAAGTGTCAGACTTAGGCAAGAAGTCTTATGTTTCCAAGACATTAGCGAACGCATAGTGACAATCCGCATCAAGGCCAAATTCGCCAACATAAGCCTTATATGCGCTCACGCTCCGACGGAAGAAAAAGATGATATAACTAAGGATTGCTTCTACGAGCTCCTCGACAGAACCTATGAGCGACTACCGAAGTGCGATGTTAAAATCGTGCTGGGAGATTTTAACGCAAAGGTAGGAAGAGAAGACATCTTTAGAAGTATTGTCGGAAAACATAGCCTACACGACAACACGTCTGGTAACGGACTTAGGCTAATTGATTTCGCTACGGAACGAAATGCCACTATAGCCAGCACACGGTTTCCTCACCTCGATACCCATAAGGGGACATGGCGGTCTCCAGATCAACGAACGGTCAACCAAATTGATCACATTGCGATAAATAAGAGGCACGCATCCAGTATTTTGGATGTCCGAACATTCCGAGGAGCTAACATCGACTCGGATCACTACCTTGTAGCAGCCAAGGAAAGAATGCGGATATCCACCACGCCAAAACAATCCAGAAATACTGTGAAAAAATTTAATGTCGGAAGACTGCAATCGCCAGAGACCGCCAAGACCTTCGCACAACGCGTATCCCTTAACCTCTCGATTAACACCATACCACCAGCATGGAATGTCGAAGAGCAATGGCAACGATGCCAACATGCCATTAGATCAGCCGCAACTGATGTGCTAGGTTTCTCGCGCCCACCAGCAAGAAACCCCTGGTTTGATGAGGAATGCCGACAGATGCTCGCAGCCAAGAACGAGGCCTACAAGGCTAAGCTGCAGATGAAGACGAGAGCTACCATTGAGCTCTATAGGCAAAGAAGAAGGGAAGAACATCGGCTTTTCAGCAAGAAGAAAAAAGAGCAAGAAAAGCGCGCGATCGTGGATATAGAGAGGTGCCACTCCAGGAACGATGTTCGCAAGTTTTACCAAAGTGTAAAACGTCAAAGCCAAGGATACAAGGCTCGAACAGAAGCCTGTCGAGATGAACAAGGAAATATCGTAGTTGAGACACAGTCGATGCTGAGGATATGGAAGAACCACTTCTGCAGACTGTTAAACGGCGATGACGAACAACATTCCGCTGTCAGGCAAAACGAACCATTCAATATTGGCAACGACAGCGAAAACTGCCAACCACCCGATACTTCGGCAGATCCTGGAAAAAACTCAAGAAGTCCAATCGATACCGACCACCTATTCATCGATTTCAAAGCCGCATATGACAGCATTTATAGAGACGAACTGTACAGAGCCATGTCTAGTTTTGGTATACCGCCCAAACTCGTCCGTTTGTGTAGGATGACGATAGAGAATTCTCGCTGCTCCATCAGGGTCGGAAACGACCTCACCGACACATTCGACACCAAAAAAGGATTTAGGCAAGGCGGATGCACTGTCATGTGACTTCTTTAATCTGATTCTTGAGATGATTGTGCAAAACTCCAAAGCCAACGCCAGAGGCACAATTTTCCAAAAGTCGGTGCAACTACTAGCATACGCTTGATTGACATTGGTAGGACTCAACGTGATGTCATAGCCACGTTTGCTAGTATAGAGAAGGAAGCGGCAAAAATGGGTTTAGCAGTATATGAGGGTAAGACTAAGTATATGCTGTCATCACGAAAGGACTCAAAACATCGACGAATTGGACAGAACGTCACCATTGACAGATATAACTTTGAGGTAGTACAGGACTTTGTCTACCTCGGCTCCGCTATTAACTCTGACAACAACATCTCGTCAGAAATTAAACGAAGAATTGCTCTCGCCAACGGCTGTTTCTTCGGGCTAAGAAGGCAATTTAGTAGTAAAGCCCTCACTCGAACTACTAAGGAGATCCTATATAAGACCCTGATCATCCCAGTCCTGCTCTACGGCGCTGAAGCATGGACCGTATCAAAAGCGGATGAAGAAATCCTTGGTAGATTCGAGAGGAAAATTCTTCGAAAAATTTTCGGTCCCGTTTGCGTTGACGGGCTATGGAGACGAAGATTCAACCAAGAACTATACGAGCTGTACAGCGACATGCCCCTGGTCAAAAAACTCCGCATTGGACGTTTAAGATGGATAGGACATGTAGAACGAATGGACACCAATACTCCGGCTCGCAGAGTCTTCGATTCCCAGCCAGACGTCAGACGCAGTAGAGGAAGAACTCGCCTCAAGTGGCGCGTACAAGTGGAAACCGACCTCAACCAACTTGGAGTGCGCAACTGGAGGCAGTTAGCTAAGGTTGGTTGAGGCCCAGGTTCATTCCGGACTGTAGCGCCACTTAAGTAAGTAAGTAAGTAATGTGCTTCAAGACATAATCGGCCGAATCATGGTATCCGTTTCGAAAGGAATATTCTCCGGTTTTGTACGAATCGGAGAACTTTGATTCATAGTAATCGTTCCGATCAGTTGTTCGGTACATTTCCCCAACAACGATCTTTTGCATTCTATGCATCTGTTTTTGACAGCCACACGTCAATTTCTCTCTGATAGTCTCCGACATCTGTTCGTCGCGGAAATATTTTTAAGTGATCAAAATGGAAGCAATTTTTTTTGAAAACTGGTGTTTTAGACAAAATTCCAATGAATACAAAACAATATGAGCGCTTGGTTGAGTTGCTGATGCCAAATGAATGCGTTGATGCACATTCGAGAAATGGATACTATGAGTAGAAAATAACGAATGGATTCCTTGATAGAGCCGAATACTTCACTTTTACGAGAAATGAAGTATAAAACATATGAGCTTACAATCCGCTGTGCGGATCGTTGAATACACTATCCCATCCCTTCCTTCAAATGAATGTATCCAAAAAAGTGGGCGGAGCTTAAACTGAATATTTACTTACTTAAGTGGCGCTACAGTCCAGGATGAAACTGGGCCTCAACCAACATGCCTTGCGCACTCCAAGTTGTGAGCGCCACTTAAGGCGAGGTCTTTCCTACTGCGTCCGACGTCTGGCTGGGAATCAAAGACTCTGCGAGCCGGAGTATTGGTGTCCATTCTTTCTACTTGTTCTAACCATCTCGAGTAAAAAAAAACTCCGCATTGGACGTGTAATGCGGAGATTTTTTTACTCGAGGCATTTCACTGTACAGCTCGTAAAGTTCTTGGTTAATTATTTGTCTTTCGAAGAAGATTTTTCGAAGAATTTTCTCCTCAAATCGACCAAGGATTTCTTCATCCACTTTTGACACGGTTCATGCTTCAACGCCGATTTTCGGAAGATTGTGCCTCTAGTGTTGCCTCTAGTGTTGCCTCGAGAGTTTTGCACAATTCTCTCAAGAATCAAATTACTGAAGTCACATGACAGTGCAGCACCTTGCCTAAATCCTTTTTGGTATCGAATGTGTCGGTGAGGTCGTTCCTGCACAGACGGACGACTATGGGCGCTATACCAAAACTGGACATGGCTCTGTATAGTTTGTCTCTGGTCGTATACGGCATTAAAATCGATGAAAAGGTGGTGGGTATCGATTTGGACTTCTTGGGTTTTTATCCAGGATCAGAAGATTTGATCAGTTGTGGACTTTTCTGGCCTAAAACCACACTGCTAATTGCCGATCGGGTTGTTGGTAAACGGTTTCAGGCGTTCACATATTACGGCAGATAGGATCTTGTAGGCGATGTTGAGGAGACATATGCCTCTGTAGTTGGCGCAGTTCAGAGGGTCCCCTTTTTTGTGGATCAGGCAAACGATGCTGAGGTTCCATTCTTCAGGCATTCTTTCATCCGACCAGATTTGACTTATGAGTTGGTGGATGTTACTTACGAAGTCATCTCCGCCAGCTTTGCAAAGCTCAGCGGGAAGGCCGTCATTTCCGGCGGCGTTATTAAGCTTGATTTTAGATATTGCTATCCTCACTTCACTTAGGTCGTATGGGTGGCAGTTTTCGCTGCCGTTGCCAATATTAAAAGGTTCGTTCTACCTGACAGCGGAATTTTATTCGTCATCGACTTTTAACAGTCTGCAGAAGTGGTTCTTTCATATCTTCAGCATCGACTGTGTATCAACTACGATATTTCCTTGTTCATATCGACAGGAATTTGACGTTTTACACTTTGGTAAAACTTGCGAACATCGTTCCTGGAGTGGCACCTCTCTATATCCTCGATCGCATGATGTTCTTCCCTTCTTCTTTGCCTATATAGAGCTCAATGGCAGCTCTCGTCTTCACCTGCAGCTTAGCCTTGTAGGCCTCGTTCTTGTCTGCGAGCATCTGTCGGCATTCCTCATCGAACTAGGAGTTTCTTGGTGGGCAGGAGAAACCGAGCACATCAGTTGCGGCTGATCTAATGGCATGTTGGCATCGTTGCCATTGTTCTTCGATATTCGATGCTGGTGGTATGGTGTTAATCAAGAGGTTAATGGCCTTGGCGGTCTCTTGCTATTGCAGTCTTTCGACATAAATTTTTCACAGTATTTCTGATTTGTTGTGGTATGGTGGATATCCGCATCCTTACTTTGGCTACAACAAGGTAGTGGTCCGTGTCGATGTTGGCCCCTCGGAATGTTCGGACATCCAAAATAATGGATGCGTGCCTCTTGTCTATCGCAATGTGATCAATTTGGTTGACCGTTCGTTGATCTGGAGACCGCCATGTCCCCTTATGGATATCGTGGTGAGGAAACCGTGTGCTGGATATAGTGGCATTTCGTTCCGTAGCGAAATCAATTAGCCTAAGTCCGTTACCAGACGTGTTGTCGTGTAGGCTATATTTACGTTTGCGAGCGTAATATTTGATTAAAAAAAACATTTGTTTTTTTTTCTTTTATTTTATTTTATTGTTTCATATTATGTATTATAAAAATTTGTATTTATTATATCAATATAAGAAGCCGCCGTCCTTAGCGTCGCTGCACTTCTTAGCCTGAGAGTCAAATTAGAACTGAATTAAAAGTCTATCTTAAATTTCCATTACACTTTTGATTTATCCAAAAATATGCTTAATCTACATTACATGCTTTCTCACAGTTTCATTGGAGGTTTCGGGTTTCGCGTACATTAGGTG
Organism: Rhingia campestris; assembly: GCA_932526625.1. Classification (NCBI taxonomy): domain Eukaryota; kingdom Metazoa; phylum Arthropoda; class Insecta; order Diptera; family Syrphidae; genus Rhingia; species Rhingia campestris. The sequence continues at coordinate 84,650,705 of OW052182.1, forward strand.
TAGCGGGACAATTTCATTGGAGGTTTCGGGTTTCATGTACATTAGATGTAGCGGGACAAGGGGGTGTATCCGTTTAAGATAAGTTTTGCAAGGTATGCAAAAATGGCGTGGGAATCCGTTTTGCAAAAATATGGCAAAAGGGGAGTATGGCGGTATTCGGGGTACCGGATTGGGTGTCGACCATCATTGTAGAAATAATGTGCCGTTAGGCAAGGGGAATGTGGGAGGTGTCCTAGGTAGGGGTTTAGGTGACGTCTCTGACGTAACTCCTCCGCCCTTAAGATTCTGCTCCGTAGAATCACTATTTTTAATATTAATCTTTATTTTACTTTTTGTGAATCTTTTTGTGGAACAGATAATTAAAAATACAATAATTATACCCAAAATTAAGAAGCTAAAACTATAATGTATGCTCGTGTATATTTTATGTTTAAATTTAATTTCTTCAATGAGCTTTCTGTTTTCTACTTGTTTTACATGAATTTCTTCTGCGTTATAGTTCATTATAACTTTTTTAATTGTTATGTTTTTTAAAATTTGGTACAATGAAATTATCGTAATAAACAAAGTTTTCATATACAATATTATTTATTTCAATTTTACAATTCTCGAATCTTATAATATTATTTCCAATTATGTTTATTTTATAATTATGAAAAATTTCTGTTTGTTCTAAATTTTTTGTAATTACAATATTATTTGCCATCTGCTTAATTACAATATTTTTATTTTCTTTAAATTCGCATTCGGCATTTTCTTTTAACATTTTTGATAGGCACGTATCGTTCACAATTTTTAAATCTCTTAACTTTGACCCGTTTTCCATATTATAATACATTAAATTTCCATTTGTAATAAAATTATTGTCTGATATAATAATTTCTAGGTTATTTTTATTTGGAATGGGTTCAACAATTATTTTATAAAAAATTTCTTTTGAATAATTGGGTATCAGTAAAATAAATATTATCTGATCCTCATGGACTATAGCAGAACTTTTTATGTTTGGTATTTTATTCAGTGTGATATTAAATTTTTGAATTTCTGATGGTGTCAACAGATCTGTACTCAGAATTCCTAGCTGGCTTAGTATTAAATTTTCTTTTACTTTTCTAACCAGATCCCTAAGTAACTCGATGTCATAATTAATTTGGAATGCATGTTGCATCCTTTTAATTTTAATATCATCCTCGTCTATTGCATTGTTTAACTTTTCAAATTGTTTCCTAATGTCATGTTGTTGTGTATTGATTTGTTTGGTAATGTTGTTTGTAATTTCGTTGAAGTTATTGTTAATTTTTATTTGGTCGTTTAGTCCGTTTATTAAGTTCTTGTTGTTTATTTCGTTAGTTTCTAGACTTTGTTTTATGTCTTGTTCGTCTTCATGATCCATAGTACCGGCTAAATATTTTAATCCTTTTCCTAGTATATCAAATAGTCCTCTTCTCGACTTATGATGATGATGACCCAAAGTATTTTCTATTTCTTTTATCAAACTGTAAAAATTGTGGTTTATTGTTGGAAATTCATCATTATCATTTAGTTCGAGTATGTTATGTTCTAGAATTGCAAGATTTTCTGTCCATGTTGTTAGGTTTATGTTGTGTAGTATTTTTGTATAGGTCTCTATAATGTTTAGGTTTTGTTCTCGAATTGTTATAAATCCGTTTCCTGTGTTTAACTCTTGTACGTATAGTCTTTGTCCAGTTGTTAGTGTCATTGGAATTGTCAGGAAAATAATTAGTGTTGCCTGAAAATATAAATTAGGCGGTTTGTTCAAATTTATAGTTTCGCTTGAGTTGAGTTTTGTAGTATTTACTTCCTCTTGCGTCTACTACATGGTCTTTGTCTAAAACTTTGGGATTAGTTTTTATATGGTTTGGTTTAAGTTTGTTATGGGTTCTAGTTTTTAGATATGAGTGCTTATTTTTTGTAAGGTCTATGTCAATTTTATTTTTGTTGTATTTGTTAATGTATTTCTCTTTTGTTTTATTAATTGTCTCTAGAATTTTAGGATATTCCTGATTTGTAATAGTTCCATCTGTAAATTCGATAGGTCTTCTTTTCGTCGTAGAGTGAATTGTCTTATTGTAAATTGTCACAGCTTTAAGGACTTGATTACGTAAAGTATCGTTATTTTCTTTATCGGCCTTAAATGTCCTTATGTGCTCGTTTAGAGTTGAGTGGAATCTTTCGATATCCGAGTTTCCTGTTTTGTGATAGGGTGTTGTTATATGTAAGTCAACGTTATTTTCCTTAAGATATTCTTTAATAACTATTGATGAGAATCCTGTTTCACCATCGGTTATTATTCTTTCCGGGATGCCATTATTTGCAAATCTATATTTTAAAGTGTCCAGTAGTTTTGGCCAAGTTCTATGTTTTATTTCGTGAACTGTAACGAATTTTGAAAGTTTGTCTATCATTGTTACATACATTAGATTGATATTGGCATACCAAATATCAACGTGTATGATCTGATTTGGTTTGGTTGGTGTTTCAGTTAATTTTAAGGGTATTTTGTAAGGATTTCTTTCATATTTTGCGCTATTGCAAATTTCACAATTATTAATAAATTTCTGGATTTTGTCCTTCAGTTTTGGGCATTAGTAAACATCTTTTATTTCGAAATACGTTTCATTTATTCCCCTGTGGTTTAGTAGGTTATGAGTTTGAGAAATTACCAAGAGTTCTTTTTCCTCATCTTCTATGTCACCTAGGAATTTGCTACATTTAAGAACCTTAAGAGATTTATTTTTGCTAAAATATTTCAGATATGTTTCTTGGAACTGTGCAAAAGTGTGGTCATCAGAAGAATAAATTCCTAGAATTCCTTTGGGTGGGATATATTTTTTCATAATGTCTAAAATAAGATCTTCTTTATAGTTTTTTATTTCGATAACTATTCTTTTTTTATGAAAAGGTGTGTAAAGTTTATGGTTATTTATATTGTTCGTCTTATGTAAAATAATTTGAGTTTTGTAAAGGTTTACCGGTGTTTCTACTATGGGAATATGGTTGCTTCTATCCTCATTTGCGCTGTGGATAGTGGCTAAAATGGACTGGTTGTCTAACAGTTGTTCACTGGTATCATTGTTGTCACTGGTATCATTGAGGTATGTCACATCTTCGTTGTGATAAATCTCAATCCTTGATAACCCGTCAGCGACCTGATTTTCTTTTCCTTTAAAATATTGAATGTCAAAATTATATTCTTCCAGTTTGACTTTCCATCTTTGCAGTTTGGTATTTGGTTCTTTTAGCGAACTTAACCAAACTAGGGGTCGATGGTCGGTTTTTACTACGAATTTTCTTCCGTAAAGGTATGGCCTAAAATATTGTGTTGCCCACACTATGGCCAATAATTCCTTTTCGATGGTGGAATAGTTGATTTCGTGGCTATTTAGAGTTCGACTAGCAAAACATACAGGGTGGTTTTCTTGCGATAGCACGCCACCAATTGTATGTATTCAGGATTATTTATATCAATTTTTGCTCCTTTTTTCAGGAAGGCGGTCATTGGTTTTGCTACTTTGGCGTAGTCTTTTATAAATTTCCGGTAATAACCGGTTATCCCTAAGAATGACTTAATCTGTTTCGTTGTTGTAGGAATTTAATAATTGTATATTGCTGAAATTTTATTCGGATTAGCTTTAATGCCCTCAGTAGTGATGACATGTCCCAAAAACTCAGTTTCTTTTTTTAAAAATTCAGTTTTATCTAACTGAACTTTTGAATTAACCTCTTGTAAACGCTTGAATATTTTTCGAAGTGATATTATGTGTTCCTCGAGAGATGTCGAGAAGACGATAATGTCATCCAGATATACAAGACAAATCTGTCCAATAAACTCCGATAAGACAGAGTCTTTGAAAGGTAGCGGGCGCGTTCTTCAAACCGAAAGGCATTCGAACGAATTCGTAATGACCCTTTTCTGTTGAGAATGCTGTTTTTCTTACATCTTCTTCCGCTATCTCGATTTGGTGAAACCCTTTAGCCAAATCGATCGTTGTAAAATACATAGAGTTTCCCAATTTACCAAGTATGTCATCCATATTTGGTATTGGGAATTTATCGTCGATTGAAATTTCATTCAATTTCCGATAATCTATAACGATTCGCCATTTCTTTTTTCCAGATGCGTCTTCCTTCTTCGGAACGACCCAGATGGGTGCAGAATATGGGGAATTGCTTGCACGAATTATACCTTGTTGGAGCATATCATTTATTTGCTTAGATACCTCTGTTTTGTGTATTTCAGGGTATCTGTAATTTTTGGTGTAGATCGGAATATCATTGATTGTCTTTATACTATGCATTAGTAAAAGACAAATCATTTCCGTCTTGGTAAAAAATACTTGAGTACTCAGAGACAAGTTTTTGTATTTCTCTTTTTTCTTCGCTATTAAGATGTTCTATTCTGATTTGATCAGAAATAGGTTCTCTATTCGTTTCGGTGTGATAGATTCCTATTTCCGGAATATGTTTTTCATATTCTTCGTTGCTGTTGAAAAAGATTGGTATTTCTTTTTTCGCTGCCGTTGGCCTTTCGGTTCATCCGCCACCATCTCTGTTCAAGGGACCTGACTTACCCTTGAAATTCCTAGACAACCTGTTGTCCGAATATGTCAGAGCAGCTCATCTAGGTTCGCCTGGGACAGCAGGACGGGTATTCATCCGTGCCATTCTCACCAGGGTGTTTTTAGTGTTGCTGTTTTTCGTCGTGTTATCAACACTCGCACTTATCGTTAAGCAAGTCAAATCCGGTTGGATGAGACCAGTACCCGATGGTTACCACTTGGAGGTAAAAATAAGCACATTTGATGTGTAGTCAGAGTTACAACACTGGGCATTGCCAAGTTAACGCCAATCAGAGTCTACCCTCGTTCTACAACACCCAACCATCTTCTGAGCTTAATTACCTTTTTATAATTAAAGTATTTTTGTACACCATATCCCAGCTGCTTCTCTTCTATAAAGGAGCACAAGTAAACCCAGAACTTAAATACTGTTCCTATTGTTGGTGTTCGGTCCCAAAATATACAAGCGATCCACTATTAAGCTCAGAAAAAACTTTTGTACTCGCAGGTACTTTAGTGCCTGATGTTATCCTAAGACTGGTCATGTTGGAAATGCCTTTAAGACTGACTGTTTCAGCATAGATTCACATGCAGTCCAACTAAGAACGACACGAACAATAAAAAACCAAAACTTACAAAAGACACAATTTCATCGATACACAATTTCTAGCAATTCAAGACAAGGATTCATAAAAATCTGGCAGCACTTCTTTGTCGACGTCAGTTTAGCGTACCAGAGAGAAGTGTGAGCAAAGCCTTAAGGTGAAGATATGGTTAAAGTTCCATTTAGTTTTAACTTTTTTAAGACTTAGAGTTACTTACCCCTTCACTAACAATTAGTGACCTATTACGCTTTAGAAGAAGGATATAATTATTTATGTTAAGCTATTACATATGGATGCACCATGCCCCTGTAGGACTCCTTTATTTACTTATTAACTATACCATACATACATACATTTAAAATTTAAATCACCACAAAAAAATTGGTAATTTTATTACCATCAAACCCTTTAAAAGGACTTAATCGCTTCCATTAGACTCCCAATTCCCTACTCGGTGTTGTTGTTGCCATTTGTCCCGTATTAGTGCTGGGCGGTGGAGGTGACACAATGCCCGGCGCCAGGCGATTCATAAAGCTTCTTGTTGCAAACGCCACATCATGGTTGGCAAAACAAAATAAGCATGACACGACAAATCCCTGTAGGCTCACTAATATGACGGACAAAATCTGATAGAAACGTTCTAATGGCGTTCCACTATCTGGACGGTAGGGCAGCAGGAAGTGCTGCAACCCAAACAGGGGGATCTATAAGATAATAAGAACAAATCGAATTGATGCTCATAGATACATGTGCCATTGTATATGACGTTACCAAAATAATGGTTGCCCTCACTGCTTTTCGGATCGCTAACGGAGCCGGCTGTGCTGACCTTGGATGGAGCTTTCTAACAATTACCCGTAGGACATTGACAAGGAAAACTATAAATAGATATACAACAGAAATTGAAAGAAATGTGTGTTTGAATCGATTCATACCAAACGAGGACATAAGTGACACGACAACTGGAATCGTAAGAATCCACATGATTTCGCTGTCCGTCATCCAGCAGCTGGGGGGAATAAAAAAAAAGGATAGAAATACCAATGGATTAACTATTCAGGATATCAAAAAAAATTGTACTTACTGTGCAGAATCCGATGGATGGTAGTACCGAGCCGCAGCATAACCACCGAGAAATAGCAGCGGTGATAGCCATCCCAAAAGGATAAACCAACGCATGACTACAGCGTCCTTTACGAAAACCTGAAAAGAAAGACATTTCGAATAACCATTCGAAAGGGTTATCCGCAATATTTTCATTTTAAATTATTGATGCATTTCGACAGGATGGGTTTTATTATACCCGATCCCTTAGGGTGTATTAGTGTTGACACAAAGTTTGTAAAACAGAAAAAAAGGGGGGGGGGTCAAAGTATACGAATCGAATTGTGATCCAAGGTTGAGTGGATCTAGTTCTTCAATCTGTGGGCACTCCGTCAAATCACTCAAAATGCATGAATATTGAAAAATATTTTAAATCTGAATTTTTTAATTTTTTTTGCATTTTTGGTGATTTGACGGAGAAACACGTAAATTTTGGATAAAACTGTGTTTCAACTGTGTAATATCGCTCAGTACCACATCTAACAAATCACATGTCACATCGCTCAGTATTTTTCGACGATAAAAAGTGCAAGTCGAGCGCCAAAATCAAGGGTTGAAAACTCTTAGCGCGTATTAAGCAAAAGCCTGAGCAATGACTGGTTCTACTTACTTACTTAAGAGGCGCTACAGTCCGGAAGGAACCTGGGCTTCAACCTGGGAATCAAAGACTCTGCTAGCCGGAGTATTGGTGTCCATTCGTTCTACTTGTCCTAAAAATCTTAAATGTCCAATGCGTGGTTTTTTGACTACAGGCATGTCGCTGTACAGCTCGTAAAGTTCTTGGTTGAATCTTCGCCTCCATAGCCCGTCAACGCAAACGGGACCGAGGATTTTTCAAAAAAATGTCCTCTCAAATCAACCAAGGATTTCTTCATCCACTTTTCATGTTCATGCTTCAGCGCCGATTTTCGGAAGATTGTGCCTCTAATGTTGCTTCGGGAGTTTTGCACAATCCTCTCAAGAATCAAATTAAAGAAGAAAACATGACAGCGCATCGCCTTGCCTAAATCCTTTTTTGGTATCGAATTTGTCGGTGAGGTCGTTTCCGACCCTGATGGAGCATCGAGAATTCGCCATCGCCATTCTGCACAGACGGACGAGTATGGACAGTATACCAAAACTAGACATGGCCTTTATAGTTCGTCTCTATAAACGCTGTCTTATGTTGAAAAAGATGAATAGGTGGTGGGTATCGATTTGGACTTCTCGGGTTTTTTTCCAGGATCAGAAAATTTGATCAGTTGTGGACTTTCCTGACCTAAAACCACACTGATAAGGGCCGATCGGGTTGTTGGTAAACGGTTTCAGGCGTTTACATATTACGGCAGATAGTAGGCGATGTTGAGGAGAATTATGCCTCTGCAGTTGGTCTCCTTTTTTGTGGATCGGGCAAACGATGCTGAGGTTCCATTTTTCAGGCATACTTTCATCCGAACAGATTTGGCTTATGAGTTGGTGGATCTTACAAACCAAGTCATATCCGCCGGCTTAAAAAAGTTCGACAGAAAGGCCGTCATTTCCAGCAACCTTATCATGCTTGAGTTTAGATATTGCTATCCTCACTTCACTTAGGTCGGGTGGTTGGTAGTTTTCGATGTCGTCGCCTATATTGAATCGTTCATTCTGCCTGACAGCAGAAGTGGTTTTTCCTTATCCTCAGCATCGACTGTGTACCAACTACGATATTTCCTTGTTCATCTAGACAGAGGTCTGTTCGAGCCTTGTATCCTTGGCTTTGACGTTTTACACTTTGGTAAAACTTGCGACCATCGTTCCTGGAGTGGCTCCTCTCTATATATCCTCGATCGCACGTTTTTCAAGCTCTTTTCTCTTCTTTCTGAAAAGCCGGTATTCTTTCATTTTTCTTTGCCTATAGGACTCAATGGCGGTACTCGTCTTCAACTGCAGCTTAGCCTTGTAGTGATCTTTCTTGGCTGCGAGAATCTGTCGGCATTCCTTATCAAACCAGGGGTTTCTTGCTGGTGGCCGCGAGAAACCTAGCCCATCAGTTGCTAGCACATCATGACTTTTTGGCATCGTTGCCATTGCTCTTCGACATTAGATGCTGGTATGGTGTGAATCGAGAAGTCAAGGGATATTCGTTGCGCAAGGCCTTGGCGGTCTCTTGCTATTGCAGTTCTTCATAATTTTTTCGCAGTATTTCTGGTTCGTTGTGGCGTGGTGGGCACCCGCATTCTTACCTTGGCTTCCACAAGGTAGTGGTCCGAGTTAATGTTAGCCCCTCGGAATGTACACACATCCAAAATACTGGATGCGTGCCTCTTGTCTATCGCAATGTGATCAATTTGCTTGACGTTCATCCTTATGGATATCGAGGTGAGGAAACCGTGTGCTGGCTATAGTGGCATTTCGTTCCATAGCGAAGCCTTAGTCCTTAGCCAGACGCGTTGTCATGTATGCTGTGTTTTCCGAAAATACAACTAAAGATGTCTTCTCTTCCTACCTTGAGCGATGGTCGGTCATAGTTTTTATCAAGGAGCTCGTAGAAGCAATCTTTAGCTATATCATATTTTTTTCTTCGTAGGGGCGTGAGCGCATATAAGGCTTATGTTGGCGAATTTGGCCTTCGCCATGTCTGTCTGTCCGTCCGTCTGTAGGTCACTGGTTTTTAGCCCATACATTTTTGCAAGGATTATGAAATTTGGTATATGTGATCCTTGTATATATGCTGTTCAAACAACTGTAAAAAATTTCAAAATCCGCCCACTGCCATGTCCACTTTTTAGAAAAAAAAACCTTTTTTTAAGTGAAACGGTTAAGAATTTTGGAAAAGTGTCTGAAGAGCATATTTAGACAATCTCAACATCTATAGTTCGTCCATACGAAGGGTGTTGCCAAGCTTACTTTTTGGGGACGTTTATAGTAAAAAACATTTTTCGGCCAAATTTTCAAATGTTGAAAAAAAACGTTTGATGCAAAAACGTTAATAAAATTAATATGAACGTTTCATCCTTAGATCATTTTAATCCACGCCCACTTTTTGGTGGCGTTTTCCTACAAAAACCATTTGTATACCCTACCCCATAGCATATGCATATGGAGAAAAACGCTGTTTTTTGTAGAACCATAAAATATTTTGATAATCTTATTTGTGTTCGTAACGACCTTCGTTAGGAAGAGTGATAAAAACCCAGCCAAATATCAAGGTTTCCTTAATCGATCCAAAAATTTTCACGCCCTACTGATCTGGTCTCATTATATAAAGCGTCATGTACAACAACGACATAATTGTATCTACTGGAATCAATCCTAGCGAACTCCATGGCCTCGCTTCAGCATCGTAGAAGTGGTATCTGCCTTACTCTCCTTAACCGCTTTTATAGGGTATTTCATTTAGCGCTTCCTATCTTTATCGCTGTCCCAGCCGAACCTAGGTGAGCTGCTCTGACATATTCGGACAACAGGTTGTCTAGGAATTTCAAGGTTTAGTCAGGCCCCTTGAACAGAGATGGTGGCGGATGAACCGAAAGGCCAACGGCAGCGCTCAATCCCGTAGTGGATACTGATGGCCCCGTGTCCTAGGGGTATCTAATAAATTCGAACTGGCCCTCCAGGTTGGGGGTTGTGCTTTGGGTTAACTACCCACCCACAGAAAAAAATATTGTTACGAAGCAACCAATAGCCTTGGAAAGGACTGATTTTATTGTTGACGACCCTGCTAAACGAAAAAAGGACAACGACGTTCGTACCCGCACCTGGAATGTGAGAACATTAAACAGGAGAGGTGCAGGCGAACAACTAGCGGAAGCCCTAAACTGCTACAAAGCAGACATTACTGCCATCTATCTATCATCTACTACGGACCGTGTTATAGTGAGCAAAAACAGCGACTATTCGGATGCGGATTTGTTATAAGTGCCAGACTTAGGCAAGAAGTCTTATGTTTCCAAGACATTAGCGAACGCATTGTAACAATCCGCATCAAGGCCAAATTCGCCCACATAAGCCTTATATGCGCTCACGCTCCGACGGAAGAAAAAGATGATATAGCTAAGGATTGCTTCTACGAGCTCCTTGACAAAACCTATGAGCGACTACCGAAGTACGATGTTAAAATCGTGCTGGGAGATTTTAACGCAAAGGTAGGAAGAGAAGACATCTTTAGAAGTATTGTCGGAAAATATAGCCTACACGACAACACGTCTGGTAACGGACTTAGGCTAATTGATTTCGCTACGGAACGAAATGCCACTATAGCCAGCACACGGTTTCCTCACCTCGATATCCATAAGGGGACATGGCGGTCTCCAGATCAACGAACGGTCAACCAAATTGATCACATTGCGATAGATAAGAGGCACGCATTAAGTATTTTGGACATACCGAGGAGCTAACATCGACTCGGATCACTACCTTGTAGCAGCCAAGGTAAGAATGCGGATATCCACCATGCCACAACAATCCAGAAATACTGTAAAAAAAATTAATGTCGGAAGACCGCCAAGACCTTCGCACAACGCGTATCCCTTAACCTCTCGATTAACACCATACCACCAGCATCGAATGTCGAAGAGTAATGGCAACGATGCCAACAGGCCATTAGATCAGCCGCAACTGATGTGCTAGGTTTCTCGCGCCCACCAGCAAGAAACCCCTGGTTTGATGAGGAATGCCGACAGATGCTCGCAGCCAAGAACGAGGCCTACAAGTCTAAGCTGCAGGTGAAGACGAGAGCTGCCATTGAGCTCTATAGGCAAAGAAGAAGGGAAGAACTTCTGCTTTTCAGAAAGAAGAAAAAAGAGCAAGAAAAGCGCGCGATCGAGGATATAGAGAGGTGGCACTCCAGGAACGATGTTCGCAAGTTTTACCAAAGTTTAAAACGTCAAAGCCAAGGATACAAGGCTCGAACAGAATCCTGTCGAGATGAACAAGGAAATATTGTAGTTGAGACACAGTCGATGCTGAGGATATGGAAGAACCACTTCTGCAGACTGTCAAACGGCGATGACGAACAACATTCCGCTGTCAGGCAGAACGAACCATTCAATATTGGCAACGACAGCGAAAACTGCCAACCACCCGACCTGAGTGAAGTGAGGATAGCAATATCTAAACTCAAGCTTAATAAGGCCGCCGGAAATGACGGCCTACCCGCTGAGCTCTATAAGGCCGGCGGAGATGACTTGGTAAGTAACATCCACCAACTCATAAGCCAAATCTGGTCGGATGAAAATATGCCTGAAGAATGGAACCTCAGCATCGTTTGCCCGATCCACAAAAAAGGAGACCCTCTGAACTGCGCCAACTATAGAGGCATAAGTCTCCTCAACATCGCCCACAAGATCCTATCTGCCGTAATATGTGAACGCCTGAAACCGTTTACCAACAACCTGATTGGCCCTTATCAGTGTGGTTTTAGGCCAGGAAAGTCCACAACCGATCAAATTTTCACACTTCGGCAGATCCTGGAAAAAACTCAAGAAGTCCAAATCGATACCCACCACCTATTCATCGATTTCAAAGCCGCATATGACAGCATTTATAGAGACGAACTGTACAGAGCCATGTCTAGTTTTGGTATACCGCCCAAACTCGTCCGTTTGTGTAGGATGAAGATAGAGAATTCTCGCTGCTCCATCAGTGTCGGAAAGGACCTCACCGACACATTCGATACCAAAAAAGGCTTTAGGCAAGGCGATGCGCTGTCATGTGACTTCTTTAATCTGATTCTTGAGAGGATTGTGCAAAACTCCAAAGCCAACACCAGAGGCACAATTTTCCAAAAGTCGGTGCAACTACTAGCATACGCTGACGATATTGACACCATTGGTAGGACTCAACGTTTGCTAGTATATAGAAGGAAGCGGCGAAAATGGGTTTAGCAGTTAATGAGGGTATAAGACTGAGTATATGCTGTCAACGCGAATTGACACACAACATCGAAGAATTGGAAATAACGTCACCATTGACTGATATAATTTTGAGGTAGTACGGGACTTTGTCTATCTCGGCTCCGCTATCAACTCTGACAACAACATCTCGTCAGAAATCAAACGAAGAATTACTCTTGCCAATCGCTGTTTCTTCGGGTTAAGAAGGCAATTTAGTAGTAAAGCCCTCACTCGAACTACTAAGGAGATCCTATATAAGACCCTGATCATCCCAGTCCTGCTCTACGGCGCTGAAGCATGGACCGTATCAAAAGCGGACGAAGAAATCCTTGGTAGATTCGAGAGGAAAATTCTTCGAAAAATCTTCTGTCCCGTTTGCGTTGACGGGCTATGGAGACGAAGATTCAACCAAGAACTATACGAGCTGTACAGCGACATGCACCTGGTCAAAAAACTCCGCATCGGACGTTTAAGATGGCTAGGACATGTAGAACGAATGGACACCAATACTCCGGCTCGCAGAGTCGTCGATTCCCAACCAGGCGTCGGACGCAGTAGAGGAAGACCTCGCCTTAAGTGGCGCGCACAAGTGGAAACCGACCTCAACCAACTTGGAGTGCGCAACTGGAGGCAGTTAGCTAAGGACCGGGCTAATTGGAGAGGCATGTTGGTTGAGGCCCAGGTTCATTCCGGACTGTAGCGCCACTTAAATATGTATCTTTAAATTTAAATAAAAGAAAGTGTGTGTGAGATATCATCGACCTTTTTTGTTCGTTTGAAAGGCCTATCAATGCCATTATTTATAGATTTTAATATCGTTTAAATGCCCGCCGCGGCTTCTCTGGGTGGCGCGCATCCGAAATGTCCACATTTCCATGACTCTGGCGCATACATCAAGCTGAACTTGACTGATGGCATGGGTTTTGTTGGCTTTGAGGGCCGCTGTAGTTTGTGGCTTACTCGCTCAGACCTGTGACTTCGGAAAATTCCACAAGAAAAAGTATAACGGATTCAAATCGCACGATCTCGGTGGCCAGTTCACATCAGCTCCACGTGAGATGACCATGCCTTCGCATAGCTCTTGCAGAATTTTCAGTGTGTCGTGAGTTGTATGGCACGTAACTTTGGTATCCATATCATCTAATTCAGGCCAAAAGAAGTTGGTAATCATCGACCTATAGCGCTCGCGGTTGATGGTAATTAAAAATATATCCCGATGACGCCGCCAGCTTAAAGTCCACAATCTGGATGCTCTTGGATCTCATGTGGATTGGTATCGTCCCAAGATCGATAATTTTGGTTGTTGACGTACCCATGGTTCTCATCGCTGAAGATAATTTTTTGTTGAAAATTTGTGTCAGTTTCCAACTGCTCCAGAGTCCATTCAACGAACAACGACATCTACCTTCAGCTCCTGTAGCTTCAACAATATGGCCGCTATCAACACTGTCCTTAAAGCTACCTTAAAGCTAACCTTCGTACATATTTCATTTGCTACATTTCATTCATTCAATGTTTTTAGCCATCTTTTTTAGGGTTTGGTTGGTAGAGGGTATCAAACGATTTACCCTTCTCATGTGTTTTTTTTTATTCCCTGAAACTTAAGTCTTTTCTGACTGCACCTGCCTCGGTTGAAAAATTCTCCTTTTGCTCCTGATTTGGTGGTTAATTGAAAGATTTAATTAAAATTTGCTGATAGCTTAGGCTTTTATTGGAAAAAAGTTTTTAGAGGTATTCCCGATCTATGTGGTCTTCGTGGGTGATACATTTCAGATACATTTTCCATTTAGAGAACACAATTTAGTTCAGGGGTGGAAGTATTTGATTTGACGAAACAAATTCAGAAGGGCTAAATAAAAGTGTAGAACAAGTAGTGGTTGTCAGCAGTTCGTCAACACAATAAGAGCAAATCAATTCCGTATTGAGGCCACGAGAATCTTGGTATTGAAGTCATCTTAAGTTGCGTTCAAATTGGCAAGGCTTTCCACTCCGTTGGAGAAAGGAGACCAAGGTTAAAAATTAATTTGATTCTAATGAAATGGGAAAATGTTGTCTCATTTTCTTTTTTTACCATTCAACCCCTAGAGATTTTTATACGTATGAGGGTAAAATGGTTGCATCCCTCCTTCTAGCACCCTGGGGAGTGAATTAGTGGATTTTTTTAAGGTCAGCATCAAATTAGAACAAATTCGACTTGAACATGGAGTATGGAAGGAAAGGGGGTGTCAGACTTGTTAGCTGACAGCTATATAAAATTCACACTCATCGGAGTAGTTTATGAAACTTAATGGGTTACATACCAAACATCGTCTTGAAGAGAGCAATTAAAACGCTCCTTGGGGCATTTGCAACTCAGTACAGAAGGGAAACTCCGATAGCTACGACAGAGAATGTCCCTTCTACCAAAAGCCGGCGTACCACTAGAGCAACTACTATCATAGCGACAGTTTTGAATGCCTAAAAAATCATTTGTAAAAGACTTGACCTGTACACCAAAGGACATGTCCGTGATTATAAGATTACGTCTTCAAAAAAGAAGCACCATCGATGCTGGTGTGTGATATGGCACGTAAATCAATATCTGGGACTAGGTGATATCCTACGGTTAAAATATCTATGGTTCGGTAATGGATCTTCGTTATGAGAGTGCTTGAGAATATAAGACCACCTCACCAAAATGGTAACTAAATATATTTTCAGCAGAGAACCTTCTTTTTCGACGCAAATGAAGGACCAAAAATGTACGAAATTAATGGAGGAATTTGGAACTAAGCATATCGAAGCCAATAGCAGCTTACACAATTGCGTTGCAGTCAAGTTACGCAACGCTCTAAAATCATGTTCAAAGAACTAAAGACATAGCTCAGCTCATGAGGATAGGTTAGGTTGGTGGGTTGATGTGGTAGGCGGTGTGCGTCTTCTCTCATCACACTTAGGGCAATATAGACCCGTTTGGGGTCCACTTGTGTGGTTTATTCCTTCATTGTCCCGTTACTGTCCATTGTTGTTAGCCACTTTTCAGCCATCCAGATGTTGTTGCAAACCTGAAAAGATTAAAGAGAGGGATTTCGGATAGATCCGTGAAGTAATGGATAAGTATCTTCCTAAGGTTCTCATTCTTAATTGGCTGAGGCCTGTGCAGTGGCACAAAAAGTGGAGGGTATCCTCATGTATTTCTTCATAACCGGAGCCTCTAAGAGGTTATCTTTATTCAATGTTTTCTGTCCAACCCGAGATTTGAGATCACATAGTGGTGGTTTGACAGACCTGTCTGCCTGGTAAATGCTGGAGGCAGATCCTTTTTACGCCAGTTCATCAGCAATTTCATTACCCTGTATACCTCTGTGTCCGGGGACCCAGCAGAACTTAACATTATGTTAGAAGCCAAGAACCTTTAGCTCTTCACGACAACCCTTCACAAGCTTAGATTTTTTTTCGACAGCAGAGATAGCTTCTATTGCAGTCTGAGTTTCAATAAAGATGGTGATATCATCTGGTGGTATCGACAGCATTGAGGTCGCTTTGGCTGCGATATCTGTGCCCAGATATCTGTGTAGAATTTGGGCATGACTTCCTGAGTTCGTTTTCCAGCAGTTTAGCTGGCCGATTCTTAGAGAACTTTTGGCTGCAGATTCTTGTAGGTAAGGTCTAGCGGTAGCAGGTTTAGGATGGTTTCCAGTCCTGCTGTTGGTGTTGTTCTAATTGCTCTAGTAGCGCCCATACCTATCCTTTGTACCTTTGTCATATTTTTCAGACGGGTGACTTTATTTGTGGGTGTCTCCCAGCTTTTAATATGAAGGATGTAAAACTTATTGTGGCTGGGCTTGCCGGCTTTTGGGATAAAGTTTAACTTAACTTCACTCCAGCACCTAGGCAATAGGCATTTAACTGCATTTAAGACTACCATCTTATCTCATCAGGATAAGAACTGTAGGATTATAAAATAGAGCCCATCCTCATTAACAGCCTCAAAAATGTTGAGTGCGAAAATATAGTAAGGTAGCCGAGCTATCGCCGGTATTTCAAGGAAAAAACCGATATAATGAGGACTTAGATAGCCAGTAAGATATCAGGGATTAAATCATTCCTCAAGTACTCAGCCTTAGATGAGATCCGGCCACCTGTACTAATTCGTAGATGACAATCATAAACTCAGAACTATCTATCGGACTTATCACCAAAGGCATACGGGAATACCTTTGCAAGCATATTCATGTATGGGCTATGAAATTTATAAATGGAACGTGAGACCAACCAACAGCAACACTGCCAATATAATTCAAGGTTTGTGAAGGGAAATACAACAATATGGCAGAAGGCAACAGAAACTCAGGAATATAAAAAAGAATTGACGTGAAGTCCCTACGACGTAATGGCTTGACAGGCTGTACCGAAAGGATAGAGTATGGTAGGGTGTTTACCTTTGAGTTTATGCTGTTCGACACTAAACAGAAAAGGTGCAGCCACACTAACGAAAGCCCTAAGCTGCGACAGAGCAGACAATACTGGTATTTAGGAAATACAATGAAATGGGATGATGAAAAGAAGGATGAGCTATGATTTTAATTGCAGACATTTAGGTGATTCTAAATGCAGACTTTTAATAGGTTACAGACTAAGGGGAAATATTGTTTGATTCAAATACCTCAACGAACTGATTCTGACAATTCACATCATGGCCAAATACGCAAACATGAGCGTTATAAGCGCCCATGATAGGACGGTGGATGAAGATGACATCACTAAATAAATACTGTTTCTGCGATCTCTTCGACAGCCGAATGACGAAAGGACAAATTGGACAGAACGTCACAAATATAACTTTGGGGTAGTAAGGGACTTTCTCTACCTCGGCTACGATAATAACTCTGACAACTGCATCTCGTCAGAAATTAACGAAGAACTACTCTTGCAAACCGCTGTTTCTTCGAGAAAGCAACTTAGTAGTAAAGCCCTCCCTCGAACTACAGAGATCCTATACAATACCCTGATCATCCCAATTCTCATCTAAGGGGCTGAAGCGTGGACCACTTCCTTGGTCGTTTTAAACGAAAAAAATCTTCGGTCAGGTTTGTTTTAAGGGGCTATGGAGACAAAGATTCAACAAAGAACTTGACGAACTGTACAGATATATAGATCTGGTAAACAAAAATTGGCATCGTACGTTTAAGATGGCTAGAACATGGACACTAAAACTTCGATTCCGAGCTAGACGTCGGTCGGACGCAATAGAGTGAGACCGAGTCTAAGCTGGTGCGCAAAATTAGAAACCGACCTCAACCAACTTGAAGTGAGGCCCGTGGAGTCAGTTAGCTAGGGATCGGGCTAATGGGAGAGGTATCTTGGTTGAGGGGCAGGTTCATTCCGGACTGTAGTGCCACTTAAGATGGAGAAGACTGTCGATGACATAAAGGATGAAAACACACCTTTTGTATTCTAGTCTAAGAACAGTGTTAGGCTAATTGACTTCGCGGCGGTTTCCTTACCTTGATATCTAAGGGGATATGGCGGACTTCCGATCAACAAACAGGAAGAAAGTGTTTGGTTATCGCAATGTTTTTAATCAAATTGAACAACAAGATGCAAGCTAAGGGCCGGGCTAAGCGAAGAAACATATTGGTTAAGGCCCAGGTACAGCGCGGATTATAGACACACTTTTTTGCAGCAGTAAAAGACTTAAAGATGTTTCCCTAGAAACTGAAGACACTACTATCTTCTTAAGCACAATCGTAAGTCTACTGGAAGAAGATGGTAAGCTGTCTGCAGTTTGTAGGGGAATATCTTTAAGTCTTTTACTGCTGCGTTCCTGAACCTAAACAATGAGGTGGAAAATGTTGGTCGAAATTCATTAGGAGTTACGAGTAACATTTCCTGCATCTCCAAAACACCTAAATCGTGATTTTCGGGTACTAAAAATCCGTTTCGATGTAACTGCATGATGTGCCATTCAGGCCAAAGGTGTCAACGTTCATACAGCACTACAGAACCAAGATCAACGAGTTTTACTTACTTACTTACTTAAGTGGCGCTACAGTCCGGAATGAACCTGGGCCTCAACCAACATGCCTCTCCAATTAGCCCGGTCCTTAGCTAACTGCCTCCAGTTGCGCACTCCAAGTTGGTTGAGGTCGGTTTCCACTTGTGCGCGCCACTTAAGGCGAGGTCTTCCTATACTGCGTCCGACGTCTGGCTGGGAGTCGAAGACTCTGCGAGCCGGAGTATTGGTGTCCATTCGTTCTACATGTCCTAGCCATCTTAAACGTCCAATGCGGAGTTTTTTGACCAGGGGCATGTCGCTGTACAGCTCGTATAGTTCTTGATTGAATCTTCGTCTTCATAGCCCGTCAACGCAAACGGGACCTAAGATTTTTCGAAGAATTTTCCTCTCGAATCTACCAAGAATTTCTTCATCCGCTTTTGATACGGTCCATGCTTCAGCGCCGTAGAGCAGGACTGGGATGATGAGGGTCTTTTATAGGATTTCTTTAGTAGTTCGAGTGAGGGCTTTACTACTAAATTGCCTTCTTAACCCGAAGAAACAGCGATTGGCAAGAGTAATTCTTCGTTTGATTTCTGACGAGATGTTGTTGTCAGAGTTAATAGCGGAGCCGAGGTAGACAAAGTCCCGTACTACCTCAAAGTCATATCTGTCAATGGTGACGTTCTGTCCAATTCGTCAATGTTGTGTGTCCTTTCGTGTAGACAGCATATACTTAGTCTTACCCTCATTTACTGCTAAATCCATTTTTGCCGCTTCCTTCTCTATACTAGCAAACGTGGCTATGACATCACGTTGAATCCTACCAATGATGTCAATATCGTCGGCGTATGCTAGTACTTGCACCGATTTTTGGTAAATTGTGCCTCTGGTGTTGGCTCGGGAGTTTTGCACAATCCTCTCAAGAATCAGATTAAAGAAGTCACATGACAGCGCATCGCCTTGCCTAAATCCTTTTTTGGTATCGAATGTGTCGGTGAGGTCGTTTCCGACCCTGATGGTGCAGCGAGAATTCTCTATCGTCATCCTACACAAACGGACGAGTTTGGGCGGTATACCAAAACTAGACATGGCTCTGTATAGTTTGTCTCTATAAATGCTGTCGTATGCGGCTTTGAAATCGATAAATAGGTGGTGGGTATCGATTTGGACTTCTTTGGTTTTTTCCAGGATCTGCCGAAGTGTGAAAATTTGATCGATTGTGAACTTTCCTGGCCTAAAACCACACTGCTAAGGGCCAATCAGGGTGTTGGTAAACGGTTTCAGGCGTTCACATAGGATCTTGTAGGCGATGTTGAGGAGGCTTATGCCTCTGTAGTTGGCGCAGTTCAGAGGTTCTCCTTTTTTATGGATCGGGCAAACGATGCTGAGGTTCCATTCTTCAGGAATATTTTCATCCGACCAGATTTGGCTTATGAGTTGGTGGATGTTACTTACCAAGTCATCTCCAAGTCATCTTATAGAGCTCAGCGGGAAGGCCGTCATTTCCGGCAGCCTTATTAAGCTTGAGTTTATATATTGCTATCCTCACTTCACTCTGGTCGGGTGGTTGGCAGTTTTCGCTGTCGTTGCCAATATTGAATGGTTCGTTCTGCCTGACAGCGGAATGTTGTTCGTCATCGCCGTTTAACAGTCTGCAGAAGTGGTTCTTCCATATCCTCAGCATCGACTGTGTCTCAACTACAATATTTCCTTGTTCATCTCGACAGGATTCTGTTCGAGCCTTGTATCCTTGGCTCTGACGTTTTACACTTTGGTAAAACTTGCGAACATCCTTCCTGAAGTGGCACCTCTCTATATCCTCGATCGCGCGCTTTTCTTGCTCTTTTTTCTTCTTGCTGAAAAGCCGATGTTCTTCCCTTCTTCTTTGCCTATAGAGCTCAATGGCAGCTCTCGTCTTCACCTGCAGCTTAGCCTTGTAGGCCTCGTTCTTGGCTGCGAGCATCTGTCGGCATTCCTCATCAAACCAGGGGTTTCTTGCTGGTGGGCGCGAGAAACCTAGCACATCAGTTGCGGCTGATCTAATGGCCTGTTGGCATCGTTGCCATTGCTCTTCGACATTCGATGCTGGTGGTATGGTATTAATCGAGAGGTTAAGGGATACGCGTTGTGCGAAGGTCTTGGCGGTCTCTTGCGATTGCAGTCTTCCGACATTAAATTTTTTCACAGTATTTCTGGATTGTTTTGGCGTGGTGGATATCCGCATTCTTTCCTTGGCTGCTACAAGGTAGTGATCCGAGTCGATGTTAGCTCCTCGGAATGTTCGGACATCCAAAATACTGGATGCGTGCCTCTTATCTATCGCAATGTGATCAATTTGGTTGACCGTTCGTTGATCTGGAGATCGCCATGTCCCCTTATGGATATCGAGGTGAGGAAACCGTGTGCTGGCTATAGTGGCATTTCGTTCCGTAGCGAAATCAATTAGCCTAAGTCCATTACCAGACGTGTTGTCGTGTAGGCTATGTTTCCCGACAATACTTCTAAACATGTCTTCTCTTCCTACCTTTGCGTTAAAATCTCCCAGCACGATTTTAAAATCGTACTACGGTAGTCGCTCATAGGTTTTGTCGAGGAGCTCGTAGAAGCAATCCTTAGCTATATCATCTTTTTCTTCCGTCGGAGCGTGAGCGCATATAAGGCTTATGTTGGCGAATTTGGCCTTGATGCGGATTGTTACTATGCGTTCGCTAATGTCTTGGAAACATAAGACTTCTTGCCTAAGTCTGGCACTTATAACAAATCCGCATCCGAATAGTCGCTGTTTCTGCTCACTATAACACGGTCCGTAGTATATGTCACAGTTTTTCATCCTCTTTTTGCCCGGCCCATCCCATCGTATTTCCTGGATGGCAGTAATGTCTGCTTTGTAGCAGTTTAGGGCTTCCGCTAGTTGTTCGCCTGCACCTCTCCTGTTTAATGTTCTCACATTCCAGGTGCAGATACGAACGACGTTGTCCTTTTTTCGTTTAGCAGGGTCGTCAACAATAAAATCAGTCCTTTCCAAGGCTATTGGTTGCTTCGTAACCATGATTTTTTTTCTGTGGGTGGGTAGTTAACCCAAAGCACAACCCCCAACCTGAAGGGCCACAAAACGAGTTACTGCCACAAAATAAATGTACCGGGACTGGAAGACTTGTGATTAGAGTTGCACTAGGTTAGGTCGGTGGGTTGATGAGGCAGACGGTGTGTGTCTTCCCTCATCTCACTCAGGTCAATATAGACCCATTGTGATGCCCGTTGGGGGTCCACTTGTGTGGTTGGTTCATTCATTGTCCCGTTACTGTCCATTGTTGTTAGCCTCTTTCCAGCCATCCAGATGTTGTTGCAAACCTGAAAAGATTAGGGAGAGGGATTTCGGATAGATCCGTGAGGTCATGCAAAAAGTATTTTCCTAAGGTTCTCATTCTTAATTGGCTGAGCCCTGGGCAGTTTCACAGAACGTGGAGGTTATCCTCGTGTATTTCTTCATCACCGCAGCTTCTTCAGAGGTCATTATCTATGAGATGCATTTTCAGTCTGTGGCTTTCTAGTAAGTTGTGTACAGTAAGAATTCCAACTAAAGTAGAGACAGATTTCTTGTTTCTATGAAGTGGTTTTAGGGTTCTCGCTTTGTCATACTCAGGCCACATCCTTTTGGAAGTTTCACAGGGGGAAGGGAGTTCCACCTGATTTTGGCAATGATCAGTGTTTTCTGTCCCACCCGAGATTTGAGGTCACATAGTGGTGGTTTGACAGACTGGTCTGCTTGGTCAATGCTGGAGGCAGATCCTTTTCTCGCCAGTTCGTCAGCAATTTCATTGCCCTGTATGACTCTGTATCCGGGGACCCAGCAGAGCTTAACATTATGTTGGCCGCCAAGAACCTTTAGCTCTTCACGACAACGTTTCAGAAGCCGAGATTTTATTTCGACAGCAGAGATAACTTTTCTTGCCGCCTGACTGTCAATAAAGATGGTGATATCATCTGGTGGTATCGCCAGCATTGAGGTCGCTTTGGCTGCGTCTGCTACTGCCAATATTTCGGCTTGGAAGACACTGCTGTGCTCAGGGAGACGAAATGTGCTGTTTAGCTTTAGTGTTTCTGAAAACACTCCAGCTCCAACGCCTACATCCATTTTTGAACCAGCAGTGTAGATGGATATGGTTTCGGTGCCCAATTCGTTCCTCTCCCACTCCTCTCTGCTTGGAATGATACAGGAGAATGGTCTTTGAAAGTCATGGTGAGGCAGCATGTAGTCAGAGGATACAGCTGAGCCCAGAAATATGTGTAGAATTTGGGCATGTCCTCCTGAGTTCGATTTCCAGCAGTTGAGCTGGCTGATTCTTAGAGCACTTTTATCTGCAGATTCTTGCATGTAAAGGTCTAGCGGTAGCAGGTTAAGGATGGTTTCCAGTCCCGCTCATTGATGATTATGTTCCACAACAGAGGTGAGATAACGCCTCCTTGTGGTGTGTTAGAGTTGCACTATGTGATTCCGGGTCTTCTAATGTCTTGTTTTACCGAAAGGAATTAGCACTTTCTTTTTGACTTCATTTATTGGGGTTTTTTGAAGTCACGGATCTGTGAGAACAAGGTACAGCCTCTGCAAGCTCTCAAGGAGAATATCCGACCAAAATGCGAGAATTTCTAGCCAAAAAAATTGAAAATAAGGTAGAAACAGCCCAAAATGGCCGCTCACTTGACCCATATCATTTTAAAACATATGGAAGGCTACAATCCGCTGTGCGAATCGTTGAATACCCTATCCCATCCTATCTGTAAAACTAAAATCCCCAAAAAGTGGACATGGCTAAAAACACGATGTGGATAAAATAAAGAAAATGACATGGTGACAACAAATTCTTCAGACTGCTTATAAAAAACTTTTACGGTTCTACAAAAGACAAGGTTTTCTCCTGCATATGTTATGGGGTAGTGTATAAAAATAGTTTTTATATAAAAACGCCCCCAAAAAGTGGGCGTGGGTTAAAATGGTCAATGGACGAAATGTTCATATTTATATTACTAATGATTCTGCATCAAAAGTATTTTCGAAAATTTTAAAATTTGACCGAAAAACATTTTTTAATAAGAACGCCCCCAAAAAGTGGGAGTGGCAAAAAAATTTATAAGAACGAAATACAGTTTTTCAGATTGTCTAAATATGTTTTTCAGAACGTTTTTAAAAATTCCTTATGGCTTGGCCAAAAAATACGTTTTTCTAAAATGGGGGCGTGGCAGTGGGCGGATTTCAAAAATGTTTACACTTGTTCTGCTGGGAGTAACAAAGAGCACGTGTACCAAATTTCATCCTTCTAGCTCAAAATTTAAGGCCCAAAAACTGGTGACGTACGGACGGACGGACGGACGGACGGACAGACCTGGCTAAATCGACTCAGCTATCGATTCTGAGAAGATCTAAGAAAGATCTAAGAGAAAACTAATATACCCCCCCTTTGGGATAGGGTATAAAAAGTCATAAGGCCCAAA
>OW052182.1:84674515-84997138 GCA_932526625.1 Rhingia campestris
ATAAGGCCCAAAAAAAAAGAAGAATAGGCCATTATTAGACTCCGTGCTTAGTAGTCAAACACATCAACCACTAAGGCACTGCATCCACATAGTTATTTTACTGACGATAAATGCTGAGCGCGGTGACGAAAAGACACATGTGGGTTCTCGTCAAGACTCTCTCTCTTACCGCTGTAAACAGTTCATTAGAACGTATTTGCGATTGAACCGGATTTTGACGATCTCCCAATGCCCGTTCTCTAAAAAATTCGACACTCCGATGTTTTCGACAATCTGTACGTTGAGGTAACACAACAGAACGACTATTTGCAATGCACAGCTTCACTATTACGGTGCGTTGTTTCAGAGAGTGTGAAACGGGCCTGGTTGGTCACATTTTTGGCGTGTTATTTGGTGTTTAAAAAATACTGAATTGACGTTTTAAAGACATGTCTACTCAATCCAGTCGGTGGATAATTGTCAAAGTTATTCAATGTTTACGATACAAAATGGCGTACCTCGTGACTATTTAAATTTTCCCCGGAGTGTGGTCAAATTTTGACCTCCGACATTTCCTCGTAGATACCTACGGTTCAAGTAATAAAATTTACTCACCACAACCAGTACCAGGTGCAGGTGCAATCCTTCACAAAACATCCAAAAGTAATTGACCAGCATACAGTAGTGCACGACTAAATGAAGGGCTATACACCAAGGCTGTAAAATCAAATAAATAAGTATCTAAAAAAATGTATCATTGCCTATCTATAACAACAACCGAACTCACTTAAGTGCAAATTGAAATGGTTCACCTTTCCTGTACCGGATTTGCTCCGAAGCAATTTGCACTTATCTAAGTTCGACAGCATTCACACTTGCGCTTACAGGATTATCACGTATATCCTCAGGTCTCTCTACCACCAATTTGTACCAAACAATCCACGCAATGCATGTCAATGCTAGCGATGTGAACAGATGCACGTGTATCCTTATCCTTGTGCAACGAAGCGATCTGATTTAATGAATAGAATTACAATCTAATTTTGTTCGTGCAAATTGTATCTAGAACCACCCACCTAAATCCCAAAAATATTACCAACGACGCGACCAATGCAACCAAGGATATTCCATATCCCTTCACGTACAGTTCATTGATGAACGAACGAAACTGCAATAAGGATGTTCCGGAGAAATTTGCTAGTTCATGGTAAAGTACATCTACTAAGCACTTACCTCGAGATCATGGTAGTCAATGCAGTTGGTGTAGTTTGACCACTCCTGTCGGCTCTCCGGATGATGGTACCAGGTGCCGTTCTCCAGGCAACTGCAAAATAATGAACGAACATCGAAACTCAATCAAAGTTGTAATACGAGAATGTACTCATCGAAGTATCTGGTGAATGATTGGTGTAGATATTCTACTTACGTTTTGTGCGCCAAGAAATTGCGATTGAATCCTTCTACGAAATCCGGGCAATATTGACTGAGTATCGTCCCAGCAGGAGTGCGTGGCCAGCAGAGATATCCATCGAAACG
Organism: Rhingia campestris; assembly: GCA_932526625.1. Classification (NCBI taxonomy): domain Eukaryota; kingdom Metazoa; phylum Arthropoda; class Insecta; order Diptera; family Syrphidae; genus Rhingia; species Rhingia campestris. The sequence goes on from OW052182.1 coordinate 84,676,031, forward strand.
AATTGGACAATGAGTGGGTGTTTCCAAATCTGTTGCGTCATAGTCAGAGGGGAGTGTAAATACCTCTGTGGTTAGGTTAGCTAAAGTTGACAACCAAATTGGAATGAAAATGTTATTAAATATTATTTTGGAATTTCATATGTACGAGCGGATTAAAGGCTGGTAGGTTAATGAAATTAAATATTCCCATTTGCATTGGAGGGTGGCCTATGAAACAAAAACTTTCAGAAACCCTCGTCAAGCTTGAAAGCAATTTTGTAGAGAAATCAGAAACGGACATGTATATGTACCGACATTCACATGTACATATTGTAGCTATTGCCTATGTAATATTAGCAATATGGGTTTCCGAAATGAAAGCAACTTGATTTTTTTTTTTGAGGACCCTAGTTGTTTCTAAGTATTACAAGTTGCGTCTTAAAGCAAAAAGTTGGTTAAAAGTATTTTTCAAAATTGATTGATCATGTATTTTTTTAAGGTAAATATATTTCACGGTTCTTAATACTTATTTGATGTAAATTCAGTGGCCAAGTGTTTAGTGCTTTAGGCTTTTAAGATTTCCTGCTTAAATCCCGAGATTAACAATAATTGAGTTTCCTCGACTGGATCATCTTTTGCAAAAGTCTGACAAACATCCATGGGTGTCATGAAAAGCTACTAAAATTTTCCGCTCGATTTTTTCTACAAATTTTTAATTTTAATATAAACGCACCCCCAATTTTTTTTATGTTTTACCAATGTCGAAACTTCAGTTTAAGAACGATCAACTTTTGAAAGTTTAAAAAAAATTCTACCAAAATTCTGAGTCGGTGGTCGCAACTTTGCTTCTACGAGCTCCTTGACAAAACCTATGAGCGACTACCAAAGTACGATTTTAAAATCGTGCTGGGAGATTTTAACGCAAAGATGGGAAGAGAAGACATCTTTAGCAGTATTCACGGAAAATATAGCCTACACGACAATACGTCCGGTAACGGACTAAGGTTAATTGACTTCGCTACGGAACGAAATGCCACTATAGCCAGCACACTGTTTCCTCACCTCGATATCCATAAGGGGACATGGCGGTCTCCAGATCAACGAAGAGTCAATCAAATTGATCGCATTGCCGCATTGCGATAGACAAGAGGCACTCATCCAGTATTTTGGATGTCCGAACATTCCGAGGGGTTAACATCGACTCAGGCCACTAGCTTGTTGCAGGCAAGGTAAGGATGCGGATATCCACCACGCCACAAAAAAAAACAGAAATACTGTGAAAAAAGTTAATGTCGGAAGACTGCAATCGTACCACCAGCATCTAATGTCGAAGAACAATGGCAACGATTCCAACAAGCCATTAGATCAGCCGCAACTGATGTGCTAGGTTTCTCGTGGTCACCAGCAAGAAACCCCTGGTTTGATGAGGAATGCCGACAGATGCTCGCAGCCAAGAACGAGGCCTACAAGGCTAAGCTGCAGGTGAAGACGAGAGCTGCCATTTTCAGAGAGAAGAAAAAAGAGCAAGAAAAGCGCGCGATCGAGGATATAGAGAGGTGCCACTCCCGGAACGATGTTCGCAAGTTTTACCAAAGTGTAAAACGTCAAAGGCAAGGCTACAAGGCTCGAACAGAATCCTGTCGAGATGAACAAGGAAATATTGTAGTTGAGACACAGTCGATGCTGAGGATATGGAAGAACCACTTCTGCAGACTGTTAAACGACGATGACGAATAACATTCCGCTGTCAGACAGAACGAACCATTCAATATTGGCAACGACAGCGAAAACTGCCAACCACCCGACCTGAGTGAAGTGAGGATAGCAATATCTAAACTCAAGCTTAATAAGGCTGCCGGAAATGACGGCCTTCCCGCTGAGCTTTATAAGGCCGGCGGAGATGACTTGGTAAGTAATATCCACCAACTCATAAGCCAAATCTGGTCGGATGAAAATATGCCTGAAGAATGGAACCTCAGCATCGTTTGCCCGATCCACAAAAAGGATACCCTCTGAACTGCGCCAACTACAGAGGCATAAGTCTCCTCAACTTCGCCTACAAGATCCTATCTGCCGTAATATGTGAACGCCTGAAACCGTTTACCAACAACCTGATTGGCCCTTATCAGTGTGGTTTTAGGCCAGGAAAGTCCACAACCGATCAAATTTTCACACTTCGGCAGATCCTGGAAAAAACTCAAGAAGCCCAAATCGATACCCACCACCTATTCATCGATTTCAAAGCCGCATATGACAGCATTTATAGAGACGAACTGTACAGAGCCATGTCTAGTTTTGGTATACCGCCCAAACTCGTCCGTTTGTGTAGGATGACGATAGAGAATTCTCACTGCTCCATCAGGGTCGGAAACGACCTCACCGACACATTCGATACCAAAAAAGGATTTAGGCAAGGCGATGCGCTGTCATGTGACTTCTTTAATCTGATTCTTGAGAGGATTGTGCAAAACTCCTAAGCCAACACCAGAGGCACAATTTTCCAAAAGTCGGTGCAACTACTAGCATACGCTGACGATATTGACATCATTGGTAGGACTCAACGTGATGTCATAGCCACGTTTGCTAGTATAGAGAAGGAAGCGGCGAAAATGGGTTTAGCAGTAAATGAGGGTAAGACTAAGTATATGCTGTCATCACGAAAGGACTAACAACATCGACGAATTGGACAGAACGTCACCATTGACAGATATAACTTTGAGGTAGTACGGGACTTTGTCTACCTCGGCTCCGCTATTAACTCTGACAACAACATCTCGTCAGAAATTAAACGAAGAATTACTCTTGCCAACCGCTGTTTCTTCGGGCTACGAAGGCAATTTAGTAGTAAAGCCCTCACTCGAACTACTAAGGAGATGCTATATAAGACCCTGATCATCCCAGTCCTGCTCTACGGCGCTGAAGCATGGACGGACCGTATCAAAAGCGGATGAAGAAATCCTTGGTAGATTCGAGAGGAAAATTCTTCGAAAAATCTTCGGTCCCATTTGCGTTGACGGGCTATGGAGACGAAGATTCAACCAAGAACTATACGAGCTGTACAGCGACATGCCCCTGGTACTTTGAGGTATATGTAGCTAAATTATTTCTCTATGTTACAAACTATGTATCAAAACTAATATACCCCTATCGGATAGGGTATAATAATCTCACATCAAATTATTTCATAAAACATTGATTTTGCACCTATTTTGCAGCGTATTACTTACTGGTTGTGGTATTAGCTGCTATGTTTTGCAATTTTATCATTTTCGACAACCATTTTCGATAACAAATGAAAAAAATAGGTTTGGTAGCACATTTTCTATCCAGGCTAAGGGCGTAAGACTGGATAATTATCCAGGTTTCGCGAAATCTATATAGGCTAAGGTGTTGTTGTATTTTACACGTAAATTGTTTGCTAAGCCTATATAGATTTGGAGTGAAAAGAAAAAAAAAACACGCCTATTGTTAGACGATATATTCTTTGTTACGAAAAAGTCGACAAGATCAGGGATTTTGTTTCTATCTGTTGGCCAATACGTAGGTTTTCCCGTTGAGTGATACTTGCCGCTAATTTCGTTTATTGCTTCATAGAGTTCTCATCCTTTTGTTTTTGTAGCCTTTCGAGGTCGAATTTTCGAACAGCAGTTGTTGTGGTGGGCTACAAAAAAACTTTGGAATGACTTCTACATATTCAAATACGTAGTCGTTTAAAGAAGTCTGAATTCAATGTTCCTAGTCCGAAAACAAGCATGCCTACTACAAAGCTAAAACGATTGAAACTGCTTTTATAATAATACACACCAATAGTCTTCCTGTTTATAGATGAGGCTTTCAAGAACTTAATAACTAGCACCTTATTTCTAAGAGTCTTCCCTCCAAATTTCATCAAACCCCAATACATGAGTGGGAGACTTGATAGAAATTTTAATTTCACTGAAAGAATAAAACAAGCTAATATAGCACTCTACAGCTGCAAAAGGATCTGCGGCAATGAATGTGGACCATTCTCAAAGGTCACAATTAAATTGAATTAAGTCCGTCTTGTTTTTAACTTTCTCTTACAAAGAGAAAGATATTGTTTTCGTGAAAATTTTCGACCTCGAGATTTTGATTGATTCTAACATTACGATGATAGCGGAGCCTAAAAAAGTGGTTTTTGGAATTCCGTCCGTCGGTCCGTCGGTCCGTCGGTCCGTCTGTCCGTAATGGTCTCCCCAGCCTAAACGGCTTGACCGATTTTCTTCAAACTTCGTATCCAAGCTTGTTTTGGTCATAATTCTAGGCCATTTTTTTTGTTTGCTTTTAGCCATGTTATTAACGGTACCTGCCATATAAAAAATACACATAACCTCAATTTTCTCGAAAACGGCTCTAACGATTTTGATTAAACTTTATGTATATTATAAGCATATTAGTTCCAACAAAACTGCATACCCAGTTTTTTCGAGAAAATCCATATAACGGATTTTGTCATTTAGGCCATATAAAGAAAATTTTTAATTTCTCGCAAACTATTATGTCAAATTGAATGAAATTTAATATATATACTACTATTACAGCTTGAAACAATTCCACATAATTAGTTTTAGCCAAACTATCACTAAACGGAATTTTCAGTTCTGGCCAAAAAAGGAAAATTATTATTTTTCACATTGACACCGATTCGATTCAAATTTCGGAGTACACATTCATATAAATACATTTTGACATTATTTATATATTTTAATAAAAATCAATAACAAAAATACTTATGATTTGATCTAACGCCCAACTTGCTGTGAAAGAGAAAGTTGCGTACGACCCAGTCGTGCACTCACCACTCGTTTTTTTTCGTGTGCGCCCGGAGGTGAGTAATACTCAAAGGATACCAGTGGTCCGTACGATTGGTTATGCCCGACTCATATATTTTCTGTTCTGACAATTTCATTAATGTCAGTCAATATATGCCTACGGGCTAAACCTCACCCCTTAGAGAGGCACTATGAGAACCGCGCGCGTGCTCATAGTCGTATGAAATTCATCATCTCATTTTTTCATTTTTTTTTTTGTGTTGACTACGACTAAGTATCCTTAACAAGTAGTTTACGCTTCTGTAGTGTTAATCGCGTTTGGTAGGTAGCATTCCAGTGAACGCACCTACTAATACCGTCATTACATGCGGTTTTCCCTTATGGCGTTAGTTCGAACGGTCTTATTCTTTGTAGTCGGGGCTCAAGGTTTGTCACGTCCAGAGTACGAATTATTTCATTATTGCAATGGACATAAATACGAGTACGAAGTTTACGAGCAAAGTTTGTTGCTTCGTTACTCACGGTAGCATCCAATACATTTCTCTGAGTCTGATTGCGAGCTCGTCCCGCTTTTTTAACGTGTGGCTTCCACTTAAGTTTTGCGTCTAGGGTCATTTCTGGATATTTTGCCTTATTTGCGTATGGTATTTGTCCCGATTTAATGAAAACAGGTAAGTTGTTTATCTTTTTGTACGTAAAGTTGACATGCGTTGACTTGGTCTCGTTCAGGGCAATCCGCCAGGTCTTTGTCCATTCACATACTTTGTTCAGAACCCGTAGGAGTTTTCCCGTCATCGTCTGCGAACGTTGCTACGATGGTCCCTTCTTCTTGTGGTATATCTCTTGTGTAGAGCAGGAATAGGATTGGTCCGAGAACACTTCCCTGCGGAACACCAGCGTGGATTTCTTTGAATTCTGAGTATTCAGTCTCATGTGTACGAAACAGTCTGTTTTCAAGGTAGGATTCCAGTAGTTTGTATAATTTTGTGGGTAGGATTGTCCTTAATTTATACCTTAGACCTTCGTGCCGTACCTTGTCGAAAGCTTGTGATACGTCAAGAAAAGCGGCAGAGCAGATCTTTTTCCATTCTGGAGCATTTTCAATTTCATTAGTCGATAAACCTGATCGATTGTGGAATGTTTGACCCGGAAGCCGAATTGATGATCTGGGATCAAGCGCCTTTCTTCAATTACTGGTTGTAATCGTTTTAGCATAATTTTCTCGAAAACCTTAGATATGATCGGCAGGAGCGAAATGGGTCTATATGATTTCTTATCGTTTGGACTTTTCCCCGGTTTCAGGACCATAATGACTTCAGCGACTTTCCATTGCCTTGGAACATATAAAAGTCTCAGAGAAGCATCTATAATGTAGAGCAACTTAACTAATGCTTTTTTCGGTAGCTCCTTCAGGATTTCGCCGGTGATTAAATCATATCCTGGAGCTTTGTTATTTTTTAACTTTCTTATTATCATTCGAAGCTCGGACAGGGATACGGCTTTAACTTTATAGTTGTCGGGTGCCATATTAGTTCTCCGTTCAGGGGTCTTCCATCGAACGACTGGAACGTTTCTTCTAGATTCACGAGATTGTCGATTTCGTCTTCTATTTCGAGCGGTGTGTTTAGTGGCACATTTAAAGCAACATTTTCCTTGCAGTCTTTTCTGAAAAGATCCCAGTTGGTTTCTTTACTAGTAAGTCTAGGAGGTCCTACTTTTATTGCTAGACTTCCGTCCACTTTCAGAGTGACTGCTGAGTGGTCTGAGCATAGATCATAACATTCTTCGACTTCCGTCAGATGTTTAGTTAGCCCTTTTGCGATAACGAAGTCGACTAGGTCAGGGATTTTATTTTGTCAGTTGGCCTGTAAATTTTTAAAATAAATATTCGGATGCTATTTTGGTTGACGATGGGATCCTTTTAGGTAAAGGCCTAAAGGCGGTAGTTGAACAAATAATCAGTCCAGTCCAATCAGTCTCCAGGCCAGTAAAGTCGTTACTAAAAATAAAATTTCGATATTAACCATCTGTTGATCGATTTCAAAGGCATTATTAAGACGGAGCAGAGAAGAGCTTGATGATACCATATAAATAGATGGTCTGGTTGCTGCCACGTTAAAATTGAAAAAGATTTTACTGCAACCTTCATCCCACAGATGGTTAAAGGTGCTAAGCTAGCGTGCAAAACACAGCTCAGTAGACCGGGTCTAAGCAATACGGATTACTAAGGACATCGAATTGATGAGCAATAACTGCTGTTTTTACTAGCGGCTAGCTGGATTAGTTGCCATACCACAAACTTGGTCAGAACGTTACCATTGATAGGTACAACTTCTAGGCAGTCATTGAACTTGTCTGGGGACAGGAGTTGGCACAAAAAATTATATCAGTACCGGAAATTAAATAATCTATAACATGCTAGCTAGCTAGGACATGCTAGCCGCCATATCTTTAGGCTAGTTATACAATGCAGAATTAAAGCCCCGTCGATAAGAACCATAGTCATTCTGTAAATAGAAAACTTATAATCGCAATTCTGCGGATGGTGCAAAAGTGGTGAATCGTTCCCAATTGGAGGAAAACTCCCCTGCAGCATACTACAGAAAAGTTCTACTTTTGCCAATAACGATACGTAGCAAACGCTTAAAATGGCTAAACTATGTAGAAATGAATGAAAACAAACGTTTCAGATCGTAAAGACGTTGATGATAGTTGATGAGAGAAGAATAAACCAAGACAGACCTTATTTTTGATGAAGTTATCAGGTAGAGGGAAACCTCGGGTGACTTGGGTATGATATTGCAGACTTCTTTGTAGCAGATGAAAGAGGCATACATATTACTAAAGGGCCAGGACCGAACAAAAGTCAAACTAAAGTAAGCAAGGTGTTCAGATATATATTTCCATTAAACGATACTTACGTTCAGTTGGTAAACTTGTTGTTTGATTAGCGTCCGACTCATTCTGATACTTTGTCATACATTCAAGAAAGAGATGTGAAAGGAATTCCTTAAGATATCCCTTCTTATACTCATGGAAGGTCATGCTGGACCTTTCATTCATCTAAAACGAAATAAACCAAAATAGTATGTATCTGCATTAATTTGTGAATTAACAATCTATCGGAATTTATAATTCAATGAGTTTCTTTTAAAGAGTCATATATTCAGCCCTATCGAGGTATGTATCCGTCGGAGCGGACAATTTTTCGCAACGCATACTTCGTCTGAGGTTCAATGTTCAAATCTAATTCGAGGTATGTGTCATCGACAAAGAAAAAAAATACCACACAGACGCGACGGCTTCACTTAACTAAAATTCGTAAATAAATTCCGCGAAGAATTTGTGTCGGAGTAAATCGGAAAAAGAATGGCATTTTGCTGTCAAATATTGCATGAAAAATAACTCGATTCACATCTATACAGAATCTGGAGAGGGTGGAGGTGTTTTCTCCGAAATGCTTAACCTAAGCATATATTTTTTCCTTCCATTCACTGTAGCGTTTTCCAGGCGGAAATCGTGGCAATTAAAGAAGCCTTATCCTGGCTGAAAAGGAATGTAATATCCACGAAGTATATTAACATCTTTAGTAACAGTCAAGCGGTAATCAAATCCCTGGATTCCATCTCATTCAAAGCGAAATCAGCCCACGAATGTCGACGTATATGCATGATATCCACATGTATACGGCTGCATCCGAAATCGGTTCCAGGAAATTCTTAGAACAGAACTGCGGTACACAACAACAGCACACTTTCAGTTTCAAATTTAATATTTCACTTTTTATTTATAACGGGTGTTTTTGTTAGAGGTTGTTTTTTTTTTCGAATATAGAGACTAAACTGACATTTTGTGGTCAAATCGGACAACTCTAATGTCATTTACGTTCAGTTCGGTTTGTCATTTCATCATGAACAGTTTGACAAGTGAACAACGCTTGCCATCCATTTTAAAGTCGACATTATCCATCCATCAGAGCAATTAATTCGTTTAACCATCGATCGTTTTCGCACTACGTTTACTCTAAGTGATAATACGCATCCGCAGAGACGTCGAACAGTGCGCACCGAAGAAACAATTGCCGCTGTAGAGCAAAGTGCTGAAGAGGACCCGAATGATTCGATTAGCCACCGGGCACGGCAATGGGAGCTTTGTCCATTAACTTTATGGAAGATTTTGCGCAAAAATCCTTGCTTACGACCTTACCAGATCCAGCTTGTGCAAATGCAATGCGTCTTGATTTTGGCGTATGGGCCGAAATCAGATTGATCCGAGGCTCATTTTTGGTTGAATGGCTACAAGCAAAATTGCTGATTTGGAGTGAAGAGTATCCACATGAGAACCTTGAGATGCCGTTAACGTTACAAAAACTGACGTTTGGTGTGCTTTATGGACTGGTGGATTCATTGGGCCAATTGGAGAGGCATGTATGTTGAGGCCCAGGTTCAAAAAAGGCGCACAGGCAGGGAGCTATACTCTCGAAAAAGGGAAGTGGTCGTGGAAAGGATGGAGAGCTGTAAATTTTCACCTCAGCTGCGGCCACACCTAAGGGACCATCAGCTGCTGCAGGTAAGGTTGCGACCAAGCCTGGACCAACTACAGGTACCTCCAAGAGAGGAAGCCACGATGACACAGTCTCTCCAATCATAGGTAGGAACACGAAACCTAGGTAAGACTCTAGTCATAACCCAGTAAAAGACAAGGATAGTTTTCGGGTCGATATTGTCGACTTTGGTAATCCAGAACGAAAACTATCTTATGACCAATGGCAACTGATAGAAATAAGAATCTTGGACGGTTCACTCCGTCCAAGACGCTATCCTTAAAAATGCTGGGAACATCCCGCTCTTTGGACAGCTGACCAACTTCAAAGGATTCAAAATAATCCAGTGTGACAATAAGAGCACACTGAGTTGGTTGACGAAGTTCATCGACGAGACAAATGCCCCATGGTCTAATGCAGACATTCGCATCGACGAACAGAAAGAGCTTCTTAACCTGACCAGACCCAAAGGTCGCATCCTTATCCCAGGGCCATACATCCCGAAGGATAGGATTGAGCGCAACCTACAGAACCTCAACCCAGAATTCCCTAGTAAGGACTGGGAGGTCATAGAGGCAGGAGAGCACTCAAAAACCGGCACGGAAGTTGTGGTGCTACTCAGCCACAAATCTATGCCGCTGTTACGAAAGAAAGGGTACAAAGTACGAGTCGGAATTACCCGATGCAAAGTACGACCTTTCGTAACAGTCAGACGCAATGATGGGAGGAAAGCTGACCGCCATGAAGATAATACAAATAAATCTTCACCACAGTAAGGCGGCCAGCGCCAACCTAGTCTTCCTTTTAAATAGGAACGACATTGACATGGCCCTAATACAAGAACCTTGGGTAGTCCGAGGCAGTATAAAAGGGCTAAACAGCAAAGATCTAGTATTGTACCATACCGGCTCATCCGACACAAACAGTAAGACTAGATCATGTATTGTAGCTAAGAAACAAATAAACCTTTTTCTCTTTTCAACTCTCAGTAACAATGACCAGACCGTGGTAAAATATGAGCGGCGGGGGAAGTCCCCGATTGCAATAGCAGCCATCTACATGCCATACGACTCGATGGATGGAACTCCATCTGCCCTAACAGACTCCCTGGTGCAAATTGCCAAATGAAAGAAGTGGGACCTCATAATGGGATGCGATGCTAACTCTCATCACACACAATGGGGCAGTTCCGACACCAACACACAAGGTGAGTCCTTGTTTCAATACATTGTAGACAACAATTTGTTAGTGGCGAACAGGGGTAATGACCCCACCTTTGTCACTAAAAATAGAGAAGAGGTTCTGGACATTACCCTCTTCAACAATTCCGATAGATTCGCTGTGCGCCACTGGAAAGTTTCATCAGAAACATCATACTCTGACCACAGAATAATAGAATTTGAAATGGAGGACGACACTAAACTCCCCCTTCAACATCGAAACCCCAAGAAAGCCAACTGGGACAAGTTCGTTGTGGAAGTAGGGAGACACAGTAGCGCCCTTCCACTGCATCTGATGGAAACTCCGTTTGAAATCGATGCTGCAGCGGAACTAATAGGTAATATTTTAGTCAAATGAAAGGATCTGCCCTCTAAAGACTATAAAACCACAAAGATCACCGACATGGTGGACGAAAGAGCTTCAAAGCATTAGAAGGGAAACCAGGAAAACCTATAACGCAGCAAGAAGCTCAAATTCGCAAACCGACTGGGATCTTTATAAGAATAACCAGCGCAAATTCAAAAGTGCGGTCAACAGTGCTAAACGCACCTCCTGGCGTAACTTCTGTTGCAGTGTAGAAAGCACTACTGAATCAGCTAGACTTAGAAAAATAATCGCCAAAGAACCGGCTGTGCCAGTAACCTCAAGCTCCCCAATGGGGACTGGACACAGTCCACCCATGAATCTTTAACACATCTACTGGAAACCGACTTTCCAGGATGTGATTCATACTCCGGCAGGACCCCAGACACAACCGTCTATAGTTGCAACCCCAGAACCCCAAGATCATCCTATGGATGTACACAGCCATTGTGAGACCTATATTAACATATGGGGGGCTTGTCTGGTGGCAATCCACAAATAAAGTCACCCATCTGAAAAATATGACAAAGGTACAAATGATAGCATGTGTGGGCGCTACTGGCGCAATGAGAACCACACCAACAGAGGGACTGGAAACCATCATTAACCTGCTACCGCTAGACCTTTACATGCAAGAATCTGCAGCCAAAAGTGCTCTAAGAATCAGCCAGCTCAACTGCTGGAAATCGAACTCAGGAGGACATGCCCAAATTCTACACAGATATCTGGGCTCAGCTGTATCCTCTGACTACATGGATATGACCATGACTTTCAAAGACCATTCTCCTGCATCCTCCCAAGCCGAGAGGAGTGGGAGAGGAACAAATTGGGCCACGAAACCATATCCATCTACACTGATGGTTCAAAAATGGAATGTTTTCAGAAACACTTAAGCTAAACAGCACCTTTCGTCTACTTGAGCACAGCAGTTTCTTCCAAGCCGAAATATTGGCAGTAGCAGAGGCAGCCAAAGCGACCTCAATGCTGACGATACCACCAGATCATATCACCATCTTTATTGACAGTCAGGCGGCAAGAAAAGCTATCTCTGCTGTCGAAATAAAATCTCGGCTTGTGAAACGTTGTCGTGAAGAGCTAAAGGTTCTTGGCGTCCAACATAATGTTAAGCTCTGCTGGGTCCCCGGACACAGAGGCATACAGGGCAATGAAATTGCTGACGAACTGGAAAGAAAAGGATCTGCCTCCAGCATTGACCAAGCAGACCAGTCTGTCAAACCATCACTATGTGACCTCAAATCCCGGGTGGGATAGAAAACACTGATCACTGCCGAAAACAGGTGGAACTCCCTTCCCACCTGTGAAACTTCCAAAAGGATGTGGCCTGAGTATGACAAAGCCAGAACCCATAAACTACTTCGTAGAAACAGGAAATCTGTCTCTTCTATAGTTGGGATTCTTACTGGGCACAACTTACTAAAAAGCCACAAACTGAAAATGCATCTCATAGATGATGACCTCTGTAGAGGCTGCGGTGATGAAGAAATACACGAGGACACCCTCTACTTTCTGTGCCACTGCCCAGGCCTCAGCCAATTAAGAATGAGAACCTTAGGAAAATACTTTTTCCATGACCTCACGGACCTATCCGAAATCCCTCTCCCTAATCAACATCTGGAAGGCTGGAAAGAGGCTAACAACAATGGAGAGTACCGGGACAATGAATGAACCAACCACACAAGTGGACCCCCAACGGGCATCACAATGGGTCTATATTGACCTGAGTGCGATGAGGGAAGACACACACCGTCTGCCTCATCAACCCACCAACCTAACCTAACCTAAGGTAAGGAGTCATTGGGCCATACTTCTTCCGAAATGATGCTGGAGAGTCAGTTACCGTTGATGGAGACCGGTATATAGCCATGATAACCGACTATTTTGTTTCCGATTTGGATGGCATGAAGTGGATGAGATGTGGTTCCAACAAGACGTCGCCTCATGCCACACAGCGCACGTCACAATCGATTTATTGAAGGAAACATTCGATGAGCGCATAATTTCGCAGAATGGATCTGTCAATTGGCCACCAAGATCGTGTGATTTGACACCATTGGATTATTTTCTTTGGGTATATGTGAAGTCGCTCATCTACGCCAACAAACCAGAAACGTTAGGGGACTTGGAAGCCAACATTCGTGGCGTTATTGCAGACATACGTCCCCAAAAGCTAGAAAAAGTGGTTGAAAATTGGACCTCTAGACTTGGCTTTATTCGAACCAGCCGCGGCAGCCACATGCCCAAAATCATATTTTAACATTAATGGCATAAAATTATCCTTCCAGTAAAGCCAAATTGATGGACATTAAAACGATTTTCTTGTATTTTATTTCAATTCGCAGTTCTATACCTCTAAGAAAAACACACATTACTTACGTTCGATTTCTTTTTTATCGATCACATTCGATCTATTTTATCGATCGTTAAAATATTCAAACACACTTACAATACATTCGTTATTGTACCCTATCCCATAACATAGAGAAATAATTTAGCTAGATATACCTTAATATGTATGAATCGGCTAAGAATCACGTGCTGGGAGATTTTAACCAAAGGTAGGAAGAGAAGACGGAAAATTTTGCCTACACGACAACACGTCTGGTAACGGACTCAGGGTAATTGACTTCGCTACGGAACGAAATGCCACTATATCCAGCACACGGTTTCCTCACCTCGATATCCATAGGGGGGCATTTCGGTATCCAGATCAAAGAACAGTCAACCAAATTGATCACATTGCGATAGACAGGATACACTCATCCAGTATTTTGGATGTCCGAACATTCCGAGGGGCTAACATCGACTCGGACCACTACCTTGTTGTAGCCAGGTAAGGATGCGAATATCCACCACGCCACAACAAACCAGAAATATTGTGCAAACATTTAATGTCGAAAGACTGCAATCGCAAGAGATCGCCAAGGCCTTCGCGCAACGTATATCCCTTAACCTCTCGATTCGCACCATACGTTGGCAACGATGCCAACAAGCCATTAGATCAGCAGCAACTGATGTGATAGGTTTCTCGCTGACACCAGCAAGAGACCCCTGGTTTGATGAGGAATGCCGACAGATGCTCGCAGCCAAGAACGAGGCCTACAAGGCTGAGCTGCAGGTGAAGAAGAGAGCTGCCATTGAGGTCTATAGGCAGAGAAGAAGGCAAGAACACCGGCTTTTCAGAAAGAAGAGCAAGAAAAGCGGGCGATCGAGGACATAGAGAGGTGCTACTCCAGGAACGACGTTCGCAAGTTTTACCAAAGTGTAAAACGTCAAAGCCAAGGATACGAGGCTTTGACATCGAGATGAAAAAGGAAATATCGTATTTGAGTCACAGTCGATGCTGAGGATATGGAAGAACCACTTCTGCAGACTGGTAAAAGGAGATGACGAACAACATTCCGCTGTCAGGCAGAATGACCATTTAATATTGGCAACGACAGCAAAAACTGCCAACCACCCGACCTAAGTGAAGTGATGATAGCAATATCTAAACTCAAGCTTAATAAAGCCGCCGGAAATGACGGCCTTCCCGCTGAGCTTTATAAAGCTGGCGGAGATGACTTGGTAAGCAACATCCACCAACTCATAAGCCAAATCTGGTCGGTTGAAAGCATGCCTGAAGAATGGAACCTCAGCATCGTTTGCCCGATCCACAAAAAAGGAGACCCTCTGAACTGCGCCAACTACAGAGGCATAAGTCTCCTCAACATCGCCTACAAGATCCTATCTGTAGGATCCAACAACCTGATCGGCCCTTGTCATTGTGATTTAGGCCAGGAAAATCCACAACCGATCAAATTTTCCCAATTCGGCAGATCATGAAAAAAACCGAAGAAGTCCAGATCGATACCCACCATCTATTTATTGATTTCAAAGCCGAATATGACAGCATTTTTAGAGACGAACTAAACAGAGCCATGGCTAGTTTTCGTATACCGCCCAAACTCGTCCGTTTGTGTAGGATGACGATGGGGAATTCTCGCTGCTCCATCAGGGTCGTTAACGACCTCACCGACACATTCGATACCAAAAAAGGATTTAGGCAAGGCGATGCGCTGTCAGGTGACTTCTTTAATTTGATTCTTGAGAGGATTGTGCAAAACTCCCGAGCCAACACCAGAGGCACAATTTTCCAAAAACCGATGCATACGCCGACGATATTGACATCATTGGTAGGACTCAACGTGATTTCATAGCCACGTTTGCTAGTATAGTAATTTAGTAGTAAAGCCCTCACTCGAACTACTAAGGAGATCCTATATAAGACCCTGATCATCCCAGTCCTGCTCTACGGCGCTGAAGCTTGGACCGTATCAAAAGCGGATGAAGAAATCCTTGGTCGATTCGAGAGAAAAATTCGTCGAAAAATCTTCGGTCCTGTTTGCGTTGACGGGCTATGGAGACGAAGATTCAACCAAGAACTATACGAGCTATACAGCGACATGCCCTGGTCAAAAAACTCCGCATTGGACGTTTAAGATGGCTAGGACATGTAGAACGAATGGACACCAATACTCCGGCTCGCAGAATCTTCGATTCCCAGCCAGACGTCGGACGCAGTAGAGGAAGACCTCGCCGTAAGTGGCGCGCACAAGTTGAAACCGACCTCAACCAACTAGGAGTGCGCAACTGGAGGCAGTTAACTAATTGGAGAGGCATGTTAGTTGAGGCTCTGGTTCATCCCGACTGTAGCGTCACTTAAGTATGTAAGTAGGGCCTATTAAAAAAGCTCTAGAATTTGTTGATATATATAAAAAAAAAGACATATCTGAAACATTTGCCAGGGAAATTCTCAGTTTTCGGTCCACTTTCAGAGACGAAATAGAAAAGTCTTCGTGTATTAGAGACCTTGCTGATTTTTTAATGATAAAGAATCATTTTATACCCTGCAGCTTTCCTGAAGTATGCACTGCAGTAATGTTAAAAAAAAAACCTATTTAAGAAACTCAGTGGGAAAAAGCAGGTTCTGTAACTTGGCTATGCTGTCTATTGAAAATTCTATGTCTATTGAAGTGTCAGAGACACTTTTGCGGAACAGAAATCTCGACGAAAACATTCTTCAAAATAAATATCTTATAGAAATGAAATTGTTATTTTTTTATTTTAAATATATGCAGGTTTCCTCACGATGTTGTTCCTTCACCGAAAAGCTAGCGAATGGGAGATGAGTGTGAAGTCTCCAATCCAAATTGGGCTAGCGTGGGAACTATAGCCCATTCCCTCTCGCCTAAGAGAGGAGGTCTATGCTCAGCAGTGGGACGTACTCAGCGTTGCCGAAAGTACTCCCATAGGAGTATTGTACTACTATCAACACCTCCGTACTCCCGTACTCCTCCTTTCACATTCGTACTCCTATTTTTTAAAGACCTAAAATATCACACACTTGCAGCTAGGTGAATGTCAACCAAAAAATTTTAATTCATTTAAAATTCAAAACTGTCATCAAAAAGTGATTTTCATTCTTTCTTGTGTGTTTATTCCCTATCCCATAGCTGTATAGTTTTGATTTAATATTTTTTTTTATTTAATAAAACTGAAATTCACTTGTGATCACTTTTTATTTTTAAACCAAATGTTTTACATCGTTCAACTGCATGCCGTCTCGTTTCAAAAACATGGCGCTCTATTTTAAACATGCAAAATGTGTTTTCGCATTAAATACTTAAGGGTCTATCTTTATTGATCTTTACAATCATTTTCGTTAAACAATATACCTTAAAGTATATGGTTCGACTCAGAATTGCCAGCTGAGTCGAATTAACCTGTCTGTCCATCACCAATTTTTAGGCCTTAAAAATCACGCCCGCTTTTCAGTAAAACGTTGTTTTTGGCCAAACGGTAAAGAACTTTCAAAACGTTTTTGTAAAACATATTTAGAAAATCTCAAAACCTATAATTCATACATATAAATCTTTTAGCCAGGCCCCCTTTTTTTTAATTAAAAGGTTCGTAAGTAATTCTATGAAAATTTCGTTTATACATCATTTTAATCCACTTTATTTGGGGCCGTTTTCGTAAACTATTTGTAAAAACGATCCCATAGATAAAGGCCTTTTTTTGTCGAACCAAGAAATAAGATAAACTTTCTTAATCAGATGTGACATTTTCTATATTTCTTCTCCATTCAGTTTTAGACATATTTACATATTTAGGGATGGTTGAACATCCAATTTATATAAATCTTTGATGGTTCGACAACTAAAAATGTTTTTCTATGGCATATGCTATGGGGTAGGGTCAGCGCTGCCAGATTTTTTTTTCGGGAAAAGCGGGATTTTGAAATCTTTTGATAATAACGGGATTCTAACGTCCAAAGCGGGACATAAAGAGCATAAGTAGTCAGTATATTTTTCTTATAAAGGGTGATCCATTTCGAGGTTCCCTACTTTTTTAAAGAAAAAAACACAGAAAATTCAAATTTAATGGAGAATGTTTATTATCATTTGAAAGAACATTCTTTGGCATTTATTTTTTGAAGATTATGTCTATCAAATGTTGGCCGTTGCTACGTCGCAGATGGTCCATCCGTTGAGTCCAATTTTCGATCACTCGTTCGAGCATTTCGACTGGTAACTGGCGAATGACACGCGTGATGTTTTCCTCCAAGGCCTGAATCGAAGCGGGTTTGTCGGCATAAGCTTTTGACTTTACATATCCCCACAGGAAAAAGTCTAACGGTGTGATATCACACGATCTTGGTGGCCAATCGACCGGCCCAAAACGTGAAATTATGTGCTCACCAAAATGTTCTCTCAATAAGTCCATTGATTGATGCGATGTGTGGGAAGTGGCGCCGTCTTGCTGAAACCAAATGTAGCCGAGATCACGAGCTTCAATTTCAGGCATCAAAAAGTCGGTTATCATGGCACGATAATGGTCGCCATTGACGGTTACGTTCGCACCCGGCATAATTTTTAAAGAAATATGGACCGATGATTCCACCGGCCCACAAACCACACCAAACCGTTGTTTTTTCTGGATGAATTGGCAGTTCTTCAATCTCTTCAGGTTGCTCTTCGTCCCAAATGCGCCAATTTTGTTTGTTTACATACCCATTGAGCCAGAAATGGGCCTCATAGCTAAACAAAATTTGCCTCGTAAACGTCGGATCTTCTTGGAACTTTTCAAGAGTCCATAGAGCGAAGCGATGTCGCTTGGGAAGGTTGAGCGGCTTCAGTTGTTGCACAAGCTGTATTTTGTACGCTTTCAATTTAAGATCTTGACGTAAAATGCGCCAAGTCGTTCCATACGTCAGTACGAGTTGCTGCGAACGGCGCCGAATCGACTCTCTACGGTCTTCGTGTACACTCTCAGCTACGGCCGCTATATTTTCTTCACAGCGTGCTGGACGTGGTCTATTCGGTCGAATCTTATCCAATAATGAATGCTGGGTCTCAAAATGGGTGATGGTGTTGCGAATAGTACGCTCAGTAGGCCGATTATGTTGACCATAAGTTGAGCGGAGTGCAAGAAACACATTCCTCACAGAACGTGAATTTTCATAATAAAGTTGAACAATTTGTAAACGTTGTTCACGCGTAAGTCTTTCCATTATGAAATGCCAAACAATATTAAACAAAAATAACATGACAGCATGACACGACTTATACGTGATCTGTCAAAAGAGGCTATTGAAAAAAGGATCTCTACTTGGATCACCCGTTACTTATCTTTTTAGTTGAACCGAAGTTTACATTTGCATTGTCACTTGCGATAATTTCAAGCTATGTTTATCCAATGTTTCACAAAGTACCTTTGTTATTTGGTAAGCTGTTTCATCATTACTATCTACAAAATCCAATTATTTCTTTTGTATGCCTTTCTCGAAACTAAAATATCGCAGACATATTGGTGGCATCCATAGAAATCAAATAGAATGAATATTCTTTAAAATTTTGTATTGCATCTCTCAAAATTATTTTGTCAATACTTCAGAAACTCTTCGTCCTACAATTAACATTCATAGTTGCCATGATTGCTATGATATTTGAAAGTGAGGAATGAACATGTCTTGAAAGCGGGACTGAAATTTAATTTTGGGCTAAAAATCGGGACATCCCACCAAATCGGGACGTCTGGCAATGCTGGGTAGGCTCCACAAATGGTTTTTGTAGAAAAACACCCCCAAAAACTGAATCAAAATGATATATGGCAACGAAATGTTTTTTTTTTGTTGGCGAATATTTTATTTATTTATTTATTTATTTATTTATTTATTTATTTATTTATAAATATTTATAAATATTTTTTTTTAATAAAACTCCGGCAAAAATTGATCAAAAACTATATATGAAGGAAATATAGATAATGACATACACTAGTCGGCATAAGTATTTTGACGAAACCTTTTTGTGACTATTGAGACTAACTTTGCTTGGTATCGTTAAAACAACGGTGCAAAAATGATGCGCGAAACAAAGAATCTATTTTTAGCTCTATGCATGCCAAGTTTTGTATTGTTTACCTTTTGCATTCTCTTTCTTCTGATAAGAACGCATGCAGACAAAGAATTTTTACGTGGCATAAGTATTTTGACGGAAACTTTGTGTAAATATTTTAACAGTTTTGAGCACGTGATAACCTAAAAACTTGTGTAGTTAACTTTAATTTACATTAAAAGTTGATAACAAAATAAAAATTTATTAAAATTTATTAAAAACCATGGGTAAAACGGCTGAGTTGAGTTTGGTTGTCAGATCTTCAATGGTAGCGAAGTTTAACGCTGGAACGGCAGTAAAAGACATAGCAAGTGAGTTTAATGTGTCGCGTCAAACTGTGCACTATCAAATCAATAAGTTTAAAAAGCATAATGACATCACAAACCTAATGAGATCAGGTGCTAAGCGCAAAACAACGCCCACTGAAGACCGAACCCTTCTACGGGAATTTAAAAGAAATATATTCCTGAAGCCTCAAACTGCTGCAAATCAATGGAATTTGACGGCAACGAATCCAATCAGTGAGCGCACTGTCCGACGACGTTTAATGGAAGGAGATTTTAAAACATTTAAAGCTAAGGACGTGCCGTACATATCAAAGGTAAACAAGCTTAAAAGACTGTCTTTCGCAAAGGAACATCTGCACAAGCCAAAGGAGTACTGGAGAAGCGTTCTATGGACAGATGAAAGCTCCTTTGAGTATAACTAAACTAACTAAATTTTTGAAGGATGTGGGTGTTGCCACTTTGGACTGGCCACCTCAAAGTCCAGATTCAAATATAATAGAAAACGTCTGGTCTCTTTTGAAACGCAAAAGAACAGTTTCTTTAAATAAAACCAGAGAGGAGACGATTTCTGAGGTCACTTCCCTTTGGGAAGAGATATCTCCAGAGATTCTTCAAAATTTAGTAGATTCAGAACCGAGACGCCTTCAAAAAGTTATTGAAGCCAAAGGAGGTTATATATTTAACTAAATTCTTCTTTATTTATTTACTTTTGTTAAGTTTAAAATGTTTTTTCTTAGAGTTATATACTTGTCAAAATACTTATGCCAACACACGAAATTACAAATTAATTCATATCTTTTTTGACTTCTATGAAAAAATATTTGTTTGCCTATTTTTAAGTTTGTATTAGTTATATATAAAAATGAAAAAATAAACATGAATTCTTGTCAAGCCATTTAGAAGTTAAACTCAAAAATGCACGATTTTTATTTCGTCAAAATACTTATGCCGACTAGTGTAGTCTAATTTCTTCCTCAGTCACTTTTTTTTAAAATTTCTTATGATTTGGTCAGAATAGACGTTTATTCTGCTTCGTTGGAAAGAAATTTTAACACTATCTCTAAAACGGTGATACACAAACGACCGGACGGACAGACAGAGAGACATTGCTAGATCGACTAAGAATGGCTAGCTGATATACTTTAAGGTATATAATGTTAAAAACTTAACTTAAAAACAAGGCTAATATACCCCTATGGGATAGAGTATACAAAGATGCTGTGCACATACTTATTTTTAAAGACTAAAAATTGTCTGTACTCCTATTTTTTTCAAAATACTCCCCTTGTTTGGCTGCAGTACTCCCTTTCCCTTATAATATTTCTCTCCGGCAACACTGGACGTACTTATATAGCCTGGTGAATGTTTTTTTTTTTAACGTTTATTTATTCACAATTTCGTTAATATTAATTAATAGCCTAAATAAACTTAAAGACTAGACATTTTTAACTTTTGCCAAAGTAAAAGACCATTATGGTTCGCATTACATGATATATAATTTTTTGTTTAATTCAATTTTTATATTTTTTGTTGTTATGTACTATATATATATTTTTTGAAAATAGGAAAATGTGAATCAAAACCTATTAGAAGACAGTCGCAACTTTTTTTTTTTATATAAAACTAAAACCTACAAGACTAACTTAACCTATCTAAACCTATCTAAATCTATCTAGGCCCTGTCATGTGATCTCTATTCCATCGACTAACAAGTCATCGTTAGATCAGAGATCACATGTCAGGGCCTAGTTTTACTTAACCTAAGTATCGGCTTCAGCCCAGTCTAGCCACTAGTATCGGTCTCTATTTAACCTGTTAGTGTTACTTTTGTCGCTTTCAGGTATGCTAATGCAGTATCTAATTTGATCAGTATTCCCGTCCCCCGACTCAAAAGGCTCATAAAGGATCCTTTTATCTGTTGCTCTCCTTGCAGCATGGTATATTATTGGAACGTTCGTTGAATCCGATAGGTAGCCATATGCATCCAGAAACAGAAATGTTTCTGGCGGAATGTATCCACTTTCCAAGGCATTTCTGAAATACCCAGGATTCGGATAGAATAATCCAGAGATTAATTCGTTTTCGCTAACACTTGCCGAACGAACAAAGTGATTCCTTACAAGATCTAGAATGACATTGTCAATTCTGGACACACCGGAAGCATCCAGAAGTCTTTTGTTTGAGACATAATGCCTATAATCGGAATGTGCACTCCTATACATCTGTGTGCAGGCTCTAAGACATTTGCGCTCGAACACTCGAAGTTTTTCCATATACGATGGGTTAATGTTCCACCACACTGGACTCGCATAAGTCAGAATTGGACGAACGAATGCTTGGTAACAAATTATCTTCACATCGGATCTAAGATAGTTGGAATAAAACAGGCTTTTTAGCGACATGAATGCCGCTCTTGCCTTGTCTAATTGAATATTTATGTGCTAATTGTAATACAGAAACTTGTCCAAATGAACACCTAAATATTTTACCATGGTTCCCGACTCGATCCGAAGACCATTTGAACTCGTTATTTTGAGATTTCTCCAGTTGCGTCTCAAGTCTGAATTACCGCGTCTTATTGGGGTGCGGAACAGTATGGTTTCACATTTCGTATAGTTTATTTTAAGCTTCCATTCGGAGCAGAAAGCTTGAAACCTATCAAACTTGCTTTGAAGTTGGATTTGAATGTCTTCAATTTTTGAGCCGCTTGCATACAGTGTAGCGTCGTCGTCGGCAAATGCCAATGAATTATCGAGTTCCCTAAGTATATCAGAAATGTAGATATTGAAGAGCTGTGGAGCAGTTACTGTGCCTTGAAGTAGACCATTATGGACATTAAAAACTTCAGCTGTCGTGTATTCTCTATCTGTTACAACAAATTTCTTTCCGTATAGCATGGATGCTATCATCTTTGTAATGGCCATTTCGAATGTGCGACAATCAGAGAACGACATTTGAACAATTTTATATTTCATACAATATTTCGATGATATCTCATGAACAACGAAAACACGTACAAAAAGCTGTTGCTTCTGCGAGCCGAGTTCCCCCTGATGTCCTTCCTTCCCCTATGACTTAAATGCGATCATCAATTATGCAAGTGTCAACCACTAATCGCAAAGCCCACATAGGGGATTTCAATATAGATTCATATTTACATGTACAAGTGTTAAGTACATAATATACAATATACATAACCTGGTGAATGTGAATGATTGTAAATGTATAAACCCATGCTCTTGAAAATAAAATTGTTATTTGTGTTGGACAACAACTTAAGTGGTTTATTAAAATTAAACTAAGTGCAACGTGACAATTTTTACTGACAGGGTCGCATTAAAAGAATTTGCTACGAGCCCCTGATTTTATAGTTACGCCACTGAATACAAGCGACGCAACGCAACGCTCGAAGTTGTGAATGATAAATGTGGCGAATGGGTAATCTAACAGCTGCCGCGGTTATGCGAATTGACACCATTCGATTATTTTCTCTGGATCTACATTAAGCCCTTAGTCTACTACGCTAACAGCCAATTTTGACAACTTCGATGCCAACTTTCCAGACGCTAATGCTGGATTAACGCCGCACTGCTAGCGAAGCCTTGATGACCATTAAAGATTTGCTATTCCACATTGTCATACCTGAAGCTTTAAAGTAAGACTTGTATCCTCACAAGGTTGTTATTTTATTTAAATTTGTTTGGCTATCATCCTGACAACCCTTGCCGCCAAAACGAAAGCCTTAAAATGCCTTCGCACCATGATCTTCGTCAAAAATATCGTTTTACTTGCATGGATATGTCGTACAATAATTGTCTAATCTTGTCAATGAGTGGCAAGTGAATGAAAGGACAAATAACGCCATTCATCTCGGATGTGATGGGATAACGCGTGGGACGTTTATCTCTGAAGTTGTCAAATTTGATTTGAAAACCGATTACAGCTCAAATGCTTGTACGCATTGTCACAAGGAAGTCCAATCGATTTTTTTTTCTTTGGATTGGATATGGGTTGGTACTGAAATACCATCTGTGGAAATTGAAAGGCCTTAAATCGCTTAGGAGTCTAGTGATACGAGAAATGTGGTTGAGAATTTAATTTAAGGGTTTCTTTTGCTTTTCTTCCTTGGTGAGAGTAGAGATTTGTTATTTTCAACGGAGATTACTTCGATACTTGATGACAAGGCGTCAGTGTTTATGAAGGAGTGCTGAAGTTGATTTTTGATTATACCGAGAGAAGATCTTTCGGATAAAGTTACGCATTGGTACTATAATGGTTGTGGTAAAGCTTTTAATGGATGATTTTTGTCTGAGGATGTTGAAATAAATAGGAGGACTAAATGAAAGATGTACCTACCTCCCATGTACATTTGTATCTTTTTGAGAAAGTGGGAGTAGTGATGGATGAGGTGGACATGAGGGATTTACGCAGAGAAAGTTTGCTGCAATGAAAATTAAAAGTGTTATGCCAATTAGCCATGCGAAGCATTCTAGTCATTAACTCGTTGTAACCATAGTTGATTCGGTGGAAGTTAAACCGGAAGAGGGGAACAGATCTTAGAAGTCCGATTTCGGGTTTCAGATTTGTAGCAGAGCAGGGCAATCAATATTTCCTGCTAGTAGCTGAGAAGAGGACAGTAGGTACGGGATAGGATCTGACGACTATTGGGAGACACTTATGGTCATTGAGAAGTTTACTTGATTCACTATATTTCATAAGCTGACTGTTTATCAGCGTTTTCGTGACCTTTGAAAAAGGGAGGGAAGTGCAATTGGTCGGTAGTTCGATAGAGATAACGATTGGTCCTTTTAATGGACAGGCTGGGCAAATCCTGTTTTCCATCTCCTAGGGAAGAGTAATGATGAATAGGAGAGATAGGAGAGATAGAAAACCTTACGCAGTGGTTTTGCCAGAGTAGAAGAACACCTCTTTAGAATTATGGGGGAGATACCATCTGGACCAGACGATTTGTGAATTTTAAGATAAAATAATACACGTGCGACTGGATAGTACGAAAGTGAATTAGTCCCATAGAATCTTCTATGTTCTCAAGTACCAGGAAAAGGCTGGGAACAATCTGACAACGTGGAACAGACTGCAATATGAGAAGCTTGTCGATTGGATCTGTCCAGAAAGGTGACAGCTAAAATGTCATTGTAAACGACCTTTAAGATGGAAGAAGATGGCCTCAGTTGGATTGGCCTTATATGACAGAAAACATAACTCTTTCAACTGAACAGCCTCTTGGCAGCTCATGTTGTGCCACCCGATTGCCTTAGCATTTCATATACAGTAGAATGGTTTTCGTTATCACACTAGCAGTAGCATTCACACGTCACTATCGAGGAAGCTTCCCAGTTGGCCAAGATGTGCTTCGCTACACATTTTACAAAATTGGGATTTTGGTTTTCGAGATTTTTTTTTTCGGATTTTGGGTTTTCGGGATTTTAAGTTTTTGGATTTTCGGAATTTTTGATTTTCCGGATTTTGGGTCTTCTCGATTATGGGTTTTCGGGATTATAAGATTTTGGGTTTTCCGGATTTTTGGTATTTAAAGTTTTCGAGATTTTGGATTTCCGGGATTTAAGGTTTTCGGAATTTTGGATTTTTGGGTTTTCGGGATTTTTGATATTTCGGTACTTTCAAGACATTCACTATTTTAGTGATACATTTATAACGGGTGATCCACGTAGAGATACTTTTTTCAATAGCCTTTTTTGACAGATCACGTGTGAGTCGTGTCATGCTGTCATGTTATTTTTGTTTAGTATTGTTTGGCATTTCATAATGGAAAGACTTACGCGTGAACAACGTTTACAAATTGTTCAACTTTATTATGAAAATTCACGTTCTGTGAGGAATGTGTTTCTTGCACTCCGCTCAACTTATGGTCAACATAATCGGCCTACTGAGCGTACTATTCGCAACACCATCACCCATTTTGAGACCCAGCATTCATTATTGGATAAGATTCGACCGAATAGACCACGTCCAGCACGCTGTGAAGAAAATATAGCGGCCGTAGCTGAGAGTGTACACGAAGACCGTAGAGAGTCGATTCGGCGCCGTTCGCAGCAACTCGGACTGACGTATGGAACGACTTGGCGCATTTTACGTCAAGATCTTAAATTGAAAGCGTACAAAATACAGCTTGTGCAACAACTGAAGCCGCTCGACCTTCCCAAGCGACATCGCTTCGCTCTATGGGCTCTTGAGAAGTTCCAAGAATATCCGACGTTTTCGAGGCAAATTTTGTTCAGCGATGAGGCCCATTTCTGGCTCAATGGGTATGTAAACAAACAAAATTGCCGCATTTGGGAGGAAGAGCAACCTGAAGAGATTGAAGAACTGCCACTTCATCCAGAAAAAAAAACGGTTTGGTGTGGTTTGTGGGCCGGTGGAATCATCGGTCCATATTTCTTTAAAAATTATGCCGGTGCGAACGTAAATGTCAATGGCGACCGTTACGACCGTGCCATGATAACCGACTATTTGATGCCTGAAATTGAAGCTCGTGATCTCGGCGACATTTGGTTTCAGCAAGACGGCGCCACTTCCCACACATCGCATCATTCAATGGACTTATTGAGAGAACATTTCGGTGAGCACATAATTTCACGTTTTGGGCCGGTCGATTGGCCACCAAGATCGTGTGATATCACACCGTTACACTTTTTCCTGTGGGGATATGTACAGTCAAAAGCTTATGCCGACAAACCCGCTTCGATTCAGGCCTTGGAGGAAAACATCACGCGTGTCATTCGCCAGTTACCAGTCGAAATGCTCGAACGAGTGATCGAAAATTGGACTCAACGGATGGACCATCTGAGACGTAGCAACGGCCAACATTTGATAGACATAATCTTCAAAAAATAAATGCCAAAGAATGTTCTTTCAAATGATAATAAACATTCTCCATTAAATTTGAATTTTCTGTGTTTTTTTCTTTAAAAAAGTAGGGAACCTCGAAATGGATCACCCTTTATAAGATGGTTTAGAAGAGAAACTTGATATTTAAAAAAAACTGACGATATCTCTGCCAATATCTTCGATAGGCATTTCTTTTTTTTATAAGTTCTAACACGTGTGAAGGCAGCTTAGCAACAAAAAAATTTTTGTGAACTCTTGGAACACTTTTCTCAACAGCACCTAAAATTTGTTCTGAAAATGTGTTTACATTTGAATCGACATCTTCTTTACATGTAATATTTTCTAAATTGTTTGGAATGTTTCGAAGCTTAAAATTTATTTCAGACCGAAAAAGATTCCAATTAGAATTGTTCAAATCATGTACATATTCCACTTTTCTAAGCCCTGACTTAAGAAGTTGGCAAAAAACTGGGTTATGATCTGAGCTCAGTTCATTGAAGGTAATTGGATGGGTACAAAAACTAGGTACATTTGTTATGAACAGGTCAAGAACAGAAGGACAATTATTGCGAGAACTGGAATAATATGTCGGACTAGATGGGTACAAAACAGAAATAGGTAAGGTAATAGACAAACTAGACATAATGTTAACCCATGCAATAGCTCTTATGCAACCCCAATCTCTATGTTTACAATTAAAATCACCGCCAATTATAAAATCCCCATTTAGTGTAAATAATTTACGGATATCATTTTTAAGACCCATTCTTTTGTCCGAGGTTATTTTGCCACCAGGAAAATACACACAATAAATCTTTAATTCTCTTCGATGACTTAATTTTAAATTTATTCCCAGATTTTCAATGTAGCGAGTATTCACTACAGGTAAGAGCGAATGTTGAATTGATCTTCTTATAAGAATTGCGACACCACCACCGACTCTAGCGATTAGATCACAACGATAGCATTTAAATTCGGGTGTGGATAGACGAACATCTTTCTTAGGCCACGATTCTGTTATTAACGCAATGTCTACTTTTCGGGTATTTTGGAATGTGACATCGTTTATAAATTCGCACCATATCATGGACCGAGAGGCCCAACTTTCAACTAATCTGCGGAATAGATCCAGCTGAATTTGAGCACTGTTTTGTTAATTTTGAGGCCATCCATCGATTGTGGCTTTTTGGCATTTAGAAAACTTTAGAAAACTTCACAAGAAAAACTCTAACGGGGTCAATTTGAAAGATCCTGATGGCAAAGATCTCTCACCTCCCAGAGAGCTAGCTCCATTCTCAAATCGTTTATATTGAATGTCCCTTGTGGGTTTCGCTGTGTAGCATGTAGCACCGTCGTGCTAGAACCACCAAATGGGCCAGTGTACCAATGGGACAAGAGAATTTGGCGATCGACGTTGGCCTCAACGTTGGCCTCACCAACGTTGTTTTTGCCGCCAAGTCAAAATCGCTCCAAGAAGTAACATTTTTAGATGCATTACCACCTCGATAATATCGTGGGGGTTG
The DNA here is from genome assembly GCA_932526625.1 of Rhingia campestris. Lineage (NCBI taxonomy): Eukaryota > Metazoa > Arthropoda > Insecta > Diptera > Syrphidae > Rhingia > Rhingia campestris. The sequence goes on from OW052182.1 coordinate 84,704,069, forward strand.
GTTTCCTGCCATATACGCCAATGTAGCTTGTTAACATAACCATTCCTCCAAGAATGCGCTTTGTCGATAAAGATGATTTTTCGGCCAAAATGGGGGTGCTCTTCCAAGCGCTCCGTAGTCTACTCATACTTAAGTGGCGCTTCAGTCCGGAATGAACATGGGCCTCAACCAACAAGTCTCTCCAAATAGCCCGGTCTTTAGCTAACTGCATCCAGTTGCGCACTTTAAGCTGGTTAATAGGTCTCTACTTGGGCCCGCCACTTAAGGCGAGGTCTTTCTCTACTGCGCACAATGTCTGGCTGGGAATTGAAGACTCTGCGAGGTGGAGTATTGGTGTCCATTCGTTCTAAATGTAACAGTCATCTTAAACGTCCAATGCGGAGTCGCCGTTGGGGTGTGTCGCGTTAACAGCTCGTATAATTTTTTTTTTAATCTTCTTCTCCATAGCCCGTCAACGCAAACGGGACCGAAGATTTTTCGAAGAATTTTCCTCTCAAAAAGCTGCGAGAATTCTCCATCGTCATCCTACTCAGACGAACCATTTTTTTTCACAATATTTCTGGTTATTTGTGGCGTGGTGGATATCCTGCAACAAGGTAGAGCTCCGAGGTCCAGTCAGCGAAAAAAAACGGCGTTGTCTATGGTCACGAACTTTGAGCTTCTGAGTCAGTTGGGTCTTGTACGGGTGCAGTCCAGTCCCTAAGCAAAATTCGCTAAGTAATAGTCTGTCAAAGGCTGAGTTCTTGTTTCACGGACAGCTGGGATGTTCCTGACCGTTCGTTCCTTTGAAGTTCGAGTGCTTGCTGAGTGCTTTCTGAGTGCTTACTGAACCGTTCATATTGAATTTGACCACCAAACGTTGGAGGGTCGACATTGATGATGAATGGACGCAAGGAACACTCAATTTGATAGTAAAGTTTTATCATTTGGATATGCTGCTTTATAGTATAATTTGCCATCGTGATTTAGCATCATTAGCATCATTAAAAAATGACATATTCGACAAATCCTTGCAAAAAACATGGAGTCTCTATTAGAGTGCCTATTCAGTGATGCCATCTTTATAGTCCGTTGCAGTGAGAGCGTATAAGGCAAATTTAGCCATCAAGCGGATTGTTACAATGCATTCATTGATATTCTTAAAGGACCTTCTGATAAAAACCTTTCCCCTACAAATCCGCTTTTTTGCTCACCATAATATTTACCGTAGTAGCAGTTTATTTATTTATTTTTTTATTTTTTTTTATCTACCGAGCTTAACTCTAACAGATTTGGATTTAAATAATATTTCTTTTTAACATATTTACATAAATAATTAAATTAATTCATAAAAATTACATTATTAACAATCAACGGATTTATTAAAGTTCAACATTTATCTTTTAGGACATATTTATATTTAAAATTGACAGTTTAAATTTTATTCTATCATCACACAAATCTATTTCAGTACAAACAGAATTAAAAAGTTTTATGCATTTTGTTATTGGTTCATGAAGACCATAATTGTAAAAATGCCTAGGATTCAATAACAAATTTCTAGTTCGAAGAATTCTTTCTGGTGCATATAACTTAAATTATTCAAGGATATCGGGACAAATTATACGATAAGAAAACACATCATAAATAAACAGTATACAATAAACATTTCGTCTTTTTTCTAAGGAATCTAAACCAATTAACGCACATCTTGTTGAATAAGACGGCATTCTGTCAAGGTTCCATTTCATTTGTCTTACAACAAATCTTGTAAAAGACTTTTGCACTCTTTCTAGTCGCATTTGACAATTCGCATAGATTGGACACCAGACCATAGAACAATATTCAAGGAAAGGACGTACTATAGACATATAAACAGACTTAAGGGCATATGGGTTAGAGAACTCAGCACATGTTCGTTTCAGGAAACCAAGCATTGAATTTGCTTTAGCAACAACGTAATCGATGTGAAGTGAAAAAGAAAGTTTCGTGTCAAAGATCACACCAAGATCTTTTATTTCAGTTTTACGAGATATGCAGGTTCTGGATATTGTGTAGTCATAAAACATAGGGACTAATATACGATACACAGAAAAAGAATGACATTTATTTATGTTTAAGGTCAGGTGATTAAGCTCACACCAATAAACAAGTTTGTTTAAATCATTTTGAAGACATTCACAATCATACATATTTTTAACACGCAAAAAGATCTTAAGGTCATCGGCATACATTAGGCAGTTAGCGTGACTAAGCAATGAGGGGATTTCATTAATAAAAACATTGAAGAGCATAGGCCCTAAATGGCTGCCTTGGGGGACACCAGATAAGACCTCAATGAGCCTAGATTGAGAACAACCAATTTTTACGTACTGCTTCCTATTGGAAAGATAACTCGAAATCCATTTAAGAAGCATCGAGTGTATGCCAAACGATTTTAATTTTGTAATGAGGATATTATGACATATTGTGTCAAAAGCTTTTGTGAAGTCGGTGTAAATAACATCCACTTGATATCCTGACTCCACAGAGTCAAAGAGATATTTTGTAAAGAGTGTCAAGTTGGTTGATGTGGACCTACCAGAAACAAATCCATGTTGTTGCAATGATATTTGTTCCTTTATTGAAAAGTGTTGTGGTTTGGTAAATGAACACATGTTTACCATATCCATAAAGGCATATAATAAACCGTATGCATATGTCGCATACTTCATCAGTCTAACAGCATTTCTCTCTATTTCTCTTAGTAAGTAAGATTAGCAATGTAAGAGCTTTGTAATGAATTATAGAAGTTTAAATAAAGTAGTATGGTTTTGGATACTGAACACACAACATGGCGCAGCCGGTTACAATTTAAACAGTGGGAAATCTGAATACACATTAAATACGCACATGAGTAGTGGAAGTGAAAACGAACAAATTGATTTAAATAATCAGAACAAAATCAAAAACAAGAGTGTAAAAATAAAATTGGAGCGTGATTATTTACATACAGAAATTATAGACGACTATATTAAGTACAGTTTCACAATGGATTACAATAGGCCAGAACCACTTTTAATGCGTGGCAATCTCTCTGTAAATTTTGAGCTATTCATAAAAGACTTTAATATATACATGGAAGCATCTGAAAAAGATAAAAAATCGGATAAATGTAAGAAAGCAAATTTTCTAAATTACGTTGGATGTGAAGCAAGGCAAAAGTACTACACGTGGGACATAGCGAATGACGATAACGCTACTTTGAATGCAGTTGTGGAGGCATTTAAAAAGTACTGCAATCCGAAGAAAAATACAATATACGAAAGAATGAAATTTTACAAGAGAATACAGAAATCTGGTGAACCTTTCGACAATTTCTTAAAAGATTTGAGGGCGCTAGCAGATGGATGCGAGTTCGGGGCTGGAAAAGACCATATGATTCGAGACTTCATAATTCTTGGACTAAACAACAAAGATCTTGGAGATAAGTTAATGAACACCGTGGAACTTACTTTGGAATCCACAACAAACACATGTCGAGTCGCAGAACTAGAGCAGTCGAGGATAAAAGAAGTGCATGCTGATGTGCATGCAGAACAATCTATTGAAGTCGCAATGCTGAATAAAGGACAATTTAACAAAAATAATATAAGTTTTAATAAAAATAGTGCAAATCACTCTAGAAAAATGTATAATAATAATGGTTTCCTTAAAAATAATTATAGGTCTATTGAGAAGATCAACTGTGAACGGTGTTTATCAATCCACATGCCTAACAGATGCCCAGCATTCGGAAAAATATGCAGAATTTGCAAAAAACCAAATCACTTTTTTATGGCGTGTTCGAAATTTAAAGTAAAAAGTAATTTTCAGACAAATGAACTTATGGCAAATCAGGATTCAGATGAGAGTGAAAGCTATGTTGAAGGATGTTCAGGTATTGACGCTATTAAAACACTTTATCTTGATAGTTTGGGTAACATAAGGAAAAGCAGTATAATGAGATCTCAATCGCAATGGTTCGAATGTTTTGATTTTGGGGATGTAAAAGTAAATTTCAAATTAGATACGGGATCAGAAGTAAATGTTTTGCCCCTTAAGTATATGAATAAAATCCATCAACCTGCGATCATTAATCCGATTAAAATAATAATAGAGGCTTACGGCGGTAATAAACTAAAACCTATTGGTTCCGTTAAACTAAATTGTAAATACAAAGATCTCATTATGCTGCAAGACTTTATTATTATTGAAACAGATTCATCTCCGATTTTGGGTCTCCAAGGGTGTCGGGATTTCGGTTTAATTAAAAGAGTTGACCAAATCGCCTCTGAAGAAAAAGATTTTTTTATTAAAGCAAATCTGGATGTTTTTACGGGGTTAGGGAACTTTCCTATTCCATATAAACTTAAAATAAAAGAAAAATATGAGCCAACAGTAAAAGCAGCTCGACGTATACCACTTTCTTTGCATGCGAAATTGCGTAAACATTTACATCGTTTAGAAGAGCTAGATGTAATTGAATCGGTTGCTCATCCAATTAGTTGGGTAAGCAATCTCGTAATTGTTGAAAAGCGCAACGGCGAACTAAGACTATGTCTTGATCCTCAAGACCTCAACAAAGTGTTGATTAAGGAAAACTTTCTTATACCAAAGCTTGAAGAATTGTCAGCAAAGTTAGCCAACATGAAATATTTTACAGTGCTTGATCTCAAGCAAGGGTTTTGGCAAATTAAATTAGATGCTAGGTCTAGCGACATTTGTACTTTTAGCACACCTTTTGGTTGCTACAAATTTAAAAGACTGCCCTTTGGACTAAATGTATCCCCAGAAGTCTTTCAACGATATGTTTCAAACCATTTCAATGATTTGCCAGGAACAGCAACATATATTGACGACATTTTAGTATGTGGAAAGACTCAAGTTGAACATGACAAGAATTTGGCGAGGGTTTTGGATAGGGCAAGAAAAATTAATATAAAATTCAATTCTGATAAGGCGCAGTGTAAAGTTAATACCGTACAATACGTTGGCCAAATTTTCTCTGCGGAAAGCATGAAGCCGGATCCGAATAAAATGAGGTCAATCCTAAATTTGGACAGACCCAAGGATAAAAAATCCTTACAATCATTTATGGGGATGATCAATTTTTTAAGATCTTACATACCCAACTTATCAAAAATATGTGCAAATCTAAGAGACCTTTTGAAAAAAGATAGGGAATTTTTGTGGGTTGAAATTCATAATAAGGAATTTAACGAAATTAAATCAATTTTAAGCAAATATCCTGCATTACAAAATTTTGATCCAGATAAGGATATTATTATTCAATGCGATGCTTCACAATCGGGTCTAGGAGCTTGTTTACTTCAGGACTCAGGTCCTGTTAGTTATGCTTCACGTAGTTTGAGTCCAGCTGAGCAAAACTACGCACAAATTGAGAAAGAATTACTAGCTATCACTTTTGCTTGTTCAAAATTTCACTTTTATATTTATGGAAAGACAGTGCGACTACAAACCGACCACAAGCCATTAATTTCTATTTTTAAAAAGGATTTAAGCAAAGTGTACGCTACTAGGCTACAAAGAATGAGGTTGACACTTTTAAAATAATCTGTAGAAATCGAATTTGTTGCTGGCAAGTTTTTACATATCGCAGATTTACTATCACGCAATGTTGATACTGATGAACCAACCAACACACAAGAAGATTTTAATGAGATGGTTCACTCTATAAATATAAGTGAAAAAAGAAAATCACAAATTCAAATCGCGTTACTAAATGATGGAAAACTTGAAAAAGTGATCGAAAGTTGTAAAAAAGGGTGGCCAAATGATAAAAGTAAGGTTCCAGAGGATATACTATTTTTTTTACAAAAATAGAGAATCAATTTACTTGGATGAGGGAATGTTATTTTTTCAAAACAGAGTTTTAATCCCAGAAAGCATGAGAAATGAAATTCTTTCTCTATTACACCAGGCGCATTTGGGAATACAAAAAACAAAAGATAGGGCCAAAGAATTAGTATTTTGGCCAAATATCAATTATGATATTGAAAATATGATTCAAAGCTGCTCTATATGTCAGAAATACAAATATAATAATATGAAAGAACCAATAATTTTTCATAATATTCCACCATATCGATTTATGGAATTAGGTATGGACATCATGTATTTCAATAATATAAATTACTTGATAGTAGGTGATTATTTTTCAAAATGGATTGAAATTCTTAAGCTAAAAACTAAAAGTATTACGGATATAATACATAATCTAAAGCCTATATTCGCAACTCATGGTATATTACAAACGAAATTGTTTGTGATAACAATCCTTTTAATTCTTATCAGTTTACAGAGTTTGCATTCAAATTTGATTTTAAATTAACATTTTCGAGTCCTTACTATCCCAAATCAAATGGGTTTGCAGAAAAGTGTGTTGGTATAGCAAAAAACCTTTTAAAAAAATCGATTGAAAGCGATACTGATTTAAATTTGGCTCTTCTAGATTATCGTAATACTCATATAGCAAGATTAGGAGCATCTCCTGCACAAATCTTATTTAGCAGGCAATGTCGAACCCTTATTCCAATGCATGACTCTAAGTTAGATCCTTCCATCGTAAAAAATGTAAAGGAAAAAATTAGTTTCAATGAAGAAAAAGTTAGGGCAAATTATAACCGAACCTCAAAAAAACGTAAAGATTTCCAACATAATGAAAAAATAATGTTTCAAAAGCATAATAATACTTGGTATCCGGGTCGAATTGTACAACGTCATATAGGACCAAGGTCATACATTGTTGAAAGCGCCGATGGGGACTCATATAGGAGAAATGCAAAGTTTATTAATAAGCGTCACAGTGTTAGTGTCATACCCGAACCGGTCATTCAGCTTAATCCTGAAAATAAATTAAATATTGAAGAAAATGATATTTTGAAATCGCCTAGTTCTATTGCCACTGAAGAAAATAACGGTGAGAAAAATATACTTGTACATGTTGATAATAAGAATTATACTACAAGGGCTGGTCGGGTGGTTAAGCCTGTAAGAAAATTTCAATTTGATAAACGCTGATTACAAGATTGATAATGGTAGTAATAATTAAATTTTGTTTTTTTTCAAACCATTGCATGCATTTGATTATATATGTATATAAACACACGAATTTAACTACTTAAGTAAAGTATTTGAATTTTTATTCAGTTATGATACTAATTTAATACCTACACCATTGTTTTATGAATTTCTTTAGTTTTTTTTTTTTTTTAACCATGTATTTTTGATTGAAAAAGGGGTAGATGTTGTGGTTTGGTAAATGAACACATGTTTACCATATCCATAAAGGCATATAATAAACCGTATGCATATGTCGCATACTTCATCAGTCTAACAGCATTTCTCTCTATTTCTCTTAGTAAGTAAGATTAGCAATGTAAGAGCTTTGTAATGAATTATAGAAGTTTAAATAAAGTAGTATGGTTTTGGATACTGAACACACAACAAAAAGTAAAGTTTTTTTGTAACAATAGACTCAAACAATTTAGGAACAGCTGAAAGTTTAGAAATTCCACGATAATTTTCAACTTTTTGTCGAGATCCAGCTTTAAATATGGGAGTTATGAATGAAAATTTCCATTCATCTAAAAACATCCCAGACTCTAAGGATAAATTGAAAATTAATTTTAATGGAAGGCACAAGGATAAATTGCATTGCTTAAGCACATGAAATGGAATACGGTCTGGACCTGCACTTTGGCTAGTATTCAAATAAGTTATGCTTTGCAAAATATCATCAATCGAAAGATTAAGTGATCCTAAACTTATATTGCCATTAAATGGATTTATATTAGTATCGGAGGAGACATAATGATTCGAGTGATCGACATAAACTGATTCAAAAAAATTAGCAAAGAGCTCACAAGTTGAGTCAATGCTACAGGAGACAGTACCTTCGAATTCCATATTTTGCAGAACACCATTCTGCTTTCTTTTGTTGTTTAAAAATGTCCAGAATGATTTAGGATTCGTTGAAACATAAGATTCAGTGTTCATAATATACTGTTTATACAAGAACTTATTCAAAAATTCATATTCGCGACGTAATTGGCAAAAAGGTTTTTTTTCCAAATCAGATTTTGACTTTTTTAATAATTTATATACTTTGTTTTTAGCGTTCTTTAATTTGATCAGCCTTTGATTATGCCACTGTAGCTTAAAATATTGTTTTTTCTTAGTCAGTGGAACGAACTGAGAAAATCCATAGTCTAATATACTTAAAAATGTATCATAGACTTCTTTAAGTTGGAGACCAGAAAGAACGCTCGACCAATCAATCGAGCCCAAGTAATTATTTAATGCATTGTAATTTGCTTTTGAAAAATTATAAATTATTTCATGATTATTTAAATTAGATTTTAGTGATGACGGAAAACTGCATACTAAATCAAGACATAGAGCGATGTGATGAATAGAATTTCTAATTAATGGACATACAACTTCTCTCTTAAGTTATTATCCACAAATATAAGATCAAGAATTCTATTTAATGAATTATGACAATAATTTTGTTGATATACATTAAAAGTAAACATAGTATCAATAAACTTGAACTCACATTCCGTTTTCAAATTATATGGAATTAAACATTTATCTTCATTTGAAAATGACCATTTAAAATCACCAATATTAAAATCGCCCAAAACAATAAGATGTTGATGTTCAAGCAGCTGTTCAGCAATGAAATCGATGTTCGCTAGATGACATTCGTACACACATAGCGGGCTTTTTGGAGGTATGTAGCTTTATAGTCATAGTCATAGTCAAAGTCATAGTCATAGTCATTAGCAGTTTATAGTCACAGTTTGTTATCATCCCATCTAATCATATTTCCAGGATGACAGTAATGTCTCCTTTGTAATAGCATAGGCTTTCCGATAGCTGTTCGGTACATCTTTTCCATTTTACATTGCAAGTGAAAATACGAAATGTATACAACAGTTATTGGTAGTCGAACTATAGAACTCTACATCGCAACACCTTTCTGCACTACAAATCTTTTAAGTCCATACACACATTCTTCCATCAAAAGTCCATATAGAGCTTGCAAATATAATTAGTATCTGAAAAAAAAAACCGAACAGGGAAAACAGGACAATTTAAAAAAAAATGCCTGCTCCCATGATGAACGTAATTTCATCTCTTTCACCGTCCACGTAGCTTTAGTCTATGCGCAGAGAAAAAATATGAAAAAAAATATAAAATGCACTCAGGCGTATTTAATTGAAAGGGGGCACATAAAAGGTTTCATCCATTGAGTACTATACAGTGTTCTCCTCTGAAGCATGATAGACACCATTTGAACCTGTACCCTACAACGGTGTTCCATCATGCATCACGCATAAGGACCACAACACAATATTCAAAGCATACCTTTACTTAAAGCTTACAAAAGGGTACCAAACCATCAAATTCATGAATATTAATCCACCTTAATGCAAAGTGAATTGCCAAAATACCTAGTTCCCGAATTCTCAGCATTTAAGCAATTTTTAAGAATTTAATGAAAATTCATATAAAAATACGTCCTGTCAAGGTTTCAATTTAAGGCCAATAAATCAACTTTACTTATAGTCAAGTGAGAGAGAGAGAGAGAGAGTAAAGCAGCAGGCATCGACCCTGCCTAATCGATATCTCATAACAAATCCGGATAAAGATAGATGGTTTTAATTAATGAGAGTCATGCGAATGTTTACATACCATGAATTATGGAAAGGATCGGATGGAGATTGTACGCTCCTCGGGTGGTAGCTCAACCGCCTACCTAACCGCTGAGCAGTTGCTAATTTATTAATGCAAACTTTTGGTAAATTATCGTATTAATCAGATGAATCTATTTTTGATGCCTGCGATGAAGAAGCCTCATTCATTTCAATAGATTATCGACTTTTAATTAATTTAATTTTTTTTTGTGGAAGTCAAAAAGACGATTCACATGTTTTGCTACAATACACTGAGCAGTATCTTGAGTTATGTAGAAATGAAGATTGATGCATATGACGAATAATTCATAGAATCAATCTGGAATTCTCTAGAGCATTGGAAAGCATAAATTAGTTTGCTTTTCATTTGAAATATTAATGCGTTAGATCGTGTTACATCGCATAAACTCGGAAGTTTGTGACGGATACTGACAAAGAATCCTCGCTGCTCCGTCAAGGAAACGAAATCAGAAAATGATATAGCGGACTGAATGCTTGCTGATTTTTTTTCAACATTTGTACATTTCACATGAATTAAAAACGCATTTAAAAATATGATAAATTACTTAAATCTCTGAAACATAATTTTACTATTGTCGACGATTTTAATGCGAAACACACGTTCTGGTGTTCTATGGCTGTTTTTTTTTTAGAGGTATAGAACTTTAAGTTGGCAACACTATTTTAACTAGCGGCCATTTTGTCAGGTGTCAAGTGATTTATTTTTAGTTTAGTTTGGCATTTCGACATGAATAGACTGACGTCTGAACAACGCTTCCAAATTGTGTAAATTTATTTTGAAAAATATGGTTCTGTTCAAAATACGTATCGCGAACTACGTCTATTTTACGGTCAACAAAATCTTACATCAGAGCAATTAATTCGATTACGTATGGACCAAAACCTTCGCGCAACGCGTACCCCTTAACATCTCGATTCATACCATACCACCAGCATCGAATGTCTAAGAACAATGCCAACGATGCGAACAAGCCATTAGAACCCCTGGTTTGATGAGGAATGCCGACAGATGCTCGCAGCCAAGAACGAGGCCTACAAGGGTAAGCTGCTGGTGAAGACGAGAGCTGCCATTGAGCTCTATAGGCAAAGAAGAAGGGAAGAACATCGGCATCGGAAGAACGTCAATCAAAATTTCACACACAGATCCTGGAAAAAAACCATGAAATCCAAATCGATACCCACCACCTATTTATCGATTTCAAAGCCGCATACGACAGCATTTATAGAGACGAACTATACAGAGCCATGTCTAGTTTTGGTATACCGCCCAAACTCGTCCGTTTGTGTAGGATGACGATGGGGAATTCTCGCTGCACCATCAGGGTCGGAAACGACCTCACCGACACATTCGACACACTTCTTCAATTTGATTCTTGAGAGGATTGTGCAAAACTCCCGAGCCAACACCAGAGGCACAATTTTCCAAAAATCGGTGCAACTTCTAGCATACGCCGACGATATTGAGATCATTGGTAGGACTCAACGTGATGTCATAGCCATGTTTGCTAGTATAGAGAAGGAAGCGGAAAAAATGGGTTTAGCATTAAATGAGGGTAAGACTAAGTATATGCTGTCATCACGAAAGGACTCACAACATCGACGAATTGGACAGAACGTCACCATTGACAGATATAACTTTGAGGTATTACGGGACTTTGTCTACCTCGGCTCCTCGGCTCCGCTATTAACTCTGACAACAACATCTCGTCAGAAATCAAACGAAGAATTACTCTTGCCAACCGCTGTTTCTTCCGGCTAAGAAGCCAATTTATTAGTAAAGCCCTCACTCGAACTATCCTATATAAGAGCCTGATCATCCCAGTCCTGCTCTACGGCGCCGAAGAATGGACCTTATCAAAAGCGGATGAAAAAATCATTGGTCGATTCGAGATAATTTTTTTTCCAAAAATCTTCGGTCCTGTTTGCGTTGACGGGCTATGGAGACGAAGATTCAACGAAGAACTGTACGAGCTGTACAGCGATAGACCCCTGGTCAAAAAACTCCGCATTGGTCATTTTAGATGGCTAGGACATGTAGGACGAATGGACACTAATTCTCCAGCTCGCAGAGTTTTTGATTCCCAGGAAGACCTCGCTTTAAGTGGCGCGCACAAGTAGAAATCGACCTCAACCAATTTGGAGTACGCAACTGGAGGCAGGTAGCTAAGGACCAGGCTGATTGGAGAGGCATGTTGTTTGAGGCCCAGGTTCATCCCGGACTGTAGCGCCACTTAAGTAAGTAGAGTAAGTAATATCGAGTTCTCGAAAAGCTCTAACTCATTATGCTCATTCGATTCAAATCATTCGAGATATGTATATGAGACATGAGATATGAATGACGAATGAAACTGTTGATTCAAATCACTCGAGATATGCAATGGAGACATGAGAAATGAACTGCGAATGAAACATTCGAGATACCTATAAGAAATTGAAAGAGCATGAAGAAAATCACTCGAGAATTTGAGATGTTCTAAGTGAGAGAAGTGATGAGAAGAGAATGAGAATTAAAATGATACACAAAAATAATGTATGGCGCTCATTGCCAGTACAGAAAGAGAAGAAAACACAAGTCACACTCACAGGACAAGAGAACACAAGTCACACTCACAAGACTCTTACGCGTTGTGATTGTGTGTTGTGTTCTGCCCCTTGCACACAACACACAATCACAACGCGTAAGAAAATTGAAAACGAAATCATTCGAATGATTTTGGTTGAAGAATCGAGACATCTCGGGATATTCTCGAAATTGATTATAATCGATTATTTCATTCGAATGCACCCATCACTAATATTGATACCCCAGTGTTCACATTGGTACCACCAGCATCAAACACGAACAAAGTCGACGCATACGAACGACGAAAATTCCCCTTCGCACTTACCGACCGCTTCTGAAACGGATACACAATTTTTAGCTGGCTGAATTCTATCCGAAGACGAGTAATCCTCACTAAAGACTATTCTTTCCTTACATCAAATCTGCAACCTTTGGCTCCCTAGAATTTGCATTTCATAGAACCACAAAACGCCGCGCCGCCATGCCATTATAGGAGGCAAAGAAGAAGGAAAGAACACCAGCTTCCCAGAAAGAAGAAAAAGGATCAAGAAAAGCGCGCCATGGAAGGCAAAGAGGTGTCGCTGCAGGAATGATGTTTCTAAATTTTAAGTCTAAAATGTCAAAGCCAGAGATATAAGACGTGTACAGAATTCTATCAAGATGAACAAATAAAAACCGTAGTTGAGTCATTGTCGATGCTGACAATATGAAGAAGCACTGCAGACTGTTAAATCGTGATGACGAACATATCTTGCTATTAAAAGATTGAACAATTCAATATTAGAACTAAATAAAGTTAGGCTGGGAATATCTAATTTTAAGCTCAATAAGGCTGCTGGAGTTTGCGGACCGGCGATTTTGTAAGTATCATATACGAACTCTTATGCAGGCAGATGGACTTACTAACGGGCTTTCTGAATCTTTTTAAATACTTTTTCCATAATGTTAATTTTAATGTCCGGGACCGATGCAAGAGGCTTAATGCGTTTTATAACTAAGAAAGAATATATCGCAACCGTCTGGGAAATTGACGAGGTGTCCCCAAACCGCAATATTCCCAATCATGACAAGACCCTTTAAATTCTATACGTTTTACTAAATCCAATATTTTGAGCTTTCACGTTCAAAGTGTAGAGGCTGAGTGGCGCAATGAGTCGTAGCAACACCTAAATGATTTTTAACTGGCCCTCCTCTTGCGATGATCTGACAAATTGTTAATTTGTTAAGAAAATTTTATCTCAACTTTGTTCGGCTTTGGCATAAAATAAAAGGTTCCGCCATTGTGCAAGGAGTACACACGCACATATTAGGTAATGCGTTTGTGAGAAAATTCTAGGGCATGGGTACAAATAAACAAGATAGATAGATGAACCTGTTGCGGAACCAAATTTGTATTTGTAATTGTAATTGTAAAGTGGGGGATTTAAGAAAGCCCCTGGTCTTATCGAATTGAAATGCTTAATTTCTCAGTGTCGCCCTTAATTGGATACTTTATCTGCGTCTACTTGTTTCTGACACAAATGTCACTTGCGTGTTATCTACCATTCCTTTCGTAGCATCGTGGTATTTTTTTTTTATTTCAAGGAATACCGCATCATTTGATTATATCCTTCAATCGAAGTTGATTGATAAATAAAGCAATTTTCCAATTATCGGTTGCATGTAGCTACACAAACAAGCAACTGTGCTCATAATTAACTTTATTGATTTTTTTTTCTGGAACTACCTAGGTAACGCAAACTCAAACGATGTTTGTGGTTCAGGATTAACTCCGCATTCGTGGCGGTGCGGCAGGCTACTAATTGGCACATGTTTTTCAATGTGAATTCAAAATGCATATATTTGGAAAAAACAATTTTCAATATATCTAGGAATATTTTCAGCTTTAAATGTCACTTCGAATCAATCGGTTATTTGGAATATATATGCATGCATGCAAATTTGACGAATACAAAGTCTCTCTCATTCAACATCGGGTTGGGTAAATGTTATTTCCATTCGGAAAACTAATTATAGGACGACACTGCATCTGAAAGAGCATGATTCGATAGAGAGGTTATAATATTATGTATTGCATTAATAGCTTGCTGTCTTATACAGATATGGCTGTGTATCTATTATCCGCGTAATTCTTAAAAAATTAATAAATACCTCTTTACAGACGGTATCCCCATCAAATGGAAAATCAACGACCTAAAATATTACCAGGAAAATAAATGTATTAAGCTATATTCAGGACTAGACCTTGTTTAATGTGACCAGATCCAATAAGAGGTTGCAGAATATAAAGAAAAACACTTATTTCAAACAAAAAAATAGGAACAACATCTTAAAAACTAAAAAAAAATCGGCAAAAAAATTCTTCTTCAAATCAAATTGATTTGCAAGAATGTGTGTACGTTCTCATTTCTTCTGGGGTGCCAAGCCAAGACAATGTGGTTGCAACTCTGACTATACATCAAATGTGCTTATTTTTTACCTTCAAGTGGTAACCATCGGGTATTGGTCTCATCCAACCGGATTTGACCGGATTTAACGATTAGTCCGAGTGTTCATAACAAGACAGCAACACTGTAATAACCCTGGTCAGAATGGCGCGGGATGAATACCAAGTCTGCCTTCCAAGGCGAAACTACATATTCGGACAACATGTTATCTAGGCATCTCAAGGGTAAGTCAGGCCCCTTGAACAGAGTTGGTGGCGGATGAGCCGAAAGGTCAACGGCAGCGCTCAATCCCGTAGTGGATACTGATGGCCCCATGTCCCTGGGGTATCTAATAAATTGGAACTGGCCCTCCACGTTGGAGGTTGTGCTTTGGGTTAACTACCCACCCATGGAAAAAACCATTCTTACGAAGCAACCAATAGCCTCGGAAAGGACTGATTTTATTGTTGACGACCCTGCTAAACGAAAAAAGGACAACGACGTTCGTATCTGCACCTGGAATGTGAGAACATTAAAAAGGAGAAGTGCAGGTGAACAACTAGCGGAAGCCCTAAACTGCTACAAAGCAGATATTACTGCCATCCAGGAAATACGATGGGATGGGCCGGGCAAAAAGAGGATGAAAAACTGTGACATCTACTATGGACCGTGTTATAGTGAGCAGAAACAGCGACTATTCGGATACGGATTTGTTATAATTGCCAGGCTTAGGCAAGAAGTCTAAAGTTTCCAAGACATTAGCGAACGTATTGTAACAATCCGATTCAAGGCCAAATTCGCCCACATAAGCCTTATATGCGCTCACGCTCCGACGGAGGAAGAAGATGATATAACTAAGGATTGCTTCTTGAGCTCCTTGACGAAATCTATGAGCGACTACCGATACCGAAGTACAATGTTAAAATCGTGCGGGGAGATTAGAACACAACGGTAGCAAGAGAATACACCTCTATCAGTATTGCCAGAAAATATATCCTACACGACAACACGTCTGGTAACGGACTTAGGCTAATTGACTTCGCTACGGAACGAAATGCCACTATAGCCAGTACACGGTTTCCTCACCTCGATATCCATAAGGGGACAGTCTCCAGATCAACGAACAGTCAACCAAATTGATCACATTGCGATAGACAAGAGGCACGCAACCAGTATTTTGGATGTCCGAACATTCCGAGGGGCTAACATCGACTCGGACCACTACCTTGTTGTAGCCAATGTAAGGATGCGGATATCCACCACGCCACAAAAAAACAGAAATACTGTGAAATTTAATGTCGAAAGACTGCAATCGCCAGAGACCGCCAAGACCTTCGCGCAACGCGTATCCCTTAACCTCTCGACTCACAACATACCACCAGCATCTAATGTCGAAGAACAATGGCAACGATGCCAACAAGCCATTAGATCAGCCGCAACTGATGTGCTAGGTTTCTCGTGGCCACCAGCAAGAAACCCCTGGTTTGAAGAGGAATGCCGACAGATGCTCGCAGCCAAGAACGAAGCCTACAAGGCTAAGCTGCAGGTGAAGACGAGAGCTGCCATTGAGCTCTATAGGCAAAGAAGAAGGGAAGAACATCGGCTTTTCAGACAGAAGAAAAAAGAGCAACAAAAGCGCGCGATCGAGGATATAAAAGAGGTGCTACTCCAGGAACGATGTTCGCAAGTTTTACCAAAGTGTAAAACGTCAAAGCCAAGGATACAAGGCTCGAACAGAATCCTGTCGAGATGAACAAGGAAATATTGTAGTTGAGACACAGTCGATGCTGAGGATATGGAAGAACCACTTCTGCAGACTGTTAAACGGCGATGACGAACAACATTCCGCTGTCAGGCAGAACGAACCATTCAATATTGGCAACGACAGCGAAGACTGCCAACCACCCGACCTGAGTGAAGTGAGGATAGCAATATCTAAACTCAAGCTTAATAAGGCTGCCGGAAATGACGGCCTTCCCGCTGAGCTCTATAAGGCCGGCGGAGATGACTTGGTAAGTATTTCCACCAACTCATAAGCCAAATCTGGTCGGATGAAAATATGCCTGAAGAATGCAACCTCAGCGTCGTTTGCCCGATCCAGAAAAAAGGAGACCCTCTGAACTGCGCCAACTACAGAGGCATAAGTCTCCTCAACATCGCCTACAAGATCCTATCTGCCGTAATATGTGAACGCTTGAAACCGTTTACCAACAACCTGATCGGCCCTTATCAGTGTGGTTTTAGGCCAGGAAAGTCCACAACCGATCAAATTTTCACACTTTGGCAGATCCTGGAAAAAACTCAAGATGTCCAAATCGATACCCACCACCTATTCATCGATTTCAAAGCCGCATATGACAGCATTTATAGAGACGAACTGTACAGAGCCATGTCTAGGTTTGGTATACCGCCCAAACTCGTCCGTTTGTGTAGGATGACGATAGAGAATTCTCGCTGCTCCATCAGGGTCGGAAACGACCTCACCGACACATTCGATACCAAAAAAGGATTTAGGCAAGGCGATGCGCTGTCATGTGATTTCTTTAATTTGAGTCTTGAGAGGATTGTGCAGAACTCCCGAGCCAACACCAGAGGCACAATTTTCCAAAAGTCGGTGCAACTACTAGCATACGCTGACGATATTGACATCATTGGTAGGACTCAACGTGATGTCATAGCCACGTTTGCTAGTATAGAGAAGGAAGCGGCGAAAATGGGTTTAGCAGTAAATGAGGGTAAGACTAAGTATATGCTGTCATCACGAAAGGACTCACAACATCGTCGAATTGGACAGAACGTCACCATTGACAGATATAACTTTGAGGTAGTACGGGACTTTGTCTACCTCGGCTGCGCTATCAACTCTGACAGCAACATCTCGTCAGAAATTAAACGAAGAATTACTCTTGCCAACCGCTGTTTCTTCGGGCTAAGAAGGCAATTTAGTAGAAAAGCCCTCACTCGAACTACTAAGGAGATCCTATATAAGACCCTGATCATCCCAGTCCTGCTCTACGGCGCTGAAGCATGGACCGTATCAAAAGCGGATGAAGAAATCCTTGGTCGATTCGAGAGAAAAATTCTTCGAAAAATCTTCGGTCCTGTTTGCGTTGACGGGATATGGAGACGAAGATTCAACCACGAACTATACGAGCTGTACAGCGACATGCCCCTGGTCAAAAAACTCCGCATTGGATGTTTAAGATGGCTAGGACATGTACAACGAATGGACACCAATACTCCGGCTCGCATAGTCTTCGATTCCCAGCCAGACGTCGGACGCAGTAGAGGAAGACCTCGTCTTAAGTGGCGCGCACAAGTAGAAACCGACCTCAACCAACTTGGAGTGCGCAACTGGGTGCAGTTAGCTAAGGACCGGGCTAATTGGAGAGCCATGTTGGTTGAGGCCCAGGTTCATTCCGGACTGTAGCGCTTCTTAGGTAAGTAAGTAAGTAGTATAGCTCTTGAATTGTAGCTGGCTTATCGACTTACACCTTTTCTTTTAGATAACCCCAAAGAAACTAGTCCAACGGTGTCAAACCACATGATCTTGGCGGCCAATTGACATCGCCACCACGTGAGATAACACGGCCATTGAATTTGTCGCGCAAAAGAGCCATTGTTTCGTTAGCTGTGTGGCAAGTGGCACCGTGGCACCGTCCACATCCATATCTTCCGATGCGCGCCATTTATCCATAATGTTCATCAACGACGAGCGTGAGAGGTGCAATTTTCAGGCACGACGACGAGTTGAGGTGGACGGAACAGCAGCAATATTTTCTGCAGTACGAGCTGTACGAGCACGCACTGGTGTTTTCACATCTCCTACAGACCCAGTTTTCTCAAATTTTTGCACGATTTTTCCGATTGTATGCACATTTGGACGATTAAATTGAGCGAAAAAATCACGAAGTTCACGATATGCATTTTGAGTTGAACGCCCATTATCAAAATAAGCCTGAATAACTTAATGGCGCTGCTCGATTGTGCATCTTTCCATCGTTCAAATTGAATAGTCTGAGTTTGAGAAATGTCAAATGAAATGCAGAAAAAAACTTGACGTTTAGGTGTGGTTCACATTCAACATCGGCCCTTGAAATTTAGCAAGCCGGTAGAAATAATGAATGTTTAGCCAAAGTTACATAAAGCCAATCAGTGTCTAGCCTCGTTATACAGTACCCAACCATGGGCAATGTTGAATATTCATTTTTTTTTGGATTGAATTGAACACCAAATTTCTCAAATTATGAGTGCAAATAAATTTCAACAATGTCATGTATCTACAAGAAAATTCAAAAAGGCAGCTACTTCCAAATAAAAATGGAGAGCTCCAAAGTCAATCGAAAGCCTGATTGCCAATGCCAGAGGAAGTGACACATCTGCCAAAAAACACTTGTTCTGGTTTATTTAACAAAATGTTGTTTTTGTTTGAGGTGTAAAAGCAATTAAAAGTACATAAACATCCGCCAGTACCCATAGGTGTGCCCAGGGTAGTACCACATTATCGCTTTATACCGCAGCTAGTATATACAAACATTTCGCCTCCCAAATGATCAAATGTTGCACTGATTGGAAATAAATTACCAATTAACGTTTCCATCAACACTATTCCCAAATCTGAATTAATTAAAAGGCCACGCAAAAATAACACAACAGAAATAGATTTGTGTACTGCTAAATGTTTGTGGCAGTTTGTTCTCTTAAAAAAAAGATACATAGATACTTTTTTTTTCTCACACATTTTTTAATCAAAGGACGCCAGCGTGATGGTGATGAGATACACTTTCCCAGCCTGCTGCGTTAATCATAATATGTTATGTTTGGTACATGCTCATGCTCATGAACAAGAAAAAAAAACTCAAGGTAATTTTTTTGGTGGTCATGACTGTAAGATTGTTAGCATTTTTATTTGGGTTCATCGTGATGATGGTTCTTCCAGGTGTTTTCCTTTAGTACTTTGCCTGGAAAATGTTACACAATTCATGGATTACACACATAAAGTTATATTTTTACAAGTTATCGTTGATTATTTTCATAATTGAAGATATTTTTGGGTTTAAAAGATTTTCAAAAAAAAATGTGGGTTTGACGTAGAGTAACCGAAAGTGACAATTATTAATGTATTCAAGGAATGACTTTATTGTTGACAGCTATGCTAAATGAAAAAGAACAACGAAGTTCGTATCTGCCCCTGGAATGTGCGAATCTATATATATAAAAATGATGCGAAAAAAGACTAGCAATTCATCAATTGAGAATGGCTGGGAAAACCTTCCGGAAAAGTCGGGAAATTAGTAAAATCGAAAATTGATTTTTTGTACGGAATTTGAGGACCAATTGTGCGGAATGGCTTTTCGAATGGAAAAATAGAAAAATTTTAGTGAAAAACTCGGATATGCCGAAAAACGCCAAAATTTTGATATCTTTTTCCACGCATTTTTGATGATTTGATGATGTTTGACGATGTAATGGTGGAAAATACATTGTGAAGCTTGTTCGATTTCCGATAATTGTGAAATTCATTAGGGGTATTCATGCAACGTCGGAAAGTCGTCGTAAACGTTGTAAACGTGATAAAATTACGACGTGATAAATGAACTGTCAAAATTTGTATGGGAAATCTTTTTGTGCGCGTAAACTGAGATGGTAAACGTTGTAAACTTTTGAAATGCTATTTTGACATAAAGGCAGTCACTTTCACGTATGCGCTAAACTGAAAAAAATTATAGAGAATGGAAAGAGAACTGTAGAAACAAAATTCTATCAATAAATTAATACCTAAAATGAGATTGAATTCAGTGGGTTATCGCATTATTTTGTGGTGCAGTTTTAGGGTCATTCATGAAACGTCGTCGTAAAATTACAATCTTTTGCACGTGATAAAATTAGGACGTTGCATGAATGCCCTTATTGTGATAAAAGTCGTTTTGCATGAATTTTGGGGGGAGAAGTTAACGAGATAAATAATAGATGGCACTGTGCTTCTATCAATCCCACAACCCGATAGATGGCGTTGACTAAGGCTGTGCACAATTTGACAGGTGCCCTTTACGCATTGTTACAATTTACTTGCTACAATTTATTCGAGTTTTGAGAATTATACAACTGATTCCGGTTAGTCGTATTCGTATATCGAGCATCACATCCGCAAACGGCACAATCATTTCGATCAATTGGAATTTGTTTATTTATTTATTCATCATTCAAAGAACAAGTTCTGTTATAGACTAAAAGATAACAATGTTTCATTAAGGCTACATTTATGTATACAGAAAATTTAAATTATGTTTCTTCTCTCTGCTTCTTAAGTGGCGCTACAGTCCGGGGTGAAACTGTGCCTCAACCACCATGCCTCTCCAATTAGCCCGGTCATTAGCTAACTGCCTCCAGTTGCGCACTCCAAGTTGGTTGAGGTCGGTTTCTACTTGTGCGCGCCACTCAAGACGAGGTCTTCCTCTACTGCGTCCGACGGCTGGCTCGGAATCGAAAACTCTGCGAGCCGGAGTATTGGCCTTCATTCGTTGTACATGTCCTATCCATCTTAAACGTCCAATGCGGAGTTTTTTGACCAGGGGTATGTCGCTGTACAGCTCGTATAGTTCTTGGTTGAATCTTCGTATCCATAGCCCGTCAACGCAAACTGGACCGAAGATTTTTTTGAAAATTTTTTCTCTCGAATCGGCCAAGGATTTCTTCATCTGCTTTTGATACGGTCCATGCTTCAGCACCCTAGAGCAGGACTAGGATGATCAGGGTCTTATATAGGATCTCCTTAGTAGTTCGAGTGAGGTCTTTGCTACTAAATTGCCTTCTTAGCCCGAAGAAACAGCGGTTGGCAAGAGTAATTCTACGTTTGATTTCTGACGAGCTGTTGTTGTCAGAGTTGATAGCGGAGCCGAGGTAGACAAAGTCCCGTACTACCTCAAAGTTATATCTGTCAATGGTGACGTTCTTTCCAATTCTTCGATGTTGTGTGTCATTTCGTGTAGCCAGCATATACTCAGTCTTATACCCTCATTAACTGCTAAACCCATTTTTGCCGCTTCCTTCTCTATACTAGCAAACGTGGATATGACATCACGTTGAGTCCTACCAATGATGTCAATATCGTCGGCGTATGCTAGTAGTTGCACCGATTTTTTGAAAATTGTGCCTCTGGTGTTGGCTCGGGAGTTTTGCACAATCCTCTCAAGAATCAAATTGAAGAAGTCACATGACAGCGCATCGCCTTGCCTGAATCCTTTTTTGGTATCGAATGTGTCGGTGAGGTCGTTTCCGACCCTGATGGTGCAGCGAGAATTCTCCATTGTCATCCTACACAAACGGACGAGTTTGGGCGGTATACCAAAACTAGACATGGCTCTGTATAGTTCGTCTCTATAAATGCTGTCGTATGCGGCTTTGAAATCGATAAGTTGGTGGTGGGTATCGATTTGGACTTCTTGGGTTTTTTCCAGGATCTGCCGAAGTGTGAAAATTTGATCGATTGTGGACTTTCCTGGCCTAAAACCACACTGATAAGGGCCGATCAGGTTGTTGGTAAACGGTTTACGGCAGATAGGATCTTGTAAGCGATGTTGAGTAGACTTATGCCTCTGTAGTTGGCGCAATTCAGAGGGTCTCCTTTTTTGTGGATCGGGCAAACGAGGTTCCATTCTTCAGGCATGATTTCATCCGACCAGATTTGGCTTATGAGTTGGTGGATGTTACTTACCATGTTATCTCCGCCAGCTTTATAAAGCTCAGCGGGAAGGCCGTCATTTCCGGCGGCCTTATTAAGCTTGAGTTTAGATATAGCTATTCTCACTTCACTTAGGTCGGGTGGTTGGCAGTTTTCGCTTTCGTTGCCAATATTAAATGGTTCGTTCTGCCTGACAGCGGAATGTTGTTTGTCATCGCCGTTTAACAGTCTGCAGAAGTGGTTCTTCCATATCCTCAGCATAGACTGTATCTCAACTTTGATATTTCCTCGTTCATCTCGACAGGATTCTGTTCGAGCCTTGTAGCCTTGGCTTTGACGTTTTACACTTTCGTAAAACTTGCGAACATCGTTCATGGAGTGGCACCTCTCTAAATCCTCGATCGCGCTTTTCTTGCTCTTTTTTCTTCTTTCTGAAAAGCCGATGTTCTTCCCTTCTTCTTTGCCTATAGAGCTCAATGGCAGCTCTCGTCTTCACCTGCAGCTTAGCCTTGTAGGCCTCGTTCTTGGCTGCGAGCATCTGTCGGCATTCCTCATCAAACCAGGGGTTTCTTGCTGGTGGCCGCGAGAAACCTAGCACATCAGTTGCGGCTGATCTAATGGCTTGTTGGCATCGTTGCCATTGTTCTTCGACATTCGATCCTTGGATACTTGGCCTTGGCGGTCTCTTGCGTTTGCAGTCTTTTCACAGTATTTCTGTTTTTTGTGGCGTGGTGGATATCCGCATCCTTACCTTGTCGAGTCGATGTTAGCCCCTCGGAATGTTCGGACATCCAAAATACTGGATGCGTGCCTCTTGTCTATCGCAATGTGATCAATTTTTTTGACTGTTCGTTGATCTGGAGACCGCCATGTCCCCTTGTGGATATCGAGGTGAGGAAACCGTGTGCTGGATATAGTGGCATTTCGTTCCGTAGCGAAGTCAATTAGCCTAAGTCCGTTACCAGACGTGTTGTCGTGTAGGCTATGTTTTCCGACAGTACTGCTAAAGATGTCTTCTCTTCCTACCTTTGCGTTAAAATCTCCCAGCACGATTTTAATATCGTACTTTGGTAGTCGCTCATAGGTTTTGTCGAGGAGCTCGTAGAAGCAATCCTTAGTTATATCATGTTGGCTTATGTTGGCGAATTTGGCCTTGATGCGGATTGTTACAATGCGTTCGCTAATGTCTTGGAAACATAAGACTTCTTGTCTAAGTCTGGCACTTATTACAAATCCGGATCCGAATATTTCTGCTCACTATAACACGGTCCATAGTAGATGTCACAGTTGTCCATCCTCTTTCTGCCCGGCCCATCCCATCGTATTTCCAGGATGGTAGACATTAGCTTTGTAAAAGTTTTGGGCTTCCGTTAGTTGTTCGCCTGCACCTCTCCTATTTAATGTTCTCACATTCCAGGTGCAGATACGAACGTCGTTGTCCTTTCTTCGTTTAGCATGGTCGTCAACAATAATATCAGTCCTTTCCGAGGCTATTGGTTGCTTCATAACATAATCTTTTTTCTGTGGATGGGTAGTTAACCCAAAGCACAACCCCCAACCTGGAGGGCCAGGCCCTAATTTTGACCCTAGGACAGCGGGCCGGAAAAAATACCGATGTTAGTAGCCCATTTTGGGATATGAGCGCTGCCGTTGACCCATTGAGGGCTCCTCCGCCACCAACTGTTTTCCAACACCCTGGGTCAGTATTGGAAATCCATATATACCTGGTGTTCAAATATGTCGAAGCAGCTCATATAGGGATTACGCTACCAGTTCGATCAAACTGGAGCTGTAGGCGCCACCGTTGACTCCATTTAGGGAATTCCTCCGCTGCCGCCTGAGAGTGAGTACCTTAGTGAGAGGACACTCCTCCCCCCTCTCTCGTTTGCTGCCAGCAACGACCTTCCACAGGGGTTTAATACCCCATCTCCAGTCGACGTACTAGGCACCCACCAGTCACCAGCGTGGATGTGAGAGTAGGAGTTGATAGTGAGGGGCTAGATTGAGAACGCTTGTGTCCTCATGTAATCGAATTACTATCCTTAAGCATCGGCAACAATGAGCCAATGACTAGAATACTGCGCCTGGCTAATGGGCATAACGCCTCTAATTTTCACTGTAGCAAACTTGCTCTACGAAACTCCCTCATGTCCACCTCATCTACACCTACTCCTTAACCCTTTTTCTAATAAATAAATTTAATTAGGTTAATTTAGTCTTAAGTTCAGCTTGTACTTAGCTTAAATAAATAAATTAACTCTGACAACAACATCTCGTCAGAAAAGAAACGAAGAATTACTCTTGCCAACCGCTGTTTCTTAGGGCTAAGAAGGCAATTCAGTAGTTAAGCCCTCACTCGAACTACTAAGTAGATCCTAAATAAGACCCTGATCATCCTAGTCCTGCTCTACGCCGCGAATAAATCATCGGTCCGGGCTATTGAGAAGAAGATTCAACCAGATTCAACCAGAATATTCGCTGCTTGATGTTGCCGTGCCAGTGAGACTTCGTTTTGGCCGAAGTGCGGAGAATATTGCTGCCGTTGAGGCGTCCGTCGTTAACGAGCCAAATCCGTCAATTTCACAGCGTTCTGAAGAATTGGGCCTCTCCTAGACCACATTATGGCGAATTTTGCATACGGATCTTGGCCTACACCCTTCCATGATCAAGCTGACTCATGACCTAAAGCCGCACTTGATCATATGAAGCAACATAGTTCTCGAATTAGGCTCTGGACTTGATGGAAGAAAATGAAGAATTTCATGGCAAAATCATCATCTTCACCAATGAAGTGGATTTTTGATTAAACGGCAAAATATGAGTTACTGGGCAGGTGAGCACCCTGAGGTGCTTCATGAAACAGCACTTCAACCGCAAAAAATCAATGTTTGGTGTGGTTTTTAGGCCGGTGGGTGATGTCATTGGGCTGTTTTTTTTCGTCGGTATTCGCAACTGCATGAATTGGACATTAGTGATATGTTGTTCCAGAAAAACGATGTCATAAGCCACACAGCGGGTGCATCAATCGGGTAATTAAAGTCTTAGTTCGGTGAACGTGTTATATAGAGAAACGAACGCCTATAGACTATTACTTATGAGCCCACAATAAATCATTAGTCTATGCCAACAAGCCGACGACGTTAGAGGAGCTCAGAGCCAATATTGAATGAGAAATAGCGGTCTTATCGGTCGAAATGTGCGGCCGAGTCATCGAAAATGGAGTTCAACGTATCGCCCCTGTAAACGTTCTCTTGGTGGACATATGAACGAAGTCGAATTCTACTCATAAATGTTTTGATAGTGGTTCAAGCCAATACATCTTTTTTAGATATTTCAAGTAGGTTGCATTTAATTTAAAAAAGGAGTTGTCAAATCCTTAACGAAAGACTTTTTATATATATTCATGGGAAGAACTAATATCGGGCTTAATCCCACAAGCGACATTTGTTTACATCGATTTCCTAGGGTTTGTCCAAGATAGGGGTTATATCCCAGTATTCTACCACCTTCACAGTGGGGCGCGAGATAATCGCGTCTAATCCGTGACGGGTACGTCGACACGGCGATATCAGACCGTGAAGAAACACATACAGAATGGCAGCCTACCAAATTTTAAAGGGCTAAATATTGAGGAAAGTCTTTCAGGGGCTCCCCCGCTTCAGCACGGCGATATCGGACCCTGAAGAAACACATACAGAATGGCAGCCTACCGAATTTTAAAGGGCTAAATATTGGGGAAAGTCTTTCAAAGTGTCCAGTCTTTCCGGACTAGTAGTCTTCTCCGTAGTTTTAGATTTACCTAAATAGGTAAAGTTTGTCTAGGGTGTCTTCAGTGAGGTGTTTTGTCAGCTATTATGGAACACCCCAAGACGAATATAGCGTGATGAACAACCATGACAGTAGGGCGGACATTCAAAGACGCAATTATGATAGCGACCATCGTGCCCCCATGGTTATATTTAAGTCAGGTTTAAGTAGTTTAGGTTAGTAGGGTTGATTTCTAAATAGGTTAAGTTTAACATAAAATAAAAACAAAGTCTCGAATCAAAGTTTTCGTAAAAGTGGTATTGATAGTTTATGGCCGAAAGACAGTGGCAACAAGCTATGCTTGTATAAACCCTCTAAGGAATACATAAATTATTAATCATTTTTTAATTTTAACGCAAAGGTAGGAAAAGAAGATATCTTTAGAAGTATTGTCGGAAAACATAGCCTACACGACAACACGTTTGGTAACGGACTTAGGCTAATTGATTTCGCTACGGAACGAAATGCCACTATAGCCAGCACACGGTTTCCTCACCTCGATATCCATAAGGGGACATGGCGGTCTCTAGATCAACGAACGGTCAACCAAATTGATCACATTGCGATAGATAAGAGGCACGCATCCAGTATTTTGGATGTCCGAACATTCCGAGGAGCTAACATCGACTCGGATCACTACCTACCTACCTAGCAGCCAAGGTAAGAATGCGGATATCCACCACGCCACAACAATCCAGAAATACTGTGAAAAAATTTAATGTCGGAAGACTGCAATCGCAAGAGACCGCCAAGACCTTCGCACAACGCGTATCCCTTAACCTCTCGATTAACACCATACCACCAGCATCGAATGTCGAAGAGCAATGGCAACGATGCCAACAGGCCATTAGATCAGCCGCAACTGATGTGCTAGGTTTCTCGCGCCCACCAGCAAGAAACCCCTGGTTTGATGAGGAATGCCGACAGATGCTCGCAGCCAAGAACGAGGCCTACAAGGCTAAGCTGCAGGTGAAGACGAGAGCTGCCATTGAGCTCTTTAGGCAAAGAAGAAGGAAAGAACATCGGCTTTTCAGCAAGAAGAAAAAAGAGCAAGAAAAGCGTGCGATCGAGGATATAGAGAGGTGCCACTCCATGAACGATGTTCGCAAGTTTTACCAAAGTGTAAAACGTCAAAGCCAAGGATACAAGGCTCGAACAGAATACTGTCGAGATGAACAAGGAAATATTGTAGTTGAGACACAGTCGATGCTGAGGATATGGAAGAACCACTTCTGCAGACTGGTAAACGGCGATGACGAACAACATTCCGCTGTCAGGCAGAACGAACCATTCAATATTGGCAACGAAGCGAAAACTGCCAACCACCCGACCTAAGTGAAGTGAGGATAGCTATATCTAAACTCAAGCTTAATAAGGCCGCAGGAAATGACGGCCTTCCCGCTGAGCTTTATAAACATAGCGGAGATGACTTGGTAAGTAACATCCACCAACTCATAAGCCAAATCTGGTCGGTTGAAAGCATGCCTGAAGAATGGAACCTCAGCATCGAGGCATCGCTTACAAGATCCTATCTGCCGTAATATGTGAACGCCTGAAACCGTTTACCAACAACCTGATTGGCCCTTATTAGTGTGGTTTTAGGCCAGGAAAGTCCACAACCGATCAAATTTTCACACTTCGGCAGATCCTGGAAAAAACTCAAGATGTCCAAATCGATACCCACCACCTATTTATCGATTTCAAAGCCGCATTTGACAGCATTTATAGAGACGAACTGTACAGAGCCATGTCTAGTTTTGGTATACCGCCCAAACTCGTCCGTTTGTGTAGGATGACGATAGAGAATTCTCGCTGCTCCATCAGGGTCGGAAACGACCTCACCGACACATTCGATACCAAAAAAGGATTTAGGCAAGGCGATGCGCTGTCATGTGACTTCTTTAATCTGATTCTTGAGAGGATTGTGCAAAACTCCAAAGCCAACACCAGAGGCACAATTTTCCAAAAGTCGGTGCAACTACTAGCATACGCTGACGATATTGACATCATTGGTAGGACTCAACGTGATGTCATAGCCACGTTTGCTAGTATAGAGAAGGAAGCGGCGAAAATGGGTTTAGCAGTAAATGAGGGTAAGACTAAGTATATGCTGTCATCACGAAAGGACTCACAACATCGAAGAATTGGACAGAACGTCACCATTGGCAGATATAACTTTGAGGTAGTACGGGACTTTGTCTACCTCGGCTCCGCTATTAACTCTGACAACAACATCTCGTTAGAAATTAAACGAAGAATTACTCTTGCCAACCGCTGTTTCTTCGGGCTAAGAAGGCAATTTAGTAGTAAAGCCCTCACTCGAACTACTAAGGAGATTCTATATAAGACCCCGATCATCCCAGTCCTGCTCTACGGCGCTGAAGCATGGACCGTATCAATGAAGAAATCCTTGGTCGATTCGAGAGAAAAATTCTTCGAAAAGTCTTCGGTCCTGTTTGCGTTGACGGGCTATGGAGACGAAGATTCAACCACGAACTATACGAGGCGTACAGCGACAGTAAAAAAAATCAGCATTGGACGTTTAAGGGAGATGTAGAACGAATGGACACCAATACTCCGGCTCGCAGAGTCTTCGATTCCCTGCCAGAGGTCGGACGCAGTAGAGGAAGACCTCGCCGTAAGTGGCGCGCACAAGTAGAAACCAACCTCAACCAACTTGGAGTGCGCAACTGGAGGCAGTTAGCTAAGGACCGGGCTAATTGGAGAGGCATGTTGGTTGAGGCCCAGGTTCATTCCGGACTGTAGCGCCACTTAAGTAAGTAAGTAAGTAATAAAAATTAATTTCAGGTAAATAAATATATTTCCATAGTCTGCTGGGTTCCGCTTGTTTCTAATTGACAACTTTGCCACTTAAGTGATTGACAACTTGGAGAAAATAAATTTTGTTCAAACCCTACCATCAAACACAATACACTCCTAACTATCAGGGGAGTCTTGTCGGATCATTTATTGCAAATAAAATCCAGCCCCAATTTTCCCAAAAGTAATTATTCCGTCCACGAAACACGCTTCAGATTTCTCCAGGGACAAGTACCAAATCTTAAAGACATCAAAGTGGGGTTCTGATTTCGTGCAAAATGGGTTAACATAGAATCTAAAAATAACCCTCGTCAAAGTACCATAAAGATAGGACTTTACTTTAAAAAGGTAAAAGTGTAAATGAATTTGAATAATGCCTACCATCTGCAGCACTTTCTTTGTATATTCTGTACACGATCTCGTGGTGGCAATCACTTGACAAGCTTCCTTAATATAACTATACATTTTAGATAGGGCTACCTACCATGATGTCTTGAACAGAGGGAATCCCTTCAAAATAAACTCAATTGCGACCACCTGGAGTTGGAGTTGGACCATGAAATTTGCAATTTTTTCACGTTACCCGAGGCGTCAATAAACATAAACCATTCTCAGAAGTTCAATATTAAAATTTCATGCACATATACATATGCTTACTCACCTTATAGTCTTCTGATATCAATTGCCTTCCCGAAGAGGAAAAACAATAGCAGCCGATGTTTGTACACTGTTCGTCCTTATGCAAAATTAATTCAAAATTCTAAGATGTTTCTTCGAATTCAATTCCAAACACACAAATTCTTGCAAGGGCTTCGCTGTAGTCAACTCGGATATTAAGAAAAACTTTTTGTATGCGTTAGGATTGACTTGGGGCACACGAAGACCCCAGCGGTATGGTGGCGCCACTCTCCTGATTTAAATTTATTTACCGAGCATTGAATAATCACGCACGAATGGACCCGATTTATTAAATCCTTTTCCAGTTTTGTGTCAGTTATTATTGAGTTACTGTCCAATTTGAGATACACTAACGGTGACTGTCACCCCTAACCAGATGTATGCGTACCCCAATAGTTTGGTAATTGAATTAGATTCACTTGACAAAGATACCAGTCAATGTGAGACGTCCCACATTTGTTTACTTTCATCGCCGGGAGTGCAGTCAACTTAGGTCATGTACCAATGTCAATGTCTTTATGACATGACACACTTCCGGTTGATACAAATAACAAAAAAAAAATAAAAAAACACCCGACGACCCAGGTCGTTGGAGGCCAATATTTACCGGCGCGCGTAAACCGAACCGAACTGCTACCCAGAGGAAGATGAAATGTTTTCCCTATCAGATTGTCGATGGCGCGCTGATGGTGATGCTGCAATGGAGCAACTAGTCGTATAACAGTTTATTACACTTTCCATCTTATGGAGAGGGTGTGTATGTATTGGGGGCGAAGGTTGAGATACTTTACTGACCACATGTTGCGTACATAGGAAGCTTTTCCGTAGTAAAAAATAAACAATATGCCAGAGGCATGCGTTTGAAAAGATGGTGCAGCGTTATGGAAAAGCTTTAGTCCGTTGCGTCGGTTAAGTATCACAAGAAGAGCTTTTGATTTGAATTTATTCGAATTTGAAAAAAAAACAACGAAACAGCAGAGGTTATAGGAAAGAACGAAAAAAGCTTGAATATATTTTTGAAACGAATGAGGAGCTTTTAAACGAAACGCCAGGTGACATCAGTACCGAAAAAAAAAACGCTCCGAAACGGTCAATGCTTCGTCGCCGTAGGCCAGAATTGGGATAATATCTAAGGGTGGATGTGAGTTCCTAAATGCATCAGATACGATTTAGCTGCAAAGTTATAAATTCCAAAAATATAACGAAAAATAATTGACAGAGTCGCAAGTTTCTTAACGCATATTGTAGCAGACTTACCTGCAAACGCAAAAAAAAAACATCAGTTCTGTGGCAGAGGGTGCTGGAGCAAATTCAAGAAGTGGATCCTGAACTTTCTTTTTCTAAGGACGAAATTTATGAATCTTATGCTCACATTTAAAAAGATCAAAGTGTAACAAAACAAGCGGCGACATCATGGGAATATTTTGAAATGCTATCGGTGAGGTGTTAGCTATCAAAAAGCTAAAGAACAACAAAGCCGCAGGCTCTGATGGCTTACCAGCGTAGCTTTTTAAATACGGTGGTGATGTTTTGGTAGGGAGCATGCACCGAATCTTCAACAATGTATGGGTGGAAGAAAACATGCCCGATGACTGGACTGGACCCCATCAACAAAAGAGGCGATCCTATGTCTTGCAAGAACTAACCAGGCATATCCCTGATTAACGGCGTACTGTGCGCACATCTAAAACCGTTCTGCAACAAACTAATCGGGACGTACCAATGTGGCTTCTGGTCCGACAGATCGACTTAGACCAAATTTTCACGCTGAGGCAAGTCCGAGAAAAGAACGACGAATTTCAAGTCGAAACTCACCACACATTCATCGACTTCAATGCTGTGTAAGATAGAATACATCGTAAATTCGGAATACCGGCAAAACTGATTAAGCTATGTCGCGTGACGCTGGAAAACACACGCTGCGACGTGCAGTTTGGAAGTAGCTCCTCCGAACTGTTCCAAACATGCACCGGGTTTTGGCAAGGAGACGCCCTATCATACGATTTCTTCAATCTCGTACTGGAGCAGATAGTGCGCAGGGCAGGTGTCAACACGGAAGGCTCTATTTTCAACAGGTCCGTCCAGCTGCTTGGCTATATGCGGACGATATTCATCGGTCGCTCTCAGCGTGCCGTGATAAAAGCGTTCACAGCGATTGAAGAACAGGCGAAATCCGTTGGCCTTGAAGTAAATAAGTACAAAACCAAGTACATGCTATCAACAAACAAACAAGCATCTGTTCACCGCCTAGGACAAAACGTCACTATTGATAGCAGCGATTTCGAGGTAGTTAAGGAGTTCACCTACCTCGGAGTAAACATAGACTCCACGAATGACACCCTAGTGGAGATTCGGCGAAGAATTACCCTAGGAAACCGTTGCTACTTCGGTTTGACGAAACAACTGGTTTTAAAATTCCTAACTCGAAGGATGAAATGTGTGCTCTACAAAACCCGTATCCTGTCAGTTCTGCTTTACGAGTTCTGGACGATAAGCAAGAAGGGAGAGCTGATACTGGACTCCTTCGAAAGAAAAATACTTCGGCTGATTTTTGGTCCTGTGCGCGAGGAGGGCGAACGGAGGAGAAGATATAACCGCGAACTATATCAGCTGTACTAAGATGTGGATGTAGTCCAAAAGGCCAAAACACGTCGATTACATTGGACACATCGAGCGAATGGACAATAATAATCCAGCTAATAGGATCTTCGAATCACAGCCCCCAGGTTCGAGAAGGCAAGGAAGACCTAAACTCCGTTTCAAAGACCAAGCCATCGCGGATGCTAGAGCGCTTGGTCTAAAAAACTGGAAGCAACGAGCCCGGTATCGTAGAGGATGGAAGGCTGCAGTGTCTCAGGCAGAGACGTCCGACGTCTGACTGGGAATCGAAGACTCTGCGAGCCGGAGTATTGGTGTCCATTAGTTCTACATGTCCTAGCCATTTTAAACGTCCAACGCGGAGCCCAATAAAGCTCGTATAGTTCTTGGTTGAATCTTCGTCTCCAAAGCCCGTCAACGAAAACGGGACCGAAGAATTTCCTCTCAAATCGACCAAGGATTTCTTCATCCATTTTTGATACAGTCCATGCTTCAGTGCCGTAGAACAGGACTGGGATGATCAGGGTCTTAGTAGTACGAGTGAGGACTTTATTACTAAGTTGCCTTCTTAGCCCGAAGAAACAGCGGTTGGCAAGAGTAATTCTTCGTTTGATTTCTGACGATATGTTGTTGTCAGAGTTAATAGCGGAGCTGAGGTAGACAAAGTCCCTTACTACCTCAAAGTTATATCTGTCAATGGTGACGTTCTGTCCAATTCGTCGATGTTGTGAGTCCTTTCGTGTTGACAGCATATACTCAGTCTTACCCTCATTAACTGCTAAACCCATTTTTGTCGCGTCCTTCTCTATACCAGCAAACGTGGCTATGACATCACGTTGAGACCGAACAATGATGTCAATATCGTCGGCGTATGCTAGTAGTTGCACCGATTTTTGGAAAATTGTGTCTCTGGTGTTGGCTCGGGAGTTTTGCACAATCCTCTTAAGAATCAAATAGAATGTGTCGGTGAGGTCGTTTCCGACCCTGATGGAGCGGTTCTGTATAGTTCGTCTCTATAAAAGCTGTCGTATGCGGCTTTGAAATCGATAAATAGGTGGTGGGTATCGATTTTGACTTCTTGCTTTTTTTCCAGGATCTGCCGAAGGGTGAAAATTTGATTGGTTGTGGACTTTCTTGGCCTAAAACCACACTGATAAGGGCCGATCAGGTTGTTGGTAAACGGTTTTATGCGTTCGGATATTACAGATATGATCTTGTAGGCGATGTTAAGGAGACTTATTCCTATGTAGCTGGCGCAGTTCAGAGGGTCCCTTTCTTTGTGCATCGGACAAACGATGCTGAGGTAACATTCTTCAGGCATACTTTCATCCGACCAGATTTGGCTTTTGAGTTGGTGGATGTTACTTACCAAGTCATCTCCGCCAGCTTTATAAAGCTCAGCGTAGGGATTCTACCTGGACACAACTTACTAAAAAGCCACAAACTGAAAATGCATCTTATAGATGATGACCTTTGCAGAGACTGCGGTGATGAGGAAATACACGAGGATACCGTCCAATTCCTGTGCCACTGCCCAGGCCTCAGCCAATTAAGAATGAGAACCCTAGGGAGATCCTTTTTCCATGAGCTCACGGATCTATCTGAGATCCCTCGCTCTAATCTTTTCAGGTTTACAACAACATCTGGACGTGACATTGAAGGAACCAACCACATAAGTGGACCCCCAACGCCCAACAGGCATCACAATGGGCCTATATTGACTTGAGTGTGATGAGGGAAGACGCACAAAGCCTAGCTTATCAACCCACCAACCTAACCTATCATGTAATCTTACCACATTTCAGGCGAGATGTGTGTGTCGTGTTGTCAGAGTTATTAGCGGAGCCAGGGAGGACTGAGTTCTTTAAGACTTCAAAGTTGTATCTGTCAATTGTGACGTTTGAAGATGTTGTGTGTCCTTTCTGTTGACAACATATACTTGGTCATATTCCTTGTTAAACTCTTCCTTTTCTAAACTATATGTACCAAACGCGGCATTTATGTCGGCATATGCTAGTACTTGCACTGATGTATGCAAGTTTGTGCCTCTGGTGTTGACTCAGGCGTTTTGCATAATTCTCTCGAGAATTGTATTAAAGAAGTCACACCGCATTGGGATCCACTTTTTCCACGTATAGACTATAGCCCGTTTGGGTTCGGATATTTCGGTGAAATCTTTTCCTAATGCAGCATCAAGAAGTCATACAGATGGACGCAGTATTGGCATTACACTTAAACTAGACATGGCTGCGTATAGTTTTTCGCTATTAATACGATTTGAAACCGATGAATAGGTGATTTGAACGTCTTGATTTTTGTTCCGTAAATTTTGATCAGTTTTGGAGAGTCTGGCACTAAATAACACTGAAATTGGTCGTTGTTGTTGTCAGATGTTCCAATTTGACAGCGTCTTGCAAGTTGATGAGATTTATGACTCTGTATTTGGTGCTAGAGACTCCGTTTTTGTGGATTGGGAAACGATGCTGAGGTTCTATTCTTCGCGCATACTTTTATCCGACCCTTTGTTGTTTTACATTCTTTTAATTTGTTATTTTCATTGAATATAATGAGTAATATAATAAATTATAAATTTATAATATTAACTAAATATAAATCTAGTTATGATAACGATTTCTGGAAGTTTTTCGGCTGCAACCTGCAGGTCAACATTTTTGCGAGCGATATCAAATTAATCGTTTAAGGTTTTCGAAAAAAAAAGTTCCTTTCATTTTATTTTATATAAGGTATTTTTATTTTTACTTTACTCAAAACATTTATTTTCGCATGATATTAATTTGGCGAAATCAAAAATTCAAAATTTTAAAAGTAGGAACCACCCTAGTGGATAGCTTATAAAGTTTGCATTATCTGCCGAACAAGATACTTTCTTCAAATACCGATAAAAGCAAGACCTTAACCTTTGCCACACGATAAAGCTTCATTTGACCTACCACCACTTTTTTTGACAGACAAACAGGCAAATTTTCAGACACTCTTTTTAGGACTTGTATCATCGATATGTTGGCTTAAATTAAAATCTCAAAATCAGAACAAAAACAACAACATTAAGAATATTGGAGCAAGTCAAATCGGGCTACAAATTGCAGAAAAATAATTCTAAATACAAAGAAGAAAATCAGTTTAGCCAGACAATTAGGTGAATGGAGTAAAAATTTCTCGAAACAATAATACATTATCCATAATGTACAAAAGCTTAAAAGTTGCTCTGATGAACCCTCTTTGAAAGCGCTACAACCTTGTGCTTTTTTAAATGTTTTGTGCTTTTAAATTGGGTTGTAGCGTAGAAATGTAAAGCTTAAAACTGAAAGATATAAAGGATAACAGAAACTTTTAAGAAAATAATTTAAATGTTTGACAACTAGATGGCACAATAAATACTGGATTTGTAGCGAAAATACTCTTTGTTTTTATCAAACACTTATTTTTATTTTACTCATTAACAGCCTTATTCATAAACTCATTATAAGGAGTGTATAAAGTTATGCACTCTTTAAAATGCCTCTAAACGCAAAAACCTTATTCATAAAACTTATGCAACGTTGAATAGAGGTTGAATAAGCTAAACGCGTTTGAGGGTTGAATAGTGCCTGTATAAGGAAATTTTATTACTGAAATGACATTTGGACAACATTTGTGAAAAAAATCATAAACAAATTAATTTGAAGTGAAAACGAAAATAAATAGTTTAAAATGCCTTTTAATTATAGTTCTTTTGTGCAAGACATAAATACAATTAACAATATAGGATTAAAAAGACGAAAACAATATAAAGTTCGATTTAACCCTATGACGCTTAGAAGCAAAGATTTTCGAGACAAGTATAGATTTACTAAAGCAAATATGAGAAAATTAATTGATATTGTACGAGCAGATATTGGCACGGACAAAAGAGGAGGACATATTTCTGCAGATCTACAAGTAATGGCTGCTATACGTTATTGGGGGCGAAATGAGGTATGTATGGCTTTCAAATCCTCTCAACAAAATTTGATTGTAATTTATATGTATGGATTAAGATTCAAGACGACGGTGCAGACATTCATGGATTTAGTCAACCTACACTTTGCAGAATATGTAAACGCGTGGCAATAGCGTTTGCTTCCAAAAGGCCTAGATACGTGAAAATGCCAACAACAGTATCTGAACAGATAACAACAATGAATAAGTTATTTGATATTCGCGGATTTCCACAAGTGATAGGTACCATTGACTGCACCCATATTAAAATTCCGAAAGTTGGTGGCCCGTCAGGACAATACTACATTAATTGAAAGGGATACTATTCGCTTAACGTACAAGTAGTGAGCGACGCATCTCTTCAAATCAATGACATTGTTTGCCGCTGGAGAGGAAGTACCCATGATTCACGAATTTTTTAGGGAAAGTTGCATCAAACAGCGCTTTGAGGCTGGTGAATTTATGGGTCGTCTGCTTGGTGATGGTGGCTACCCTTGCACAAATATTTTGTTTACCCCACTTTTGAATCCTCGAACGGATGGTGAGAGGCAATATAATAGTGCTCACATAGCAACACGTAACACAGTAGAAAGGTGCTTTGGCGTTTGGAAACAGAGATTTCGAATTCTTCTGTCTGGTATGAGGTGTTCCTTAAAAAATGCGAAAATCACAATCATCGCATTGGCAGTATTACACAACCTTTCAATCGATTTTAAAGACGAGCTCTTATCCGAAGGTATATACCAACAAATTCAAAAAATATAGATACAAATTAATCATAATTTAACTTTTTCCAAATTTCGTACATTCCATAGATGACAACACTCCACAAGAAAATCCATTGGAAAGTCAGGAGGCGTTAGAGCAGCAAAATAATAACATTTCCGGTCGTGTATTTATGGAACAATTCTTCCCGTGACCACATGCGGATGTAATAACATAAAGGCCTACTCAAAAAAACATTGTTCAATGCAAATTAAAAAATATTCGGTTCATTTTATTTATGAATTAAAAAACAGTAACACAATGAAAAAAAAAAACATAACAAAACAATGTTAAGAAGGTTCATGTTAAGTGAACAAATACTTCATAAACAACATTATAATTTATAAATAAACACAGTCAAAACTAAAACTCTTCCGGGTATAGGTGTTTAATTTCCATCCTGTGTTTCTCTTCTTTGTGTCTTCTCTCCATCTGTAAGATCTTGAGTTTTTCAGTGCGCTCCATTTCCAAAGTTTTCAGTTTTTCACTACGCTCCATTAATATTGTTTTTATTTTTTCGTCATGTTCCAGTTGCATAAGATCTTTTTCGTTCTTTCTGGTCTCCATCGTTAACTTAAACAATTCCTGTTTCATCTGATCGTCTTTGCAGTTTATCTTAGTATGACATAAATTAAATTTGTTTACTTACTTACTTAAGTGGCGCTACAGTCCGGAATGAACCTGGGCCTCAACCAACATGCCTCTCCAATTAGCCCGGTCCTTAGCTAACTGCCTCCAGTTGCGCACTCCAAGTTGGTTGAGGTCGGTTTCCACTTGTGCGCGCCACTTAAGGCGAGGTCTTCCTCTATTGCGTCCGACGTCTGGCTGGGAATCGAAGACTCTGCGAGCCGGAGTATTGGTGTCCATTCGTTCTACATGTCCTAGCCATCTTAAACGTCCAATGCGGAGTTTTTTGACCAGGGGCATGTCGCTGTACAGCTCGTATAGTTCTTGGTTGAATCTTCGTCTCCATAGCCCGTCAACGCAAACGGGACCGAAGATTTTTCGAAGAATTTTCCTCTCGAATCTACCAAGGATTTCTTCATCCGCTTTTGATACAGTCCATGCTTCAGCGCCGTAGAGCAGGACTGGGATGATCAGGGTCTTATATAGGGTTTCCTTAGTAGTTCGAGTGAGGGCTTTACTACTAAATTGCCTTCTTAAACCGAAGAAACAGCGGTTGGCAAGAGTTGTTCTTCGTTTAATTTCTGACGAGATGTTGTTGTCAGAGTTAATAGCGGAGCCGAGGTAGACAAAGTCCCGTACTACCTCAAAGTTATATCTGTCAATGGTGACGTTCTGTCCAATTCGTCGATGTTGTGAGTCCTTTCGTGATGACAGCATATACTTAGTCTTACCCTCATTTACTGCTAAACCCATTTTCGCCGCTTCCTTCTCTATACTAGCAAACGTGGCTGTGACATCACGTTGAGTCCTACCAATGATGTCAATATCGTCAGCGTATGCTAGTAGTTGCACCGACTTTTGGAAAATTGTGCCTCTGGTGTTGGCTTTGGAGTTTTGCACAATTCTCTCAAGAATCAGATTAAAGAAGTCACATGACAGCGCATCGCCTTGCCTAAATCCTTTTTTGGTATCGAATGTGTCGGTAAGGTCGTTTCCGACCCTGATGGAGCAGCGAGAATTCTCTATCGTCATCCTACGCAAACGGACGAGTTTGGGCGGTATACCAAAACTAGACATGGCTCTGTACAGTTCGTCTCTATAAATGCTGTCATGTGCGGCTTTGAAATCGATGAATAGGTGGTGGGTATCGATGTGGACTTCTTGAGTTTTTTCCAGGATCTGTCGAAGTGTGAAAATTTGATCGGTTGTGGACTTTCCTGGCCTAAAACCACACTGATAAGGGCCAATCAGGTTGTTGGTAAACGGTTTCAGGCGTTCACATATTACGGCAGATAGGATCTTGTAGGCGATGTTGAGGAGACTTATGCCTCTGTAGTTGGCGCAGTTCAGAGGGTCTCCTTTTTTGTGGATCGGGCAAACGATGCTGAGGTTCCATTCTTCAGGCATATTTTCATCCGACCAGATTTGGCTTATGAGTTGGTGGATGTTACTTACCAAGTCATCTCCGCCGGCCTTATAGAGCTCAGCGGGAAGGCCGTCATTTCCGGCAGCCTTATTAAGCTTGAGTTTAGATATTGCTATCCTCACTTCACTCAGGTCGGGTGGTTGGCAGTCTTCGCTGTCGTTGCCAATATTGAATGGTTCGTTCTGCCTGACAGCGGAATGTTGTTCGTCATCGCCGTTTAACAGTCTGCAGAAGTGGTTCTTCCATATCCTCAGCATCGACTGTGTCTCAACT
Organism: Rhingia campestris; assembly: GCA_932526625.1. Classification (NCBI taxonomy): domain Eukaryota; kingdom Metazoa; phylum Arthropoda; class Insecta; order Diptera; family Syrphidae; genus Rhingia; species Rhingia campestris. Next base: position 84,743,457 of record OW052182.1, read on the forward strand.
ACAATATTTCCTTGTTCATCTCGACAGGATTCTGTTCGAGCCTTGTATCATTGGCTTTGACGTTTTACACTTTGGTAAAACTTGCGAACATCGTTCCTGGAGTGGCACCTCTCTATATCCTCGATCGCGCGCTTTTCTTGCTCTTTTTTCTTCTTGCTGAAAAGCCGATGTTCTTCCCTTCTTCTTTGCCTATAGAGCTCAATGGCAGCTCTCGTCTTCACCTGCAGCTTAGCCTTGTAGGCCTCGTTCTTAGCTGCGAGTATCTGTCGGCATTCCTCATCAAACCAGGGGTTTCTCGCTGGTGGGCGCGAGAAACCTAGCACATCAGTTGCGGCTGATCTAATGGCCTGTTGGCATCGTTGCCATTGCTCTTCGACATTCGATGCTGGTGGTATGGTGTTAATCGAGAGGTTAAGGGATACGCGTTGTGCGAAGGTCTTGGCGGTCTCTTGCGATTGCAGTCTTCCGACATTAAATTTTTTCACAGTATTTCTGGATTGTTGTGGCGTGGTGGATATCCGCATTCTTACCTTGGCTGCTACAAGGTAGTGATCCGAGTCGATGTTAGCTCCTCAGAATGTTCGGACATCCAAAATACTGGATGCGTGCCTCTTATCTATCGCAATGTGATCTATTTGGTTGACCGTTCGTTGATCTGGAGACCGCCATGTCCCCTTATGGATATCGAGGTGAGGAAACCGTGTGCTGTCTATAGTGGCATTTCGTTCCGTAGGGAAATCAATTAGCCTAAGTCCGTTACCAGACGTGTTGTCGTGTAGGCTATGTTTTCCGACAATACTTCTAAAGATGTCTTCTCTTCCTACCTTTGCGTTAAAATCTCCCAGCACGATTTTAACATCGTACTTCGGCTTGTAGTTGCGATTTATTCCTGGTAGTCGCAGTCATTTTATTGAATCTAAAAATTAATTAATAAACAAATAACACATACTACACAATGTCATTAACTCACGAAATGGTTATTTCTTTCCACGTTTCTCTTTTTATCTTCGTAGTATTTGTGTCTACATTTTTATTTTCAATAATAGAGATTTTGTCCTCTATAAGTTGCCTCAAAATTAACTGTAGATAAGTAATCAAAAACATTATTTTGTTTATATTTTTGTGTTACAAATTGTTCTAGATACATACCTTATCGGAGGAATCCAATTTTCAGCACGTTTTCTTTTGTTTTTTATATCCATTTTCCTTTAATTATTAGTGTTAGTTGTTTGTTTATTATTGCGACAAAAGAATTCAGAGTATTTTTTTTTATTTGTTATGGCCAGCTGAGTTTTGTTTATGTTTTCAAACTGTATATTGTAGTAGATTTTCAATTTTTTGTACTTTTCTTGACACAAACCCTGTGTAACTATTATGGGTGGGGAATTATTTTTTGAATAGGAATTTGTTCTACCCTGAATAGAGGTTGTATAAATACTTATACACTGCATAACTATACAACCGTTGAGATGTGTTTAGTGAATTCTAATGAATAAGGGGGTAAAACTACAATATATATTACCTATATACAAAATTCTATTTCAGTTAATTTAACTACATAACTATTTAGGAAGTAATTACATTTTCAAGACAAGTAGCCATAGCAAACAATTTAAACATTTTAAAAATCAAGTTAGTTAACTTTTTTTTTAAAATTGACAGTCTTTTTGTTTTTATTAGAATTTAGAATATGTTCTTAAAGGTTGGAAAAATGAAGTTGCGGAATTAAAATGAATGGGTAAATTTAGCGAAGATGTGTTCGGAATGTGGTTTGGAGTTGTGGCTGCATAGCTATGTTCCTTGATATGGATCGGCAATCGGTTTGTTGTTGGCTGAGAACTCTGCGTTTTGTTTGAAGTCGGCACGGTTATTTGAACATTTTCACAACCTCCAGTAAAATTTGTTCCAGACTCGGTAGCTGGATCCAGATAAATGCGTTCCAAATGAGCTGGTTTAAGCCTCTCAATGGAAACATTGATGACTTTGTTGTGCTGTTTAATTCGGTAGACTTTATCCGAAATTCGTTCGACGATTTCAAACGGTCCAGCATACGGTCCTTCCAAGCATTGAGTGTTCTTACAGCGTAGGAAGACATGAGAACAGGAAGCGAGTTCTTTGTAGCTAAATGGTTTTCGTTTATAATTGTGTGTTGTTGGAACTGGCTTAGGTTCTCTCATGTGTTCTCTAAATACATCGAGGGACTGTTGAAGTTCTGTTGTGAAATCGTTGTATGTGAAAAATTCGCCTGGAACACGAAGGGTTGTACCGTAGAGGTATTCTGCAGATGATGAATTAAGTCCTTCGCGAATGCAAGTTCGAAGACCCAGTAACACAGTTGGTAGTGTGTCAACCCAACTGAAACGAGAATCGTGACACATTATTGCTTTGGCGACATTTTAAGCAGTTTGTTCTTTGATAGGAAACGCTTCTACCCACCTGGAATATCGATCGATGAATGTTACGCAGTATCGGAAGTCTTGATTAACAGGGAGTGGTCCAACGATGTCTATGTGAACGTGGTCAAAACGTCCATCTGGTGGAGGAATAATTTCTGGAAGCTTCTTGACATGGCGACTGATTTTAGACAGTTGGCAATCTGGACAAACACGAGCCCAATTGACTATGTCGCGTTTCATGTTTGGCCAAAAGAATCGTTGTTGGATGATGCGAAGAGTGGCTCGACACCAGGATGAGACATGCGATGAAAGGTATTGAAGGTTTGTTGTCGGTAAGATGCTGGAAGAAATGGTCGACTGTTTTCGGTTGAGGTTTCCAAAACAAGCGGTGCTTTGTGAGTACCCACAAGCATTTTGGTGAATTTGCAAGATGTTGTCTTTGACGAAAGTAGTTCCTTTAGTTCATCGTCTTGAGACTGTTTGGAAGATAGCTCTAAGTAGTCAAAGGATGTCGGCATGTTGAAAGCATCCACCCTTGAAAGCGCGTCTGCTACAACGTTATATTGAGAAATCCAGTCTAACTGTCGATGTTGACGAGGAGAAGCTTTGTCGGATCGTTGAATAAAGGCGTACACCAAGGGCTTGTGGTCGGTAAAAATGGAAAAATCACAGGCCTCGAGTGAGTGACGAAAATATTTTATACTTTCGTAAATCGCTGTTAGCTCCCTGTCGTAGGTGCTGTATTTTCGTTGAGCAGGTGAAAATTTCCTGGAGAAAAAAGAAAGTGGTTCCCACGGTGAATCATTTAGGCGTTGTTCCAAAGCAGCTCCCATAGCTAAATCTGACGCATCTGTTACTATGCGAAGTTGAGCGTTAGGATTTGGATGAACAAGCAGGGTAGCTTTTGACAATTCTTCTTTGCATTGAACAAAGGCTTCTTCTGCTTCGGGGGTCCAAACTATAGGTGAAGTGTCGTTCTTTTGAGAGTTGACCAAGTACTAGTTGAGAGGTGCTTGCAAAGTCGCAGCTCGAGCAAGATTGCGATGGTAGAAATTCGTCATTCCAAGGAAGCGTCGCAGTTCAACTACTGTTTTTGGTTTCGGAAAATCGTTGATGGCTTGTACTTTTTCTGGCTGTGGAGATATGCCTTTGTTGGATATGATGTGTCCAAGGAACTTGACTTCAGAAGCACCGAAAACATATTTGGCGACGTTGAGGGTAAAACCATGATCCTGGAGACGTTTAAACACTGTTTTTAAATGCTGTTCGTGTTCAGCGGAAGTCGAAGACGAGATCAGTAAATCATCGATGTATGTTGTGACGAAGTCAAGTCCTCTCATGATATCGTCGACGTATCGTTGGAAAGTTTGTGCTGCTCCTCGAAGACCAAATTGCATCACCAAGCACTCGAATAATCCAAATGGAGTAATAAGCGCGGTTTTTGGTATGTCCTCCTCAGCGACGGGAATTTGTTGATAAGCCCAGGTCAAATCGAGTGTGGAGAAAATGTTTTTTCCTTACAAGTTGTTGGTAAAATCCTGTGAGTGTGGAATTGAATATCTATCGGGAATGGTGATAGAGTTGAGATGTCTGTAATCTCCACAAACTCGCCAATCGCCGGACTTCTTCTTTACCAAGTGTATTGGACTAGCCCATGGACTGTTTGACGGTCGTATCCAACCTAGCTTCATGAGATATTGGAATTCCTCCTTAGCCACTTTGTATTTTTCAGGATTCAATCTGCGAGCGCGTTCGTGAACGGTTTAGCAGTGGTTGGAATATGATGTTCCACACGTCGATTGACAGGAGGGTGGTGATGAGCGAAGCCAGTAATTTGTGGAAAGTTTTTCAAAATATTGGTGAACTGAGAGCATTCTTGAACTGTTGAAATTTTGAAAACATCTACAGAATTAACAGAACCTTGAGAAGAGAGTTTAGTTGTCCCAGCGATGAGTAGTTTACGTTTGAGATCTACGAGTAGACCAAAGTGGAACAATAGATCTGCTCCAATTAGGGCGTATGAAACGGCAGCGATGCAGAATGACCACTCGAATACACGTCGGAGTCCAAGGTCAAGTTTGAGTCTCTTCTTTCCATATGTAGAAATTGTTGTGTTGTTAGCAGCGAATAGTTTGAGATCAAAATCGAGTTTGCATTTAAAATATTTGGATGGTAGCAGAGATATTTCAGCCCCAGTGTCGATAAGATATTTTATTCCAGAAGTTTGGTCGTAAATTGTAAGGCGGCTTTGCCTCATTGGAAGACCATCATGCACCGCCTCAATGCAAGATAGTATGTTTAGTTTTCCGAATGAGAGCCCCAAGAACATGGTTTTTTACAATTTCGAGCGGCGGCCTTGAATTTTGTATGAAAATAGCAATGATGAGCGGAGGGATTGGTGTTTTTAATATTACTGTCTGATTTATTATGGAAACGATATCTTGACTTAGATCGTGATCTGGTTTGCAATTTATTGACCATAGTGGTAAGATCTTTGACCTGTTGAGTCAAAACAGCAATAGAAGTTTCCAAAGATGACTCCTGAGAGAATTCTTCTCGACGAACAGCATACAAGTGACTGGGTCTCTGTAGATCTACCAACTTGTCGGCAAGTAAAGCAAATTTGTCGATATTTTGTTCGGCATTGGCAATTAAAGTTACTCGGACCTGCTCCGGCATCTGCTCTAAGAAAAGTGACTTGATGATGCTGTCGTTGCATTGGTTACCAGCGGTGTTTTCATCACTTGCAGTAGATGAGATGGCTTTTGATCATTGAGCGCTGTCCCTTTGAGCAATCTGCGAAGCTTAGATTCTTCAGCTTCAGCGAAGACCGAAAGAATCCTCGACCGTAATGTTAGATACTTATCGGTCGCCGGTGGCGACTTAATAATATCGGCGATATGCGGCAAAATAATTGGATCAGCGTTGGCGACAACGTATTGGAATTTGGTTTGGTCCACAGTAATCTGAGCTATACCAAAGGCAGCTTCTACTTGCGTGAGCCACAATTCCACATCATCCTTCCAAAATGCCGGTAGTTTAGCTATTCGCGAAGCCAGGACTTGCATATTGTTTACGTCTTTTACGTTATTGTCTGGCATTTTTATTGTATATATATTCCGATGCGCAGCAGACAAATATGTAGGTATGTATATGTAAATTCAAAAAGGAAATGACTCACATGAATTTAATTCGTGATTGATCACGTCGGGGTCACCAATTTGTAGCGAAAATACTCTTTGTTTTTATCAAACACTTATTTTTATTTTACTCATTAAAACTACAATATATATTACGTATCCAGATTTTGCAAAACTACGATTCTAGCTCTCAACTCGTGGTATCTATTCTCCGTCTGAATCTCTATCCTCTTTTTCTCCAGTCCACATCACTATCCTCCTCTCAGACCATATCGTTATCTCTCTTCATCTGAGATTTCCATGGAAGAATTCCCACAAATCTGTGGGAATGCTTCCATGGAAATCTGGTCTGAGAGGAGGATAGTGATGTGGACGGGAGAAAAAGAAGATAGAGATTCAGACTGATAATGGATACCAGGAGTTTAGCGCTAGAAGAAGAACTGCCACTTCATGCAGAAAAAACAACGGTTTGGTGTGGTTTGTGGGCCGGTGGAATCATCGGTCCATATTTCTTTAAAAATTATGCCGGTGCGAACGTAACCGTCAATGGCGACCGTTATCGTGCCATGATAACCGACTATTTGATGCCTGAAATTGAAGCTCGTGATCTCGGCGACATTTGGTTTCAGCAAGACACATCGCATCAATCAATGGACTTATTGAGAGAACATTTCGGTGAGCACATAATTTCACGTTTTGGGCCGGTCGATTGGCCACCCAGATCGTGTGATATCACACCGTTAGACTTTTTCCTGTGGGGATATGTAAAGTCAAAAGCTTATGCCGACAAACCCGCTTCGATTCAGGCCTTGGAGGAAAACATCACGCGTGTCATTCGCCAGTTACCAGTCGAAATGCTCGAACGAGTGATCGAAAATTGGACTCAACGGATGGACCATCTGCGACGTCAACATTTGATAGACATAATCTTCAAAAAATAAATGCCAAAGAATGTTCTTTCAATTGATAATAAACATTCTCCATTAAATTTGAATTTTCTGTGTTTTTTTTCTTTAAAAAAGTAGGGAACCTCGAAATGGATCACCCTTTACTAGCATACGCTGACGATATTGACATCATTGGTAGGACTCAACGTGATGTCATAGCCACGTTTGCTAGTATAGAGAAGGAAGCGGCAAAAATGGGTTTAGCAGTAAATGAGGGTAAGACTAAGTATATGCTGTCATCACGAAAGGACTCACAACATCGGCGAATTGGGCAGAACGTCACCATTGGCAGATATAACTTTGAGGTAGTACGGGGCTTTGTCTACCTCGGCTCCGCTATTAGCTCTGACAACAACATCTCGTCAGAAATTAAACGAAGAATTACTCTTGCTTATCGCTGTTTCTTCGGGCTAAGAAGGCAATTTAGTAGTAAAGTCCTTACTCGTACTACTAAGGAGATCCTATATATGACCCTGATCATCCCAGTCCTGCTTTACGGCGCTGAAGCATGGATCAAAAGCGGATGAAGAAATCCTTGGTCGATTCGAGAGAAATATTCTTCGGAAAATCTTCGGTCCCGTTTGCGTTGACGGGCTATGGAGACGAAGATTCAACCACGAACTATACGAGGCGTACAGCGACATACCTCTAGTCAAAAAACTCCGCATTGGACGTTTAAGATGGCTAGGACATGTAGAAAGAATGGACACCAATACTCCGGCTCGCAGAGTCTTCGATTCCCAGCCAGACGTCGGACGCAGTAGAGGAAGACCTCGCCTTAAGTGGCGCGCACAAGTAGAAACCGACCTCAACCAACTTGGAGTGCGCAACTGGAGGCAGTTAGCTAAGGACCGGGCTAATTGGAGAGGCATGATGGTTGAGGCCCAGGTTCATCCCGGACTGTAGCGCCACTTAAGTAAGTAAGTAAGAACGGTGTATCTCGTGGTTAAGAACTACACCCTTCGACGAGTTTATCTGAGTAAGCAAAAGCGTGCCATGCCGTGCCCGCCCTACTCATCTCCCGACGATGACTCACAATAATAAGTTCTAGTCTCAGAGTTAGAGAGTTTTTTTTGATTCTCTGTCTAGATTTGTATGACCCCTAGAACACCAATAGGTTTGCGCTTTCCCTTATTAACGTCATGAGCCATCGGTGGTAATAATGTCATTTTCAAATATTGAAAGCAATTCAAAGTCATATATTCAAACAATAATTCCTCAAGAGTCATGCTTTCATTACTTGGATAAATAACCAACCACCCCCCTACATTTGTATCCTTTCGAACTTAATAATTTAATACCATTCGTCCAATACAAATACAAAAAAAAATTCACCTAGCGACATTTGACAGACAAAGCGAGAGTAACAAAGTTCTGTCATCCTCTTCATAAACCCATGACAAGAGAAGAACCTCACCTTTATGACTAACATCAAGGCGGTCGTCCTTAGTGTACCTTTTCAAAAAAGTATTCACAAAAGATGACTGCTCTGCCAGTCCTTTCCCCGCATTATCCATTTCGATTATTAAAATGAGAAATCCTTATCATGATGTGATGCCTTCTTGTGCTTGGCAAAATCGTTTTGTTGCATCGCATAGCAAAAGGATATAAAATTAAATCCTTTTTATATCTTATTCATAGAATACCTCCAACAACAAAAGAAATTCCATCAACTTGATTTCATTATCAAATGCGGACTTATGGCACTTCACTGCTTATGATGTCCTGGAAAACCCTTCTTTAAATGAATGTGTATTTGCAGTACATGACAAGTTTACAATTTTTTTTTACACAGCATGTTCATTAGAGTCCTTGACATTGTGTGGAGCATGGTTTCTATTGTTTGTTCACAACCTTATCTCAAGTTCTTTTCTGACTTTAAATTGTTTTTGTTGGACTTGTTTTTTTTTTTTGCCCACCGCGTGTTGTGTATTTATCGCTCCTGCGGCGCTCGCTTGCCATCTCTCAGTTTCACTTTGTTTTCATCTATTTCCACGAGAATTTCATTTTCATAAAAGGCACAAGCGAGGAAAAGTGAGAAAAAAGGCGGACAAGCAAGGAAGAAGCAAAAGGATGCCTCAAGCAACAACCACTTATTTAAATGCTTGGAAAAGAACTCTGTTGCTCCAGCTCTGTGTTGTTTCGAGCTTAGCGCTAATGGAAATGAGGGGGCTCTGTGGAGTATCAGTTTGTCAGTATAAAATGGGGCCATCTGTAATGTTAATGGAGGGAGTAGGTCTTGATACCAAACAAAACAAAGAGTTGACCCAAAAAAAAAATATGTTCCCTTCATCTTTAAATAAAACAAAACAAGAATCCTTCTTGTTTAATTTTTTGGAAATTCAATTTCACTGGGAGGTGATATTTTTTCTCGAATATATTTTCATCCTATTCCCTGTCTGGTAAATCAGACGGATTACAGATTAGTCATTGTGTTGAACTGACTGTGACATGCAACCTGTCATCAATCTGTCTGGATGTAAATGCCTGTGTTGAACTCCCAAATGCTGACATTTAAATAATATCAAGGATATCTGTTACAAAAAATCCATTTTTTTGTTTGAGGTAAGGAGAATTCTTTAATAAAACTGAAGAAGCATGGTTGCGACATATTGAGTACCCAAAGGACGAAGGCCTATAAATTATATATGTGGTAAGTTTTGTGAGAACATGACTACCAAATGTAATATAAAATATTTATTTTGATAGGAAAGACAATTTCCACTCGAAAGGGGATCACAGTTAGGCTTCCCCAATTAGTCCAACATAACTCTCTTGCAAGCAGAGTCTCTTGTTAACTGATTCAAGTTGCACATTCCAAGTTAGTGCTTTAGACTGCTCCTCTTTGTTTTATCTCGTTGTGTAGATCGTTATTCATGGACTTCAAAGCATGTCAAGTTTGGTCAGGTAATGTTGGCACGTTGTCCGTTTTGCCGAGTCGAAGAGCTTGTTCGATGCTCTGTTTGGAGTTTTATGATCCTTAGAACATAAGTGTCTTTAACCTTCGCTCAAAAACGTTGGTATCTAGCAGGTTTCAAATGTCATGAAGCTTTCTTTAAGGAATTTTCGAGCAACATATCTATCTACCATGTTACATGCCAACTTTGGTCTCGTAGTGATGTCAAAAAATGAAAGGAGTTCTTTGATCTTTATAATAATTACTTTAGACCCGTTGAGTATGATAGTCTGAGACAAACCAATATTCCATACTCCTCGGTCCCGGGGACACTTACTAACTAAAGTGGCACGAAAACCTGGGAACGTGGGATTTAACTAACATGACTATCCAATTAGTCCGATCCTTAGCTAATTGCCTCCAGTTGCGCACTTTACGTCTTCCACGAAGTCTTCCTCTACTGCATCTGACGTGTTAAATCCGTATACTTGGCCTTACCGTAATTTACAGCTATACCGGTTCCTACTCTATACTAGCAAACGTGGCAATGACATCACGTGCCATACCAATGATGTCAATATCGTCGCCGTATGCTAGTACAAGGTGGGCCAAAAGAAGTCATCCGATGTTTTTTGGCCCTTCAGAATATCGGTTGTGGTCATACACAAAAATATTGGAACCGTGACTTTGCTTGTGTTAAATGTGAAGGAAAACATGCGACTAAAAATTGTCCGATCAACAAAGAACAGGATGCAAAATGTGTGAACTGTCAGGGCAATCATCCAGCAAGCTATAGAGGATGCCCAGTTGCTAAAAAGTTTCAAGACAGTAAAATTAAACACAAAACTAACATTACTGGAAAGAGGTCTAGAAACAGAACAAATACTAAGGCAGTGGTTGAAAGTAAACCTAAAATCTAATCGCCTAAAGTAATCGTTCAAAATAAAAGCGATGAAAATAAAAAAACGTATTCACAAATTGTGAAGAATGTGCGAAAGAATGAAGAATCATCCATAAGGGAAATGCTTGAACTTATCCTTAAAAGAATGGACAATCAAGATTTAACAATAAAACGGCTAAGCGAAGAAGTCGCTCTCAAAACATAATGACAGACAAAACACTGAAAATCGCAACATGGAATGCAAACGGTCTTCTTCAGCACATATCTGAATTGAACGTATTTCTAGACATCGAACATATAGACGTCTGCCTGGTGTCCGAAACACATTTCTCAAAAGGACACAGTCTTGATAATAAAATACCAAATTATGTATGTTACCACGCTCCGCATCCAGCTGACAAAGCTAGAGGAGGATCGGCTATTATCATAAGAAAGAGCTTAAAACATTATGAAGAAGCTGAGTTCACTAATGAAAATATGCAAGTAATTGGTTTTGGTATAAAAAAGACAGAGCTCAAGATATCAGCAATATATTGCCCCCCAAGGTGCTCTCCAACAGAAGAACAATATGCAGAACTCCTAAAACTGCTAGGACATAACTTTCTTGTTGGTGGTGACTTTAATGCCAAACATACCCAATGTGGATCTAGGCTTATTTCAACAAAAGGCAAAAGGCTTTATCAAGCATATCGCAAACACAAATGTGAATTCTTTTCCTCTGGATCGCCTACATACTGGCCAGCAGATCCTAACAAAATACCAGACCTTATTGACTTTTTCGTAGCTAAGGGAATTAAACGGAATCATATAAGTGTCGAAGGTAGTAATGACTTATCGTCAGACCATACCCCAGTTATCTTGTCACTAAGCGAAACGGAAATCGAGAAAAAAGTAATCCAAAGCTTGTGAAAAAAAGAACTAACTGGACACAATTCAGAGAAAAAATTGAAAGATTTGTTAACCTAAGACCATGAAGTGGAACAATTCATTGCAGATATTCAACAGGCGGCAATTAGTTCGAATAGAAGAAATCCAGAAACTAAATACCCTGTTCAAATAATTGAATAAATAAAGGCAAAAAGAAGAGCTCGCAGAAAATGGCAAACTACGAGGTTCCACGATGATAAGACAGCTTTTAACCGTCTTAACAATGACCTTAAAAAACGAATTAGTGAATTCAAAAATGAATCACTTAGTAGTTTCCTACAAAATCTAACGACAGATGCGTCTACCGAATACTCCTTATGGAAAGCATCTAAATACCTGAAAAGACCGCAGTTACAGAAATCAGAAGACGGAAAATGGATCGGAAACCCGAAACAGAAGGCTGATCTCTTCGCAGAACACCTTTCGAGGGTTTTTAAGCCGTTCCCATCAAGTGCTCCAACTGAAGAAATACAATTCATTGATAGAAACGACAAATGCGAAATTCCTATTGTCACACTCAATGAAGTAAAAAGCGTATGTCAACATAAATTGTCGAACAAAAAAGCACCAGGGTACGATTTAATAACTGCTCAGGTTTTGAAAGAATTGCCACCAATAGCTTTTCAAAAATTTCAATTTATTATAACGGGTGATTTTTTTGCTGGTTTGGTTTTGGCAACACTGGTTTTGACAGCTGACGTGTGTTTAGTACCTTGTGTCACTGTCAAACAGCTTCAGTTTGGTTTGCAATTTAACCATGGATCGTCTTACAAATGAACAACACTTGCAAATTATTGAATTTTACTATCAAAATTCGTGCTCGGTTCGAAATGTTCATCGCGCGCTGCTTCCATTTTATGATCGGCATTCTCGACCTTCTGAGCAGTCTATTCGGAAGATTGTGACCAAATTTCGCACCAAATTTACTTTGTTGGACATTAAACCACCAACACGTTTACGTACTGTGCGTAGTGAAGAAAATATTGCGGCCGTATCAGCTAGTGTGACAGAAGACCGCGAAATGTCGATTCGGCGCCGTTCCCAGCAGTTAGGCCTTTGTTACAGCACTACGTGGAAAATTTTGCGGAAGGATTTGGGCGTAAAGCCTTTTAAGATACAGCTGGTGCAAGAACTAAAGCCAGCCGACCTACCACAACGCCGAATTTTTGGTGAATGGGCTCTTGGAAAGCTGGCCGAGGATCCGCTTTTTTATCGAAAAATTGTGTTCAGCGATGAGGCTCATTTTTGGTTGAATGGGTACGTAAATAAGCAAAATTGCCGCATTTGGAGTGAAGATCAGCCAGAAGCATCGCAACAGCTACCAATGCATCCCGAAAAAGCCACTGTTTGGTGCGGTTTATGGGCCGGCGGCATTATTGGGCCATATTTCTTCAAAGATGATGCGAATCGCAGCGTTACTGTCAATGGTGAACGCTACCGAGCGATGATAACAAACTTTTTTTTGCCCGAAATGGAAGTTCTTGACTTGCATGATATGTGGTTTCAACAAGACGGTGCCACATGCCACACAGCCTTAGCAAAATTATAGATGAAAGAAGACTCATTCCGAATCACCTGTTTGGATTCAGGAATAATCATTCCACGATTGACCAAGTGCATCGTATTACGGATGTTATAGAAAGGGCACTGGAGGAAAAACAAGTCTGTTCGGCTCTATTTCTAGATGTTGCTCAAGCCTTTGACAAGGTTTGGCATGAGGGACTTGAGTATAAATTGCATAGGGATTTACCAAGACAGTATTATGACATACTAAAATCATATATTTCAGACCGACTCTTTAGTGTTAGATATGAACAAGAATATTCAGAACTCAAGAAAGTCGAAGCAGATGTTCCGCAAGGAAGTGTCCTAGGACCAACCCTGTATCTGTTATATACTAGGGATATTCATGGCTACCTTTGCCGATGATACAGCAATACTGGTGCCTGAAAATAACGCTCTGAAAGCAACAGAAAAACTGCAGAATGCAGTCAATAAAGTTCAAAATTGGACGGAACAATGGCGTATCAAACTCAATGAGACAAAATCCACTCATATAAACTTCACCCATAAGAAGATTGACAATGTTCCCTTATTCATTAACCACCAAGCTGTACCTTACGCAAATATGTCTAAGTACCTTGGAATGAATTTGGACGCGAAGTTAAAGTGGAAAGAGCACATCAAAAAGAAAAGAGAAGAACTGAACCTAAAATATAGAAAAATGTACTGGTTACTGGGAAGAAACACAGACCTTTCCATCCAGAATAAACTCATGCTATATAAGCATGGACGTATGGCATCCAATTATGGGCCTGTACTAAGAAAACAAATACAGAAACCATACAAAAATTCCAAAACATAGTCCTTCGTGGAATAGTAAATGCCCCTTGGTATATGAGAAATAGCGATTTGCATCGTGATCTACAAATCAACATGGTTACAGAAGAAATTAAAAAACACGCTATATCACACAATCAGCGTGTAAAAAATCATGAAAACTCCGAGATGGAGAGAGTCCTAAATGTACGAAACAACATAAGGAGATTAAGAAGAACCAAGCCTCATGAGCTTATGGCCTTATTATATGGGAAAATATTACATTTGTAAATCTTCCCCAAAGCGATTAAAAAAAATAAGAAAATAAAATCTGTCGTCGAACTTTCATAGACTGGTACTGATTTTCGGGTGGTTTTGTGCGGTAAAATCCCACACTACTTGATACCGAGAACTATCAAGTGTCTTTTTAAGATTTCCACCAACAAAAAAAAAAAAACAAAAGATTGTGGCTGGCGCAGTATGTGCCGTTGCGCCATCCTGTTGGAACCACATGTCCTCCAGTCCTAATTCGTCTAATTGCGGTAGAAAAAAATCGGTTAACATGGCCCTATTACACGCACCGTCCACTGTTGTCATTTGACAAGCGGCGTTCTCGAAAAAAATGGCCCGATGACTCCTCCAGCTTGAACAGCGCACCATGCAGTGACTTTGAGCGGGTGTAATGGCTCCTCGTGCATTACTCGTGGATTTTCGGTGCCCCAGAAGTGATAGTTTTGCTTGTTCACGTAACCGATGAGGTTGAAATGAACCTCATCGCTTATTATAATTTTGGTCGAAAAATCGTCCACTTCGTCCTCGAGATTGAGGATGGCAAGGGCGTAGGTTACACGCGTTTGTCGGTCGACAGGCAGCAGTTGATGAACGGACTGGACTTTGTACGGGAACATGCTCAAGTTTTTGACCAAAATTCGCCTTAGAAACGACCGGCTGATGGCTAGTTGCGAGGCACGGCGTCTGGTCGATGTTTTTGGCGACAGCTCAACATTCTCGGCAACAGCGGCGATATTCTCGCCATAACGGGCGCTCCGGGGCCGGCCACTCTTGGCAACACCATTATTCCACGTTCTTGGGGAGTGTATGGCTTCATGGCTTGTTCACTTGTATTCTACATCTGTCTAGTCCAATAATGTCAAAACAGATTTGACATTGGCGGCCATTTGCAAAAATAAGAGCATCTTCCAATACGGTGATCTCTTTTGGCCCACCTTTAAGTTGCAGAGATATATGGAAGATATAAACAATACTCTCAAGAATGAGAGTGCATTGCCTTGCTTACCTTTTCTGATATCGAATGTGTCAATGTAGTCGTTTCCGACCCCAATGAACAGCAAAAATTCGCCATCGTCATCCTGCACAAATGGGCGAATTTGGCTGGTATACCAAAACTAGACATGGCTCTGTATAATTCGTCTCTATAAATGCTATCGTATGCGGCTATGAAATCGATGAATAGATGGTGGGTATCGATTTCGACTTCTTTGGTTTTTTTCCAAGATCTGCCGAAGTGTGAAGATTTCATCTGTGGACTTCCCTGGCGTTGAACCACACTGATAAGGGCCGATCAGGTTGTTGGTATACGGTTTCAAGCGTTCACATATTCCCGCAGATAGGATATTGTTGGCGATGTTGAGGAGACTAATGCCTCTGTAGTTCGCGCAGTTCAGAGGGTCCCCTTTTTTTGTTTATTCACTTGGATTTCCTGGATTTTTGTTCCAGGATCTGTCGAAGTGTAAAAATTTGATTAGTTGTGGACTTTTCTGACCTTAAATCACATTGCTAAGGGCCGATCAGGCTGTTGGTAAACGGTTTCAGGCGTTCACATATTACCGCAGATAGGATCTTGTAGGTGATGTTGAGAAGGCTTATGCCTTTGTAGTTCGCCAGTTTAGAGGGTCGCCTTTTATTACGATGTTGAGGTTCCATTCTTCAGGCACACTTTCATCCGACCAAATTTTGCTCATGAGTTGGTGAATGTTACTTACCAAGCTTGGCTATAAGGCCATCATTTTTGGCAGTCTTGTTAGGCTTAATTTTGGATATTGCTATCCTCACTTCACTTAGGTCGGGTGGTCGGAAGCTTTCGCTGCCGTTGTTAATATTGAATGGATCGTTCTGCCGGACAGCGGAATGTTGTTCTTTATCGCCGTTTAGAAGTCTGCAGAAGTGGTTCCTCCATATTCTCAGCATCGACTGTGTTTAAACTTTCTTTCATATTTCCTTGTTCATATCAACAGTATTCTGTTCGCCCCTTGTATTGATTTTTTTTACAGTTTTGCTAAACTGGCGGACACCTTCCCTGAAGTGACACCTCCCTTTATCTTCTTCTTGATCATTTTCATTATTTCTGAAAAGCTGGTCTTTTTCCCTCCTTCTTTGCTATATATCTCAATGATAGCTCTCGTCTTCATCATTTGCTTTGCCTTGAAAGCTTTGGCAGCGAGTATCTGTTATCTGTTTAGCGAGAAGCCAACCGCACATCAGTTGCGGATGATCTAATGACTTGTTGGCATCGTCGCCATTGATAGAAACATTCTTTATCTTCTTCGGATCTTCTTCTTCTTCATCTATTTATCTTCATAAAACCAGAGTTTCATGAGTTGCGACTGATCATTGACAGAAACATTCTTTGGCGATATATTTTTATTTCCTACGGAGAAGTATTTAACCGATATCGCAACCAACAATCTGGAGGGTCAGATACAATTTATTATAAACCCCTACGATACTGCGCCATAAGTATCCACTTCAGGATTGAGCGCAGCCGTTGGCCTTTCGGCTTTTCCGTCACCTATGTTCAAGGGGCCTTGGGATTCCTAAATGACCTGCTGTCGGAATATGTCGAAGCAAGTCATTTATTATTTTCACTTTTTCCATCCCAACTGGGACTGTATAGGCCAACGTTGATTCCATGCTGCAATTCATTGGCTGTCTCACCTTCGCTTTTAACTCTGGCAGCGACATCGCGTCAATAATCAAACGAAGTACTACCAACCGCTGTTTCTTTGGAGTAAGAAGACATTTCATAAAGTCCTAACTCGAAGTATTAACAAGGTGAACTATCATCTATATAAGACCGTGATATTCCAAGTCCTGCTCTACTCATCAAAAGTGAATGAAGAATTCCTTGCTCGTTGTCAGTCTAAAGTTCTTCGGCCTAGTTTCCTTTGACGGACTATGGGGGCAAAGATTAAACCAAGCTACAAATTTTTGACGCAACAGGCTCGTTATTAGCCAGGGCCTAGCTTTTTTCTAACCAGCATTCATGTGTGCATGTGTACTTCTTGCACGATGGCGGGACCTCTTGTTTTCTGCCGAATCTGAAGGGCTTAGTTGAGACAAGCTATTCTTGACAATTTGATACTACTCGGATGATTTGTTAGATTATCATGAGAGTAGGTACAGTGAAAAATCATTTAGGCGTTGCTACAGCTGGGATTCATACCCCTGCAGACCTTCTGCGAAGCAGTTGATCCCATCACATCGTACCTGGTCGAGAAAAGATCTCATGCATCGGTTAAGACAGATAGAATATGTAGAGCGGATTTTCCGCCCTACTGTTCTTAAATTTAGAGGAACACCTCGCTTTAAGTGGCGGGCACATGTAGAACCCGACCTCAACCAATTTGAAGAGTGCTTCTGGATGTAGCTAGCTAGGGTAATAGCGCCTTTTAGGTAATCCTGGCCGTAGTAAATGTTACTTTTTTTTAAATCCTTTTGCCCGGCTTATCAGATGGTGTTTCCTAGATGGGAGTATTTTTTTTCTTTGTAGCATCTTTCGTCTGTGTGGCGCTTTCCTTGTTCGGCTGCATCTTTTCGTTAAGGATTTTGAAATTCCATTTGCAGATATGAACATCGTTGTCTTGAGTTTATTTAGCATGGTCGCTAGTAATAAAATCAGTAATCTCTGAGGCAATTGTTTGTTTCCTAGTAATATTTCGTTTACATGTTTCATCTTTCCATCTGAAGGGCCACGCTCTATAATAGCTGGCCGGATATTCGAAAGCCATTTATTCAGACAAGTTATTCATTATATTGTAGACGAGACTTACTTACCAACATTTCCTGTGTCAGTCCTTAAAACTCAAAAAATAAAAAAATTGTTCATACTGTCAACGCCACTAAAATCACATTAATTCTGATTCCCTATAGAACTTAGCATCGTTAGGCCTTATAGACTAATTTCAATTTAAACAACACTCTCAGAATATGTCGTTCATATAAAGTCCGATCTCCCCTGACACAGCCAATTTTCCAAGAAGCTTACAATTTCGAAATTGATTTTCCACAGGAAACCTTTTAAATTTCAAAACCTGAATAAATAAACCCCCACCCAAGGAGAAGATGAAAAAGAAATTAAGAAAGCACAGGTATTCGCCGGCGCTTCAAAAAATAAAAATAAAAAAGAAATCTACGACCAAAGAGATGTCTGAAACTGAAAAAACAGAACCAAAACAATTTAAAAAAAAACTAAAAAAAAAATTAATTTAAACAGCCCGAAGGGATGACGACGAAAACTTTACTCTTCCTGTAAGGATTCCGTTCCGACGACCGCACTGGAAAAACGAAACAAAACGGGGTTAACTCGCCGGGCTTTCTATGATTCCGATGGTAATTAGCGAGAGATAGCTCAACTGTACGTGGAGTATTTAGTCAATTCTTGGTAGACTTCCTATCTTTTGTGCTTAACCTTCTGAAGTTGACTTCTTTGAAAAAGGTTTTTTTTTTTTGTATTTTTTTTAATTTCTTTGTCCTGCCGCACTTCCAGCTCGATGTCCACTTGAAGTCCTCATGCCACAGACATCATGCCTTCGTATGTACCATAGAGCGTCCCACAAAGGACTAAGGGTAATAGCAATTAATTAATTGAACACAAAAAAATATATATATGTCACAGGGAAGGTCCCTAAAAAAGGTAAGGCTGAATGAGTTTGAAAATCCTCAAAGCTTCACGTGAAAACATGCAAAACGGTACGACTCCGAGATGGTAGTTAATTTAATTTGTTCCTCGGAAATGCTTTTCGTAGCACTTAACAATGTTGTGTTTGTTAAATTGCACTTAGGGATATATTTTTATGTTCAATTTATCGTTACCGTAACCGTCGACGAGGATGAATGACAGTGGCAGTGGTGTGGTTACTATTTTAAATTTAAATGAGATACTTTATCTAATGGGAAATCGAGGGGAATGCAAACTTCATAAAGATGCTTGTTTTCTTTTTTTTTAAGTATGAATATAAAAAATAGAATGTATGATGGTGAAAGGACCGGAATTCTCCAGTGGATAAGGATGAGATCCACAGCAAAACAACATTTGTTTGGTTTGGCTTCGCGTAGTGCGTCTCATATTTCATTATTAGATGTGGAATGGTTTTTTCGGGCGTATTTTGGTTTATCTGAATATGTCTCGGGAGAATTTCGTTTTGCAGCTTTGGCAGTGTTAGATATGAACTGACAAGTGCTACCCATGGGGAAAATACTATGTAAGCAGTGGGGATAGAGAAATCTTTAAGAAACATTAAAGTCGTTAATGGTTGGAAAGAGTGATGTTTCCGCCTTTTAACAATCGTAACTATTTCTGATATCTTCCGAGATGGGGGGCTGGCTTAATGAACGGCCATGTAGTAGTTTTTCAAAATTTAAGATCGGTAAATCTTTTTTTGCTAATGCCCTGGAAGGGTTAAATCCTTTGTGGATACTCTGTAGCCCGTGATATGAATTGTGAATATGTGGATAAAATATCCTCAAATCCCCTGCCACTTGTAACCACATCGATATTTTCCCTTTATGATTCATGTTTTCGTCCCTTCGTACTCTTGTTTGCCCAGATCATGCATTATATTGACAATGATGCTGTAAATGATGTGTTGAGGGATTTTAGTTGTTATGGAGTCAATGCACTGGCCATCTTTCTTTTTGAGGTATTTCACTGGACTTTTTGAGGTGTTTGGACTTTACCATTACAAATATGACAAGATAGAGCATCTGGGAATTGTTGGATGTTGTATAAGGAGGGCAAATTCTCATTGGCGTTTACTTGGCGACTACCGAAGTACGATGTTAGCCCCATGTTAGGAAGAGAAGACAACTTTAGCGGACTTCGCTGCGGAACAAAATGCCACTATAGCCAGCACACGGTTTCCTCACCTTGATATTCGTAAGGGAATATTGCGGTCTCCAGATCAATGAACAGTCAATCAAACTGATCACATCGCGATAGACAAGAAGCACTTATCCAATATTTTGGATGTCCGAATAGGTCCGTTGTGATACCACGTGGATCTGTGGACTTTCCTAAATGAACCATTCCGAGCTGACTATGTAGCGTAGGAGGTTTCTGACATTGATATTAGCCAGCTCACCTAGATTGTCGAAGAAGTTGTTTCCCAGATTATTTTTTCTGAGAGAGCTGCACAAGAGCATAAAAAGGTGAGTAATACTTTCCTCCTCTTCTTCGTCTACAGAAGTCATTGCTGAAGAGGCCTAGGCTTTTTGAGTGTAGGCCTATGTCCTGTGCTGATGTTTGATTTCTTTAGCATTGTCATGCAGCCTGGATATTTGAAACGTTGTGCCGTTTATCAATCTGCGGTTTGCTTTCTTAATCGCATCCAGTTTGATCTGTAATTTCGAAATAGCGAGGGGCATACGGCATGCCTTACATATCTACTGGTGGTAGAATATAAAGGGTGGTGCCTTGTTTGGCAAGCGCATCCGCCTTACAGTCGCCTTGAATGTCTGTGTGGCCCGGCACCCAGAAGAGGTGAATGGTGAAGAGAGATAGTCGGCCTTCGTGGGTTGAATTCAATTTTAAAAGAGATGGATCCCAGGGATTTGATTGCCGTTTGGCTGTCACTGAAGATGTTAATAGACTTCGTGGATATTACATTCCTTTTAAGGCAGGACAAGCATTCTTAAAATGCCATGATTTCCGCCTGGATTTCCGACTGTTTGCGCGGTCGGTGTCGGATGGCCGGGGAATCGGTGACGGAATTCGCGCTGCGCCAACACTACAGACGAATTGTTGCGCAACAAAATAGACACGATTATTCCGCGTTCTTGGGGAGTGTACCGCTCCATGGCTTATGCACTTGTATTCTACATCTGTCTAGTCCACAAATGTCAAAACAGATTTGACATTGGCGGCCATTTGCAAAAATAAGAGCATTTTCCAATAGGGTGATCTCGTTGGCCCCCCTTGTAGAATTGACGGCTGTTCTTCTTGTAGACTCTTCGATTCCCCTTAGTTGTGAGGCTGTTTTTTCTCGTTTTTTTTTTCTACGCAGGAGTTTCCTTTCTTCCCTTCTTCTGGCTCGATTCTCATCTCGATCGGTGCGTTTTTGCATTCTAGCACCTTGATATGTATCTCCACTGTCACCTTTACTGGCCATACTTGCAAATACCATCATATTACGTGCATCTTCTCGGGGGTAGCTGATTTTGCACTACTCTATCCGCTAGGGTGATGATATTAGATGATGAGGATACCAACAGCTCATGAGCTCTACCATGATGTGGCTGTACTTTCTAACTAATCCGCGGAAAATGTTTTTCTTACTGATTTTCGCATTGAAGTTGCCAAGTACGAATTTCACATCGTAACTTACTCAATAGACTCTGTCCAGTAGGTCAAAAAATACCTTCTATGATAGGGTCTTCAGTTTCATTAATATGGGCGTGTAGTCGTGTTGGCATGATGTCATGAAGGCAATGGTTTATCGGCATAAAGTCAATTATTCTTGACCTGAGACAGCTTTCCATAACGAATTCACATCTGACATTTTTTCGTTTCTGCATTCCTACTCCTGTCCATCGTAATTTCTAGATCGTGGAAATTTCTGCTCTGTATCGTATAAGGACAGATTCAAGTCTTTGAGTAGCACCCGGGGAGTGCAGCTTGAGTACGTTCCAAGTACATAAATTGTTACCCGTTGTCGTTCTAGGTCTGTTTGGTATTTGAGGAGATCCGTTATACTAGGCACAATCACAACCGACTATTTTTTTCGTGGTAAGGAAGTTACTCTGAGGCACAACCCACAACCTGGAGGGCCACTTTCAATTTATTAAATACCCCAAGCATACGTAGCCAACAGTATCCACAGTGAGATTGATCGCTGCCTTTGCCCTTTCGGCTCATCCGCCACCATATTTGTTCAAGATCGCTGACTAACTCTTGAGATTCCTAAATGACCTGTGTGTCTGATATTCCAAAGCACATCCCTAGGACAAGTAGCCAACAGTATCGTATCCACAGTGAGATTGATCGCTGTCTTTGGCATTTTGGCACATCCGCCACCATCTTTGTTCAAGAGGTGCCAAAGCAGCTCATCGAAGATATCCACTTTGTTCATCCTGACTGGGACTGTAGACGCCACCGTTGCCTCCATCTTGTTATACTTCCGTTTGCGAGATGGAAGAAATATATGCGTCTTAGTGTGAGGACATGCCTTCCATACCGCTCTCATCTGCTGCCGCTAAGACTCTACACAAGGGTTTAACACCCAATCTATGGTTGAGGTACTAGGTACCCACTACTACTCAGCGTGCGCCAGGAGGAGGCGGAGAGTCGGAGTTGATAGGCAACAGCTAGGCGAAAACATATATAGATTGTGAAGTTGTGAACAGTTCCTCAATGGTGTGTGTGTCTTTTCTTGTTGACGGTATATTTACGGTCTTAAAATGCCCAACGGGAGGCAGTTGGCTGTGCACCGGGCTAATTGGAGAGCCTTGTAGGCTGAGCCCCATGTTCGTTTTCGACTAAAGCGCCACTTAAGTAAATAAGTCTTTTTAATGTTGCGTTAAGAAAAATGTAACATTCCTACATAGGATATAAGAAGATCCTCACTGAAAATTTTAGCCTACTCCTAATAAAAAAGGTTCTTGATTGAAAACAATAGAACTTGAGGTTTTGATTAAACCTTACATTACGATGATGGAGAAGTCCAAAAAGTTGTGTCTTACTAGTAAGCCCTTCCGTCAATCAATTGGTCTGTGGACTCGACTGTAGGCAAAAGTTTCCAATTCTAAATCCTAAAATACACATGACTTTGACAAGACCGGATATATACCAAACACATCAGCTTTTGGAATATGTTCACCTGTTGACAGACATTTTGATGAGGATATGCGTCAGTATCCATCCATTGCGTTGGTACCATGGATTTCAAACGTTTTAATAATGTTCCTGTTCCTGTTGATGATTTCTAATTAAAAAGTTCATTATACCGAAAAGACCCACCGAATCCCCGAATAATTTACATACCATTTCTGTTTGTTTTGTTTTTTTTTTCAACTTTTAAAAAATATTTTTAAATTAATTTATCCAAGACAGGAGCAGCACGGTCTGGTCGTTGCCCAAAGGCAGGCATAGTCTTGCCCCCACTCCCCTTAATCTAGAGAAAGAAGATGAATCCAAACATCATCAACAATTAATCGTGTGTTAGTCCTTGTTGGTTGCTTTGGAAATTTTGAAAAACAGGTGCCTGAGGTAGCAATTTTGGGGGTTGAATTATAAATCCTCGTGGAATATGTGTACAAATATCCTAAAGTCTTTTAGGTGTTTATGCTGTTGATGAATGAATAACAGCAACATTTCGGTTGCGGCACACCACCACATAAACTAACTACAGGTAATAAAACGCCGTTTTTAATGATGCCTTGAGTGTTTTTTTTTGGGTTATCCTGTGTCTAGTTTGGAAATCTAACAATGCTTTAGAGCCTCCTGCCATGCGTAGCTTTTATTGAAATCTGGCTGATTTTTGACGCATTAAGGGTTTTGTTTAAGTTAACCTAGGCTATTCCTAGCATATTCGGTCGGTAGATAAAAGGCGTCTCAAAAGAAAGTTTATATTTAGTGGGTCGATTTACAAAAAAAAAAGTAAGTAAACTATAGAGCTTTACTAATAAATTGCCTTTTTAGTCCGAAAAAACAGAGGTTGGCAAGAGTAATTCTTCGTTTGACTCCTGACGATATGTTGTTGCCAGAGTTAATAGCGGAGCCGAGATAGATAAAGTCCCGTACTACCTCAAAGTTATATCTGTCAATGGTGACGTTCTGTCTAATTAATCGCCGTTGTGTGTCCTTTCGTGTTGACAGCATATACTGAGTCTTACCCTCATTTACTGCTAAACCCATTTTTACCGGTTCCTTCTCTATACTAGCAAACGTGGCTATGACATCACGTTAAGTCCTACCAATGATGTCAATATCGTCGGCGTATGCTAGTAGTTGCACCGATTTTTATAAAATTGTACCTCTGGTGTTGGCTCGGTAATTTTGCACAATTCTCTCAAGAATCAGATTAAAGAATTCACGTGACAGCGCATCGCCTTGCCTAAATCCTTTTTTGGTATCAAATGTGTCGGTGAGGTCGTTTCCGACCCAGATGGAGCAGCGAGAATTCTCCGTCGTCATCCAACACAAACGGACGGTACATATACCAAAACTAGACATGGTTCTGTATAGTTCGTCTCTATAAATGCTGTCGTATGCGGCTTTAAAATCGATAAATAGGTGGTGGGTATCGATTTGTGTTTTTTGAATTTTTTCCAGGATCTGCCAAAGTGTGAAAAGTTGCAAGTTGTTTAAAGATAACATAAAAATTTATAAAACCTCTGAGACATCTCTTAAGAAAATCTAAATAGCTGTTAATGTTTCAATAGGGAAATATAATTTTTTAATTTTTTGTTTTCATTATATGAATCTATCATTTTACACCCATATGCATTTTTATTATTAAATAGAAAACTTTAAAATAGACAGTCCTTACATTCATCATATGATGAAACTTTAGCTACATTTTTGTTCTCAGAATAAAGCGATGCAATAAAACTGTGCAAGAAATAATAAACTCTGGTTCCAACATCCGCTCAAAGAATGTCCCAGCAAATGTTTTCGCACAAATATGCAACCTTTCATCTGCCTTCCCTTCAAATAACTTAATATTCCGATTTTGCTGAAACTAAGGCTACCAAACAAAAAAATGTTACTGTCCACGAACCAATTTCCATTTGCCAAATTCATCTCCAAGCCAAATTCACTATCATCTACCATTGCCTACCATTGACAAGCCCATAATTTAAATACCACCCTCACGCACACAGAAAACCAATAAAATCCCAGCAAATCCTCTGGCCAAAATCTGGTTCAAAACACTCAGGATATAAACTCGCCTGTCTATTCCCTCAGTGACTAATATGAAGTCATCCACTTTGCTGGCCGGAATTAATGACTGTCAGCAAGGTAGGATCGCTTTCCATCGAAGCATAACATATGTGCGGAGTTTTGTACCCAGCTGTTCACCTTCAACATCCTGTAGCCTACAGTCCTTCCGCTGACTGCCTGCCAGTCGTACATATCCTCTAGGGTTTCCAGTAGAAAATTAATTCGACATCATTGTTCTGTAACGTAAGAGTAGATGGTGATGATGATGCGTGTAGTCTGAGACTGGACTGCTTAAAAAAGGATACCAACGTTGTTCCGATGACCAGAAATGATTGTTATCATTAATAAAGCTTTAAAGGGTTACTCGGGTCTTGGACGGACTAAGTTCAGGACTCGTGGTTCACTCTGACGTATACGTATTATTTAATGTGAAAATATTTTCTTTGACACCCGGTCAGGAAAATGTGTTATTGTTTACTTTGATGAAGGAGATGGAAGGATACGATGACTCAGCCGTTTTCAATAACAAAGTGACTCGATGAAAATTTGGCCATGTGTGTGAATGAAAGCTATTCCTACCGCAGGCTGTGTATGTGAGTTTCCATAGGAAGATATGTCAGATCAATCAGAAGCATAGTTTGCGTTGTGCAGGGAACCCGGAGAGCAATTTAATGGACAGATTATGTTGTCATGGACACTTTTGTATTTCTAAAACGAATAATTAAATTCGGACAACCCCTGAAGATTGATGGATTATCAAATATATTGGCATAAGGGTGGCAAATGGTAAGGGAGTTTGGTGATACTTTTTTTTAATTTACTGAGCATCCATAATGGAAAAGGGCGGTCTGTGATAGTTGTCGTTCTTTCTCAGCAACGCAGGTAACCAGTTGGATCTGGGTTGAAGCCTAAGTGGGCTTTTAGTAAATATTAGTCTAGGGCTGCAATCTGTATGATAAATTTCCTTTGAAGTATTTAGGGAGGTAAATAATTGTCGTTTTTCACTATTGTTCAACTTCACGAAAACTCCCAAGTTGTCTAACTTCTAAGTCGATTTAAACTCGAGAGTTCAACAGCAAGTTGAAAAATGTTTTTTCTTAACTTTTTGGAATATTTGTGACACATTACACAGACTCGCCCTTAATCTTCTGAATAGATGCAAGTAATTTCTTTCGAAGCGATCTTCGTCGATGATGGGGATAGGGGATTCTCTTTAGACGATGAAGGCGTGAATGCCACATTTGTCACCGAGGAGCATGGAAGTAGTGTTCAAGTTAGTGTTCAAGTAGTGAGGCACTAACAACGGTCGAATTCAAAACCACGAAACATCGTAAGCAATATTCGTGGGTTAAGGTCGAATCTCTTTTCGGCTTATGTCCACATTTCGAAATATAAACCAGCTTTTTTGGCGCTTTGTGAAACACAGGTGGGCGAAAACTCTGATACTTCAGATCTTAGTCTACCTGGATATAACTTAGTGCCATTATTCTTTTCTGATCGCGGCCTCGCCATTTATATACGTAGTGATGTAGCCTACCAATTTCAACAGCAATACGGCCAATGTTCCAATCCGGAATTTAATTTTATATGGCTGAAATTCCATGTCCGTAGGCAATTAATTCACTACTGTTTCATTTATAGAAGCCCAAACCTGGATAGCAAATCTACCTTTAACGAGTTTGATGCGCTATCTGACTCCATCTCAAGAATTGTATCCCTACACCCTCCCACTGAAATCGTCATTACGGGCGATTTCAATGTACACAATTCTTCGTGGCTTCGACATTCTGGACAGTCAACACCCGAAGGAAGGTATGTCGAGATCTTTGCTGACATAAACAACTTAACTCAGCTTGTAAATGAGCCAACGCGCATTCAAGATATTGATAGTCAAGCCGCCAATACCCTGGACTTGTTTTTAACATCTCACCCCGACAAATACACCATAAATGTATTATCGCCTCTAGGCACGTCAGACCACTGTATCGTATCAGCTAATTTCTCGTACTCCAACCACATAGTTAAAGAACAAATTCCTAAAAGAACTGTATGGCATTACGAGAAAGCCAACTGGGAAGCTGTAAACGGTTTCTTTAAGAATTTTAACTGGTCATTATGCTTCCTCGATAATGACGTGGATGCCACGGCTGATGCGATAACTAACACCATTCTCCTGGGTATGAAATCCTGTATCCCTCACCGGATAAAGAGTATCAAACCGAAGGTAAACGGGTGGTATGACTCGAGCTGTAAAGAGGTTGTTAGGGTGAAAGACTTATGTTTTCGGTCATATAAAGCCAACCCAACTGAGGAAAACCGTTTAAAATTCAAACGAGCCAGAAATGACTGCAATGCCCACATTAAGCGTGTCAAATTCTTCCACGACCAAAAGTTGAGGCGAAAAATTCTACTATGTCCCAAAGGTAGTAAAAACTTTTGGTCGTTTGTAAAAAACATTAAGAATTCGACCTCATCTTCCATCCCAACGCTCATTTACAATGACATTCCAGCTGTCACCTCTCTAGACAAAGCCAATCTGCTCGCTGCTCATTTTGCAGCCAATTCAACGCTGCCAGATTGTGCCCAGTCTCCCCCTGTACTAGAGAACGTAGAACATTCTATGGGACCAATCCACTTTCGTACTCGTACAGTCGCAAGAGTATTAATCGATCTTGACATACACATATCGTCTGGTCCTGATGGTATCTCCCCCATAATTCTGAAGAGGTGTTCTTCAACGCTGGCAAAACCACTGCGTAAGCTTTTCCATCTTTCCCATTCATCAGGACTCTGCATTTGTACAGCCCGTCCCCAAAAAAGGCGAATCTTCTTCTCTCTCCAACTACCGACCAATTGCACTTACCTCCCTTCTTTCTAAGGTCATGGAGACGCTGATAAACCGTCAGCTTATGAAGTATCTTGAATCACGAAAACTCCTCAATGACCGACAATATGGTTTTCGTAGCAACAGGTCCACTGGTGATTTGATGTCATATCTCACCGAAAAGTGGAACCAATCAATCCACCTTGGTGGCGAAAACAAGATCGTTGCACTTGATATTTCAAAGGCATTTGACAGGGTTTGGCATCAAGCCCTTTTGTCGAAAATGCGTGCTTTTGGTATCGATGATACTCTTCTTCAATGGATTAGAAACTACCTCTCGAAACGTTCAATTCAAGTAGTTTTGGACGGTTTCAAGTCTGCTACTCACCAAATAAATGCTGGTGTTCCCCAAGGCTCAGCTTTGTCTCCGACACTCTTCCTCATTTTTATTAATGACCTATTGTCTGCAACTTCTAATCCAATCCATTCCTTCGCTGATGACAGTATCCTCAGCTTTTCATATTCACCTTCGGATGTGGAAGAAAAACGACAATTCCGACCTTGACAGAATAATTAAATGGGGTAAATCTAATAGAGTGGAATTTAATGCTTCCAAAACACAATGCTGTCTTCTGTCATCCAAGCGAAACCAAACTTTACAGCCACTATCCATGAGTGGCACTTGCATCGTCGAAACCGAAAAACTTTCCATGCTCGGTATGTTTTTTAGTAACGACCTTCGTTGGAACGACCACATATTTGAAATCGCCAAAAATGCAGCAAAATGTCTAGGTTTCCTCAATCGATGTAAGAAATACTTCACCCCTTCTGATCTGGCCTCAATATATAAAGCGTACATACGCCCCAAACTTGAGTTCAATGCCCACATATGATCAGGTGCAGCCAAAACATCATTGCACCTACTAGATAGGATACAAAAGCGTGCGATAAAATTGATAGGAGATCCAACCATAGCGAACTCCATAGTTTCGCTCGAACATCGTAGGAATGTCTCCTGCCTTACACTCTTTTACCGCTATTACAACAACAAATGCTCTAACGAAATAGCCAGCTGCATTCCGCCCCTTCAACAATTCAACCGTAATACTCGCCGTACCACGAATGCTAGTCAGTTCACCCTAAAGCCTATCTTCGGACGTACTATGAAATATAGAGATTCATTCCTTAACCGAACAACACGAATGTGGAATTCTTTACCAAACTCCGTTTTTCCTCTCCATTACAATTTACAGAAATTCAAAACCAACGCACATCGGTATCTCCTCTTCTCTACTCCTGTATTTCCTTAATGCCCGCGCTGTGCTTAAACACCATAAGGGTATTAATAATCCCTTTAGCGCGCGCCAATTATAAAAAAAAAAATCAATGTTGTCGAACAAAGGTACAGTTGTTGACCGTACTTGGGAGTGAGTAAATCCTGCCAAATTGAGGGAACCTTTTAACGCACTATTGCAAAGTCGCCGGCGTAAAAGGAAATCAGAGGAAATCCCAGTCCCTGGTTCAACCCAAGAATTGGCAGAAAAAAAGCAGCAACATTCCGCGACCAAATATAAAATTGAAATTTTGAGATTTTAGTGGGCAAGAGAGAGCGATGCAAGTTTGAACGCGAACGAGCTGCCTAAGATTTCAAACGAGTTTTTAGTTATCCAACAAAATTCCTATAAATAAACTGAATTTTTGCTTTTATTTTATATTGATGGATTTCAGCTAATGCTTAGCTAGCGATCTTACATTGGCTGAAAATAAATTCGAAATAATCGAGAGTGAATGTTGGTATAGGCTGCCGATGGTGCTTCCAAAACAAAGCGGACTAGCAAAACAGCGAATCCGGGCATTTCTGGTGGTGGTTGCAATTCATTTTCATCATTGCTTTGTTATGAAGGACGGCACAATCGATGATGATTGAATGACAGTTTTAACTCTTAACATCTTAAGCCAGTGGCCAACATTGGAAATCGCCTATTCCAAATGCAGTACGAACGTTCGATCCAGCTTCAGTCGGAATCTAAGATTCATTGAATAGATTTTCAACAGCGTTAGTGACATTCAGGAAATTCGTTGCATTCCTATTTGTGCAGCCCGAATCAATAATAAGAATAAAATGCCCGAACTCGCCTTCAATAGTTTTTTCTTCAAAAATTTATTTTAAGTCCGACATATTAAAAATGCGCTGTCCATGCGTGAAGCCCACTTAAAGAAGAAATTTCATAAAATTGATTTGAAATTTGTACTAATTTTACGAGCACAATACCTGCCATCGTTTATTATTAAATTCGCAACGGACACCGTCTGAACGTTTAGGGAGAATCATCCCTTACGATTTATGAAAATTTCCAGATCAGTTCCACCTGGCGGAAATACGATGGGATAGCCCGTTTAAAAAGAGGTTGATAAACTATGACTACTACAATATGTTATATTAAGCAGAAACAGTGCCTATTCGAATGCGGATTTGTTATAAGTGTCAGACTAAGGCAAGAAATTTTATGTTTTCAAAACAAAATCAAACGTAACAATCAGCGTCAAAGCCAAAATCGAAAACGAGGAGGAAAAATGTGATATTGCGAAAGACTGTTTCTACGAGCTCCTGAACAAAACTTATGACAAATGTCACTGTAGCTTCCTCACCTCGATACTCATAAAGGGACATGGTGATACATAAGAGGCAAGCTTTTAGTACCGCCAATTCCTTAGCAGAACGCGTATCCCTTAACCTCTCGATTAACACCATACCACAAGAATCGAATGTCGAAAAACAATAACAGCGAGGTCAACAACCCATTAGATAAGCCGAAACAAACCCTTGGTTTGATGAGGAACACCGACAGATTCTCGCAGCCAAGAACGAGGCCTACAAGGCTAAGCTGCAGGTGAAGACGTGAGCTGCCATTGTGCTCTATAGGCAAAGAAAAAGAGCAAGATAAGCGCGCGATCGAGGATATCGAGAGGTACCACTCTAGGAACGATGTTCGCAAGTTTTACCAAAGTGTAAAACGTCATAGCCAGGGATACATGGCTCAAACATAATCCTGTCGAGATGGAAGAACCACTTCTGCAGACTGCTAAACGGCGATGACGAACAACATTCCGCTGTCAGCCAGAAAGAACCTTCAATATTGGTGACAATAGCGAAAACTACCAACAACCCGACCTAAGTGAAGTGCGGGTAGCAATATATCAACTCAAGCTTAATAGCTGCAGGAAATGAAGGTCTACCCGCCGAGCTATACAAAGCCCGCGGAGATAACTTGGTAAGTAACATCCACCAACTCATAAGCCAAATCTGGTCGGATGAAAGTATGCCTGAAGAATGGAACCTCAGCATCGTTTGCCCGATCCACAAAAAAAGGAGAACCTCCCTCAACATCGCCTACAGATTCGAGCTGCCGTAATATGTGAATGCCTGAAACCTTTTACCAATAGCCTGACCGGCCCTTATCGGTGTGGTTTTAGACCAGGGTACTCATTTCGTAACTTTCAAAACGATAATCGTCAACGGTAGTGAAGGAGACTTTCTGGGTACGTAACGTGTAATTTTTCTATTGAGTGTGTGCACATTTATTCAAATTACACGGAACTTACACAGAAATTCTCCTTCACTATCGTCAACGATTATCGTATTGAAAGTTACGGAATCAGTACCCAGGAAAGTCCACAACTGATCAAATCTCCACACTTTAGTAGGTCCTGGAAAAAAAACCCAAGTAGTCCAAATTAAAAACATCCACCTATTCATCGATTTCAAGGCCGCATACGACAGCATTTATAGATACGAACTATACAGAGCCATGTCCAGTTTTGGTATACCCCCAAACTCGTCCGTCTGAGTAAGATGACGATGGAGAATTATCGCTGCTTCATCAGGGTCGAAAATGATCTCATCGACACATTCGATGCCAAAAAAGGATTTAGGCCAGGCGATGAACTGTCATATGACTTCTTTACTTTGATTCCTGAGAGGATTGTGCAAAACTCCCGAGCCAACACCAGAGGCACAATCTTCCAAAAATCGGTGCGGGTCAGACTGAGTATATGCTGTCAACACACGAAGGGACACATAACATCGACGAATTGGACAGAACGTTCCCGTTGACAGATATAACTTTGAAGTAGTACGAAAACTAAAGGAAGAATTAGTCTTGCCAACAGCTGTTTCTTCGGGCTTAGAAGGCAATTTAGTAGTAAAGCCCTAACTCGAACTACCAAGGAGATCATATATAAGACCCTGATCATCCCAGTCCTGCTCTACGGCGCTGAAGCACGGACCGTATCAAAAATGGATTTTCGACGGGCTGTGGAGACGAAGATTCAACCACGAACTATACGAGCTGTACAGCGACATACCCCTTTTCAAAAAACTCCGCATTGGACATTTAAAATGGCTAGGACATATAAAACGAAAGGTCACCAATACTTCGGATTGCAAGGTCTTAGATTCCCAGCCAGACTTCAGAAGCATTAGGGAAACCCCTCTCCCGAAGTGGCGCGCACAAGTAGAAAACAACCATAACCAACTTTGAGTGCGCAACTGGAGGCAGTTAGCTAAGGACCGCTCTAATTAGAGAGGCATGTTCGTTGAGGCCCAGGATCATTCCGGACCATACTTAAGGAAGTAAGTACACTACACATTTATCCGAAAGTGACAATACCTAAATTTGTTCACTGCTTTACCTCTTGCGAAAGTCTGACAAACATCCAAAAGTTACACTGTCACTAGAAGCTTCTCAAATGTGTCAGATTCGGCGTTAAACAGGAGATCCTCTTTTTTTATGGGAAAAAAGGGAGAAGCTAGGGATGAGGGACGTAAATACCGGATATTTCATTTTTTTGAGACGCAGATTCACGCTCGACTGTAGCGCCACTGAAAAAGTTATAGCAACACCATTAGTGTGCTGTTTTATTAATTTGCAAAGTAGGGGCGTAAGTGCCATTGTCTGCAAACAAAAAATGACTTTAGACTACAAAACTCACAGTAAATGCCTTGTCGGTTATGCAAGTCGATACATACTTCCAGCTGTAAATATGCCATTTTTTTAGCAGCGCTCTTAATGGTTGTAACTATATCCCAAGGGAATTTTTATTTTTTGTTGCAAACCGAAATTACCAAAATAAAGAAAGAAATTCCGTACCCAATCGATTTTTTTTTAAATTTAAATGGTAGGCGCTAATGGATAAGACTTATTCGAAGTTGCCATCTCAAACATGAAATTACCATCGTTATCCTCTTTGTAAATCCAATGTCTCCCTTGGATACACGTTCCCCAGCCAGACTGTCGAAAATCGAATTTGAATACTTGATTTCGGCACACTCTGTGCAATGTAATTAATCTCCTCCACATCACATTGAGTTAGACAAATATTCACGCAAACACGCACACCTCGTGACGCTCGTCTATTTTTGGAACTGCCATTTAAGGGATCCCCTCGCACATAGTCTACACCACACAAAGTACTCCACCTTCTAGTAGAGTATTATGCGGCGGCATAAATCGATCTAACGTTTGATTAACAGCCCATTCAGTTCCAAGTTGCCTCCACAGGCAAGTATACCTCCATCGACGTCGTCGTCGTCGAGCCTTCCTTCGGCAGCCTCCTCTTTCCAATTTCGAAAAACATTTTGAATAATGTAAACTGTTAGGTTATGTGGATGGGAGTGTGTGTGCAACTTTCGAAAAGCAATTTTTCCACCCGCTCCATGGGGTAGCTTTGAAACACTTGTTGGTGTGGAGGATGGTAAGTCCAAAGTTTCGCAATCGAACTCCGATCCTATTCGTTTCGCACGGGTGGAGGTGATTTTTCGCTTACTTCCTGTCCGTAACGGTGTGAGAAATTTTCCAACGTGTGCAGAAAAATCTCATGAATAGGCATCAAGGTTTTTTTTTAAAAAAAAAAAGGTAAAGGGTGTTCGGTATCAACAAATAAAAAAAAATAATAAAACTTCGTTTGTGTTTCAGATACCATCAGGACACTTTTTTCTCCTTCTCAATCGACCTGCCTATTGTCAGTGTCAGGTGTGATCTTTTCTTCTTCAACCCTCCCACCCTCCTGTGACCCGTTTTGGGAAGAGTTCGTTCCGCACGAACATTCAAATCACTGCATACCGCAGAACGGCAACAGTTCTTTTGGTGGTCACATGCACGTTTCTGTGCACAAGGGAGCACCAGATGGGGCAACATAATATTACAAAATGGAAGGGTGACGTTGAAAAAAAATAGATGAGCCGAAAATATAGGAAAATGCCTCTTGATGGTGCGGGTGGGGTAGTCAGAAATGGCTGGCTGCATGGACCAAAGTTGGTCCTTTATGATACTATAAGCTTAACTGAAGCTTAGAGGGAAGATGCCTGTTGTTCAACTTTATTGTTATGCTGTACAATTCCCTGATGAAAAGGAGTGTACGGGAATCCAATGATGACACTGCTGGACAATATCCTTTAAATATTTGCGAAAGTTCTTCATTATCCTGGAGTTTAAGGTATAAGGTACTAGATACTAGAAGCCGCTTGCGGCTTGTCTGTGGATATAAATCAGAACATCACTACGCCATATACGATTTTTCCCAGCCTCAGGAATAGCGAAGAAGCGAAATCATGGTTGCCCTAGAATTAATTGCCAGGGCCCAGGAGTGGGAAAAGTCAACTACGGACACACGAGGAATGCTTGAAATGGCTCGTGGACGTAGTCTTAACGTAGCAAATGTAGGAAACACACCCACTTTGAGGATACCAGTTCAGAGGGTCTCCTTTTTTGTAGATCGGGCAAACGATGCTCAGGTTCCATTCTACATTCATTTGTCCTATCAGTTGGTGGATTTTACTTACCAAGTCATCTCCGCGGACTTTCTAAAGCTCGGCGGTAAGACCGTCATTTCCAGCAGCCTTATTAAGCCTGAGTTGAGATAATGCTATCAGCACTTCACTAAGGTCAGGTAGTTGGTACTTTTCGCTATTGTCGCCAAAATTGAAGGTTTGTTCTGCCTGACAGCGGAATGTTGTTCGTCATCGCCCTGCAACGGTCTGCAGAAGTGGTTGTTCCATTTCCTCAGTATCGACTGTGTCTCAACTACGATATTTTTTGTCATCTCGACAGGATTCTGTTCGAGCCTGGTTTCCTTGGCTTTTACGTTCTACACTTCGATAAAACTTGATAACATCGTCCCTGCAGTGGCACCTCTCTATATCCCCGATCGCGCACTTTTCTTGCTCTTTTTCTTCTTTCTGAAAAGCCATTGTTCTTCCCTTCTTCTCTGCCTATAGAGCTCAATGGATTAGAATCTTCTCCTGCAGCTTAGCCTTGTAGGCCTCGTTATTGGCTGCGAGCATTTGTCGGCATTCCTCATCAAACCAGGGGTTTCTTGCTGGTGTCCGCGAGAAACCTAGCACATCAGATGCGGCTGATCTAATGGCTTTTTGGCATCGTTGCTGTTGTTCTTCGACATTCGATGCTGGTGGTATGGTGTGAATCGGAAGGTTAAGGGATACACGTTGCGCGAAGGCCTTGGTGGTCTCTTGCAATTGCAGTCTTTCGACATTAAATTTTTTCACAGTATTACTCGTTTGTTATGGTGTGGTGGATAACCGCATTCTTACCTTGGCTGCAACAAGGTATTGGTCCGAGTCGATTTTAACCACTCGGAATGTACGGACATCCAAAATACTGGATGCATACCTCTTGTCTTTCGCAATGTGATCAATTTGGTTAACCGTTCGTTGATCTGGAGACCGGCATGTCCCCTTCTGGATATCGAGGTGAGGAAACCGTGTGCTGGCTGTAGTGGCTATAGTGGCATCAATTAGCCTTAGTCCGTTGCTAAACGTGTTGTCGTGTAGACTGTGTTTTCCGACAATACTGCTTAAGATGTCTTCTCTTCCTACCCTTGCGTTAACATCTCCCAGCACGATTCTAACATCGTTCTGTATGTATCGAGCTACGGAGTAGACGTGCTATCTGTTGGCTGGCAATTTAATCAAATTAATCAACTCGTTTTTATTCGCTTTTACTCATTTTGAACCCCATTTAATTACGATGCCCAGTGTTGTAACTCTGACTACACATCAAATGTGCTTCTTTTTACCTCCAAGTGGTAACCATCGGGTACTGGTCTCATCCAACCGGATTTGACTTGCTAAACGATAAGTGCGAGTGTTGATAACACGACGAAAAACAGAAACACTATAAACACCCTGCTGAGAATGGCACGGAAGAATACCCGGCCTGCTGTCCCAGGCGAACCTAGATGAGCAGCTCTGACATATTCGGACAACAGGTTGTCTAGGAATTTCAAGGGTTAGTCAGGCCCCTTGAACAGAGATGGTGGCGGATGAACCGAAAGGCCAACGGCAGCGCTCAATCCCGTAGTGGATACTGATGGCCCCGTGTCCTAGGGGTATCTAATAAATTGGAACTGGCCCTCCAGGTTGGGGGTTGTGCTTTGGGTTAACTACCCACCCACAGAAAAAACTATTGTTTCGAAGCAACCAATAGCCTCGGAAAGGACTGATTTTATTGTTGACGACCCTGCTAAACGAAAAAAGGACAACGACGTTCGTATCTGCACCTGGAATGTGAGAACATTAAACAGGAGAGGTGCAGGCGAACAACTAGCGGAAGCCCTAAACTGCTACAAAGCAGACATTACTGCCATCCAGGAAATTCGATGGGATGGGACGGGCAAAAAGAGGATGAAAAACTGTGACATATACTACGGACCGTGTTATAGTGAGCAGAAACAGCGACTATTCGGATGCGGATTTGTTATAAGTGCCAGACTTAGGCAAGAAGTCTTATGTTTCCAAGACATTAGCGAACGCATAGTAACAATCCGCATCAAGGCCAAATTCGCCAACATAAGCCTTATATGCGCTCACGCTCCGACGGAAGAAAAAGATGATATAGCTAAGGATTGCTTCTACGAGCTCCTTGACAAAACCTATAAGCGACTACCGAAGTACGATGTTAAAATCGTGCTGGGAGATTTTAACGCGAAGGTAGGAAGAGAAGACATCTTTAGAAGTATTGTCGGAAAACATAGCCTACACGACAACACGTCTGGTAACGGACTTAGGCTAGTTGATTTCGCTACGGAACGAAATGCCACTATAGCCAGCACACGGTTTCCTCACCTCGATATCCATAAGGGGACATGGCGGTCTCCAGATCAACGAACGGTCAACCAAATTGATCACATTTCGATAGATAAGAGCACGCATCCAGTATTTTGGATGTCCGAACATTCCGAGGAGCTAACATCGACTCGGATCACTACCTTGTAGCAGCCAAGGTAAGAATGCGGATATCCACCACGCCACAACAATCCAGAAATACTGTAAAAAAATTTAATGTCGGAAGACTGCAATCGCAAGTGACCGCCAAGACCTTCGCACAACGCGTATCCCTTAACCTCTCGATTAAAACCATACCACCAGCATCTAATGTCGAAGAGCAATGGCAACGATGCCAACAGGCCATTAGATCAGCCGTAACTGATGTGCTAGGTTTCTCGCGCCCACCAGCAAGAAACCCCTGGAACGAGGCCTACAAGGCTAAGCTGCAGGTGAAGACGAGAGCTGCCATTGAGCTCTATAGGCAAAGAAGAAGGGAAGAACATCGGCTTTTCAGAAAGAAGAAAAAAGAGCAAGAAAAGCGCGCGATCGAGGATATAGAGAGGTGCCACTCCAGGAACGATGTTCGCAAGTTTTACCAAAGTGTAAAACGTCAAAGCCAAGGCTACAAGGTTCGAACGGAATCCTGTCGAGATGAACAAGGAAATATCGTAGTTGAGACATAGTCGATGCTGAGGATATGGAAGAACCACTTCTGCAGACTGTTAAACGGCGATGACGAACAACATTCCGCTGTCAGGCAGAACGAACCTTCAATATTGGTGACAATAGCAAAACTACCAACCACCCGACCTAAGTGAAGTTCGGGTAGCAATACCTAAACTCAAGCTTAATAAGACTGCCGGAAATGACGGCCTTCCCGCTGAGCTTTATAAGGCCGGCGGAGATGACTTGGTAAGTAACATCCACCAACTCATAAGCCAAATCTGGTCGGTTGAAAGCATGCCTGAAGAATGGAACCTCAGCATCGTTTGCCCGATCCACAAAAAAGGAGA
This sequence comes from Rhingia campestris, assembly GCA_932526625.1. NCBI lineage: Eukaryota > Metazoa > Arthropoda > Insecta > Diptera > Syrphidae > Rhingia > Rhingia campestris. The sequence goes on from OW052182.1 coordinate 84,781,123, forward strand.
CCCTCTGAACTGCGCCAACTGCAGAGGCATAAGTCCCCTCAACATCGCCTACTAAGGCTAAACACCAGATGTTATGATGTTATTAAAAACATGAACTAAAGACGAGAGAATGACTGGTAAGATTATTTTTACAAACTTTGGGTGGACTTCATCAAAACTTACGACATTTAATTTGAAAGATATCAGACAAGTAACTATTTCAACATCATCTTCACAATCGCAAACTAAAAACTCGGAATAGACGAATTAACTTCATGCAGGTCATACGATTCCATATCTACAGTGGGTAAGACAGAAGTATTAAACTGTTGGTTGAGTATATTTAAGTCAAGGTTCATCTGGGATGACATTTTGTTTTCCGATGCCGATATCTTTTAAATTTTTCCAAAGCTGTTTTCCTTGAAGCAATGGATTTAATTTGTTGCTATAATACATTTTTTTGTACCACATTATTCCGTAAGGAGCGAAACAATCGCAAGTGAGTGCCTAGACGATACCGCTTCCACACTTTATAGGCATTATTCATGTTCTATATATTTAGTTTTCATGGGTACTTACTTACTTCAGTGGCGCTACAGTCCGGGATGAACCTGGGCCTCAACCAACATGCCTTTCCAATTAACCCGGTCCTTAGCTAACTGCCTACAGTTGCGCACTCCAAGTTGGTTGAGGTCGGTTTCTACTTGTGCGCGCCACTTAAGGCGAGGTCTTCCTCTACTGCGTCCGACGTCTGGCTGGGAATCGAAGAGGGTACGAATAGATTTAAAGGAAAATAGCTTGCGACTTGTTGCGGTGTGATAGTTGTGGACCTGTGGCTAAAGGGACCATGGCTGGTCAACACTCCCTCCAGATTCTATGTTTGCAACTCGAAGAAAACAGTGAACGAATGGATGTAAAGGAGAATTCCTTCACCACGACCACATTTTTTATGCTTTAAATATCAAATAAAAAATCTCCAAAAATACATTCTTAAGAGCTCTACTAGTTCTAACAAATGATTTCATTTTACACCTCGACTCCGACCTAACCCTGTTAAAACTCATTCATCGTCATCAACAATGCAGAACCACCCGAGCAAAGCCTTAACAAATACATCACCTCAAGTATTCCCACGAGAAAGTAAAAGCTGTTAGCTAGGGTGAGACTACCATTTCTCACTTCAAACCGGCCATGTGGATTCAACATGTGACCTAGCCGTTATTACCTTTATTACGCGACTGACATTAAAGGATATAGCGTCAATATTCCCGGACAGATAACCCTATGTATCATATGTGCACAAGGCTGATAGCGTGCCAGTGTCCTGTGTACCCCTTGTGTGACTTTTGTGGATTTATCTTTTCAAAGTACCTGCAGAAAAATTGCTTTTAGCATATATGGGCGTTTGCCCCCCATTCCCGCGCACTCGTTCCCCCGCACAACTATTCGTTTGGCGAAGGGTTTTTCATTTAACACGTTGACAAAGAAAATTTATGGAAATAATCTGTGGCGGGACAAAAGAAGTCCTGCGAAAGGAGTTCTCTCTGTAAAGTTAGATGGCGTGGGTAAAAAAAAAACAAATTTGAATGAAATAAACGAGAATATGTAGGTCCATGTGACAGAGGGTGGATTTACTATGTATGGTGGCGTAGGGGTGGAAAGCTCATCCTTTGGATTCTGGCGGTAGTTGTCATGTCGCCGTGTAGCCATGGAAATGGTGTCAGTTAAAGCCTCCGACATTTGTATTTTTTTTTTCTGCACACCGACCGTATGAGAAATTAAACTTTTTGAACTTGGAATGGGAGCCGACACGGTGTACGTGTTTAATGGAGTAAGCCCAAACGGCGTTAGCGGTTAAGTGTGATAATTTCAGGTGATTGATGTTGTTAATGCTCTTTGCAATAACATTAAACTTTTATGGGACGCTTTAAAACTGTTGCAGAATCGTATGGACAATGGACGGACTTTATTTTGTGGGGGTTTTGGTTGGGTGATTTCAATTTTAAATTTAACAGAAGCTGAGTTTTAAAGTTTTAAATTTATATTGAGACCATAGGCCTTCAGGTTTTAAATCAGTTAACGACTTTAAGATTTCTAGCATCCACCATTTGGCACATGGGAGTTATGTTTAGAAACCAATGATTTTGGAAAGTATTACTAGCTTCGCGAACTAACAATTTAAATTGTACGTAGAAAATTTAAGACTGGTGGTACGTTCCATGGACGACAGGTATGTTACCCAGACGAGACATGAGATGAGACATTCAACAGACGGAGATGATATATGCAAACGATACAAAACTCACACTGAAGACATGGATCAACGAATGATAAGAATTCAGACGAGACGAACAAAATGACGAGACATACGAAGGCCGCAGCATAGACAGACGGAGACGTAATACATTGTTCTAAATTGCCTGTTGCTGTTGAGGCTGTTAATGTGTTAAGGACCACTGCAAATACAAAGTAAATCAACAGAGGACGGAAAGCTGTGGTGAGTCATATTTAGAGTCAACTGAGATCGTATAGAGAAGAAATCTAAGTAGCTTCCCCTAACTTACATATTTAAATGTCCCGATGTAAATCAAGGCCTCAACCAACATCAATCTCCAATTATCCCGGTCGTTAGCTAACTGCATTCGGTTTCGCATGCCATTAGTTGAGGTCGAATTCTAATTGTGCGGGGCACTTACTACGTCAAAAGTCTGGCTCGGAATCGAAGCCGCTGAGAGCCGTAGTATTGGTTTACAAAAAAAAAAATGTTTGGAGAGCCAGGCTCGTTAGTACCCAGGGCCTTGGTTTCTCACTACAGTTCATGTGTGCGTTTGTACATTTTGCACGATGGCGGGACCTCCAGCTTTATGCCAACTCCGAACGATTGAGTTGAGATAAACTATTCTTGACAATTGATACTACTCCGATGATTTGTCAGATCATCAGGTGTTGCTATGGCTGGGAATCGAACCAAGACTTTAATCGTAATAACCATTGCGCCACTGAGCCCGTCTCGTATTGGTCTACATTCGATTTATACCTCCTATCCATCTAAGATGTCCAATGAGGAGCTTTACAACAAGGTCTGTGTAGCTTACTTACTTACATAAGTGGCGCTACAGTCCGGGATGAACCTGTGCCTCAACCAACATGCCTCTCCAATTAGACCGGTCCTTAGCTAACTGCCTCCAGTTGCGTACTCCAAGTTGGTTGAGGTCGGTTTCTACTTGTGCGCGTCACTTAAGGCGAGGTCTTCCTCTACTGCGTACGATGTCTGGCTGGGTATCGAAGACTCTGCGAGCCGGAGTATAGGTGTCCATTAGTTCTACATGTCCTAGCCATCTTAAACGTCCAATGCGGAGTATTTTGACTAGGGGTATGTATGTCGCCGTCAACGCAAACGGGACCGAAGATTTTTCGAAGAATTTTCCTCTCAAAAAACTGGGATGATCAGGGTCTTATATAGGATCTCCTTAGTAGTTCGAGTGAGGGCTTTACTACTAAATTGCCTTCTTAGACCGAAGAAACAGCGGTTGGCAAGAGTAATTCTTCGTTTAATTTTTGACGACATGTTGTCAGAGTTAATAGCGGAGCCGAGGTAGACAAAGCCCCGTACTACCTCAAAATCATATCTGCCAATGGTGACGTTCTGTTCAATTCATCGATGTTGTGTTGACAGCATATACTTAGTCTTGCCCTCATTTACTGCTAATGGGCAAGTTTGGGCGGTATAACAAAACTAGACATGGCTCTGAACAGTTCGTCTCTATAAATGCTGTCGTATGCGGCTTTAAAATCGATAGATAGGGGGTGGGTATCGATTTGGACTTCTTTGGTTTTTTTTAGGATCTGCGGAAGTGTGAAAATTTGATCCGTTGTGGACTTTCCTGGCCTAAAACCACGCTGATAAGGGCCGATCAGGTTGTTGGTAAACGGTTTCAGGCGTTCAAATACTACCGCAGATAGGATCTTGTAGGCGATGATGAGGAAACTTTTGCCTCTGTAGTTGGCACAGTTCAGAGATGAAGATGGAGAATTCTTGCTGCACCATCAGGGTCGGAAACGACCTCACCGACACATTCGATACCAAAAAAAGGATTTAGGCAAGGCGATGCGCTGTCATGTGACTTCTTCAATTTGATTTTTGAGAGGATTGTGCAAAACTCCCGAGCCAACACCAGAGGCAAAATATTCCAAAAATCGGTGCAACTACTAGCATACGCCGACGATATCGACATCATTGGTAGGACTCAACGTGATGGCATTGCCACGTTTGGTAGTATAGAGAAGGAAGCGGCAAAAATGGGTTAAGCAGTAAATGAGGGTAAGACTAAGTATATGCTGTCAACACGAAAGGACACACAACATCGACGAATTGGACAGAACGTCACCATTGACAGATATAACATTGAGGTAGTACGGGACTTTGTCTACCTCGGCTCCGCTATTAACTCTGACAACAACATCTCGTCAGAAATCAAACGAAAAATTACTCTTGCCAATCGCTGTTTCTTCGGGTTAAGAAGGCAATTTAGTAGTAGAGCCCTTACTCGAACTACTAAGGAAATCCTATATAAGACCCTCATCATCCCAGTCCTACTCTACGGCGCTGAAGCATGGACCGTATCAAAATCGGATGAAGGAATCCTTGGTCGTTTCGAGAGAAAAATTCTTCGAGAAATCTTCGGTCCCGTTTGCGTTGACGGGCTATGGAGACGAAGATTCAACCAAGAACTATACGAGCTGTACAGCGACATACCCTTGGTCAACAAAACTCCGCATTGGACGTTTAAGATGGCTAGGACATGTAGAACGAATGGACACCAATACTCCGGCTCGCAGAGTCTTCGATTCCCAGCCAGACGTCGGACGCAGTAGAGGAAGACCTCACCCGATCCCGTTTGCGTTGACGGGCTATGGAGACGAAGATTCAACCACGAAATATACGAGCTGTACAGCGACATACTCCTAGTCAAAAAACTCCGCATTGGACGTTTAAGATGGCTAGAACATGTAGAACGAATGGACACCAATACTCCGGCTCGCAGAGTCTTCGATTCCCAGCCAGACGTCGGACGCAGTAGAGGAAGACCTCACCTTACGTGGCGCCCACAAGTAGAAACCGACCTCAAGCAACTTGAACTACGCAACTGGAGGCAGTTAGCTAAGGACCGGGCTAATTGGAGAGGCATGTTTGTCGAGGCCCAGGTTCATCCCGGACTGTAGCGCCACTTATACTTTACTAAAAAACTTTTGTTTTCCTAAGATACTTTAAGGCGATTTCCTAGCTAAGTAGGGTTTTCTGTCCCTTTCTTCGACAATGTCCTGCCCCTGCTTTCCAATGTCACGGTAATGTGCAAGTACATGGTTAAACAGGTTGGTCAAAATGTCAACTGCTTCTATTGCCAGATGACTTAATATGACGTTTGAATTACCATATTTACATATGCATTTTTTTTTTTGGTGATACAAGGACATCCAGGAGGTATTTTGTTTGCACGAATAGAATCAACCATGTGGCGGCTAACCTATTTAATTCGATTTCTTCATTGAGTGCATTGAAACCTTGAATCTCAGATCACCAAGCTTGGAGTTTGGTGTGCAGATAAATGTTATGCAAATAGACCCTTTTCTGGATTATTTACAGTATAGACGGTCTTGAAAAAAGGGCCAATCGAATTCGCCCTTAATAAGGAGTTATCGCTTTCTAGACTTATGTCAGCAGCAGTAAAAGTCGGCATAATTTAATGTGGGAATTTCGTTGTACCGGTCTACTGGAGTCTAACACATTGACCACTAGCCCACTGGATCCTACAAATATAAGTAACCGACAATTAATTTTATCAATAAAAGTATTTAAAATCAATAGACGAACAAAAAGACTGATGTCGACGATATTGCCTTCAACATTCTCTAACGGCATACCATCCTTCCCGACAAAACAATCTTTTTCTCCGCTCATAATCTCATTTAACTTTTATTGTGAAGAAAAAAAATTACTCCCCACTCCCCATTCGCATCTGAATATAGTAACAGCAGTAGGTACTGTTAGTCTGCATATGTGTGTGTGTCTGTATCATGATAACAACTACGCGATGGGCTGTTATGCGGTGAGCAACAGTTTCGATGGAAAATATTTCACCGGTTTCTAGGGGTAGAAGGGAAATCATCCACCTTCTTGTGCGTCTGAAATAGGCCTGCTTCAGTTCATGCCACCCATTCACCCACCCACTGTAATTGGCAAACTGTTGCGTTTGCAGAGGGAGTAAATCTCCTTGTTGCTCTGTTTGCCGGAAGAATACGAGAGCATGAGGACATGCGTTCTTTAGCCATGCTAGATAGAGAAAGAGAGAGCAAGCTGAGTTCGAAAAAATTTCGAAATCAAATTGGTATAGCTAGGTAGGTATTTTTAGCCTCAGGTACCGAGGCTAACAAACAGAATTAAAACAAACAAAAAAATATATATAAAAATATGCTATCCTGCAGCTGGTTGAAGGACTCGGCCCATTTGTTTCGCATATTCCCAGGTAACAAAAAATAATTTACGCATTTGCATTGGATGATTATGAGGGTGAAGATATTTTAGGTGAGGGAAATAAAATTAACAAGCTGATTTGCCCTCAAGGCATCATTCTTGGTAATTCTTGGTGTGTGCCACACAGCCATCAAACAGATGCTGAAGTTATCAAATTCATTTTAACCTCACATAGATATGCAGATTATTTATTGAAAATTATTAAGTATAAATGATGGTTTACCCCGACTGGGTACCCTTATGCATATGATGGGTTTCTAGTTAAAATGTATGATGTTTAACTTTATAATTACGCCCTTTTGGACTTGTTTGTGGTAATTTTCACCTGATTAGCCCCAGTAGAGCATTCTACTGTAAAACAAACGTTTATTCAATTAGCTGTAATCATCAGTTTTTAGCAGGCGGGTTTACATCTGGTTAAGTAGGTAGATTTTGAAATTATTTCTCTTTTTCATTGACGACCAATGAATAGATTTTAATGCGCGTGGATATGATTAGTAGGCCTATTTCTCGATTTATTAAAAATTCAATTTTTTTTAAACTGAAATTCCATACCCATTATATATACACGGTTTAAGCTTGTGCAAATTGTTATGTACTAGAACTTTTATCATAGTGTAACAGTCCTATTATCAATTACTCTATAACTAATATAAGACTACCTTTGTAACACACCCAGCTATATAAGATACCAAATTGACATTTAGCTAATAAAGGGCACTTGAAGTCGCGCTCTTAAAGCTTACACACGTGTTTTGTTATTTCACATATATTATAACTATCACACAAATTTTTAAAACAACATTAGTCTCACTTACTTACGAAATGTGGGTTGAAAATCCATGAAGAACTATGTGGAGCTTAATAAAACCAGACATTAGGCGTGTTCCAATTACGGATCCTCCAACGACTTCGCACGTGTGTCTCTGTTGAGGTTGTTACTTGCTCCTAATAGAGGACCCACCCACTTGTCGTCCGGCGAGATACCACCACTTCATGATATATTCTCCGTTAAGTAAATGGTCTTTCATTAAGCGCTTCCTATCTTTGAATTTATATAAAACAAGGTGTGTGAGAGATATCATAGACATCTTCTATTCGTTTGAAAGACCTATCGATGCCATTATGTATGCAATGTATAATCGTCTGAATGTCCGCCGCAGCGTCTCTGGGTGGATCGCATACGAAATGCCTAATTTTCCATGACTGTCGTATAAATCATGCTGAATTTGATGGCATGTTGGCTTTGAAGGCTCCTGTAGTCCTGTCTTACTGAAGGCTTACATACTTAGGTGGTGCTACAATGCGAATAAACATGGCCTCAACCAACATGCCTCTCCAATTAGCCCCGTCCTTAGCTAACTGCCTTCGTCTCCATAGCCCGTCAACGCAAACGGGACCGAAGATTTTTCGAAGAGTTTTCTTCTCGAATCTACCAAGGATTTCTTCATCCGCTTTTGATACGGTCCATGCTTCAGCGCCGTAGAGCAGGACTGGGATGATCAGGGTCTTATATAGGATCTCCTTAGTAGTTCGAGTGAGGGCTTTACTACTAAATTGCCTTCTTAGCCCGAAGAAACAGCGGTCGGCAAGAGTAATTCTTCGTTTGATTTCTGACGAGATGTTGTTGTCAGAGTTGATAGCGGAGCCGAGGTAGACAAAGTCCCGTACTACCTCAAAGTTATATCTGTCAATGGTGACGTTCTGTCTAATTCATCGCTGTTGTGTGTCCTTTCGTGTTGACAGCATATACTTAGTATTGATATATGAAATTTTTTTGTCGTCATCAAGTGCAGCTGTGTGGGATGGATCTAAGTTGTCTGAATGGTTTGACACGTCTACAGGTGTTCCACAGAGTTGAATTTTAAGTCCAGTTCTGTTCGCCTTGTACATTGATATTCTGCCTGGAGGCGTAAGCTTTGCGGGCAATCACATAAAAGTACTCCTTTATGCAGATTACTTGGTGTTGCTGGCGGATAATCCATTTGCGCTCCAACTGCAAATAAATAGACTTCAGTTGTTTTGTGAAACGTGGGATCTCCAAATCAACGTCATGAAAACAAAGGTCATGATCTTTGAGAACCGACAGAGAGCAAGACGTCGTGAAGAATCCTGGCGCCTCAACAACGAGCGGATTGATGTGGTTTATGAATTTAAGTACCTCGGTGTGCTATTAACAAACAACTTAAACTTCCACAATCATGCGAAAGAAAAAAGCAGCGAGGCAAAACTGGCACTAAACATGATGTGGCCGAAATTCTTCGCAAACCAAAACATTGATCTGTCCTCTAAATATCAAGTATTCAATGCTACAGTTAACACCTGCATGTGTTACGGTGTGCAAGCCTTTGGTGTGAGCCCCTTTGAAGAATTTGAAGCCGTTCAAAGATTTTTCTTTAAGCGTCTATTTCGACTACCGAACGTGACACCAACCTACGCTATCCACGTGGAATCGGGCTTACCACCCATTTACTTGTAAAACCTAAAAGCTCATTCAGATTATCTAACTAGATTGATGAAGAGAAGTGAAAACAGTCTTCACAGGCCAATATTAATTAGATTATTGCAAACAAATGCTTCACCTTTCAGACGACCTCAATATTTCTCTTTCAGAGAGCAACATTACTGAATGGCAGAATATATTTGCAATGATCATCGTTAAGGTCGATGAAAAAATATATGACCAACATTTAACTAGAGCATCTTCCTCGGCGTCCAGATTATTGTACAAAAATTTAAACCATCAAATCCTCTCCCAAGAAAGCTATTTCAACATCAAATATTCGTCGGAAATTATTAGCACCATTTTCAGAGCCAGAGTTGAACTACTAAAGTTAAATTTCATTCCACATAGAACCGATCTTCAACAAACTTGTAATCTATGCAACAGGAGAGAACCTGAAAACATCTACCATTTTATTGCGGTTTGCCCGATCCTAAGTCACATGACAGCGCATCGCCTTGCCTAAATCCTTTTTTGGTATCGAAAGTGTCGGTGAGGTCGTTTCCGACTCTGATGGAGCAGCGAGAATTCTCCATCGTGATCCAACACAAATGGACGAGTTTGGCCGGTATACCAAAACAAGACATGGCTCTGTATAGTTCGTCTCTATAAATGCTGTCGTATGCGGCTTTGAAATCGATAAATAGGTGGTGGGTATCGATTTGGACTTCTTGGGTTTTTTCCAGGATCTGCCGAAGTGTGAAAATTTGATCGGTTGTGGACTTTCCTGGCCTAAAACCACATTGATATGGGTCGATCAGGTTGTTGGTAAACGGTTTCAGGTGCTCACATATTACTGCAGATAGGATCTTGTAGGCAATGTTGAGGAGACTTATACCTCTGTAGTTGGTGCAGGTCAAAGGGTCTCGTTTTTTGTGGATCGGGGAAACGAAGCTGAGGTTCCATTCCTCAGGCATACTTTCATCCGACCAGATTTGGCCAGTTTTATAAAGCTCAGCGGGAAGGCCGTCATTTCGGATGGCCTTATTAAGATTCAGTTTAGATATTGCTATCCTCACTTCACTTAGGTCAGGTGAAGTTGGCTGTCGTTGTCAATATTAAATGGTTCGTTCTGTTTGACAGCGGGATGTTTTTCGTCATCGCAGTTTAACATTCTGCAGAAGTGGTTCTGCCATATCCTCAGCATCGACTGTGTCTCAACTACGATATTTCTTTGTTCATTTCGACAGGATTCTGTTCGAGCTTTGTATCCTTGGCTTTGACGTTTTACACTTTGGTAAAACTTGCGAACATCGTTCCTGGAGTAGCACCTCTTTTATATCCTCGAACGCGCGCTTTTGTTGCTCTTTTTTCTTCTTTCTGAAAAGCCGGTGTTATGGCCTTCTTCTTTGCCTATAGAGCTCAATGGTAGCTCTCGTCTTCACCTGCAGCTTAGCCTTGTAGGCCTCGTTCTTGGCTGTGAGCATCTGTCGGTATTCCTCATCAAACCAGGAGTTTCTTGCTGTTGGCTGCGAGAAACCTAGCACATCAGTTGCGGCTGATCTAATGGCTTGTTGGCATCGTTGCCATTGTTCTTTGACATTAGATGCTGGTGGTATGGTGTGAATCGAGAGGTTAAGGGATACGCATTGCGCGAAGGCCTTGGCGGTCTCTTACGATTGCAGTCTTTCGACATTAAATTTTTTCACAGTATTTCTGGTTTTTTGTGGCGTGGTGGATATCCGCATCTTTACCTTGGCTGCCACAAGGTAGTGGTCCGAGTTGATGTAAGCCCCTCGGAATGTTCGGACATCCAAAATACTGTATGCGTGCCTCTTGTCTATCGCAATGTGATCAGTTTGGTTGACTGTTCGTTTATCTGGAGACCGCCATGTCCCCTTATGGATATCGAGGTGAGGAAACCGTGTGCTGGCTATAGTGGCATTTCGTTCCGTAGCGAAGTCAATTAGCCTAATTCCGTTACCAGACGTGTTGCTACCTTTGCGTTAAAATCTCCCAGCACGATTTTAACATCGTACTTTGGTAGTCGCTCATAGGTTTTGTCGAGGAGCTCGTAGAAGCAATCCTTAGTTATATCATCCTTTTCCTCCGTCGGAGCGTGAGCGCATATAAGGCTTATGTGGGCGAATTTGGCCTTGATGCGGATTGTTACAATGCGTTCGCTAATGTCTTGGAAACATAAGACTTCTTGCCTAAGTCTAGCACTTTTAACAAATCCGGATCCGAATAGTCGCTGTTTCTGCTCACTAATAAATTGGAACTGGCCCTCCAGGTTGGGGGTTGTGCTTTGGGTTAACTACCAACCCATGGAAAAAACCATTGTTGCGAATCAACTTATAGCCTCGGAAGGGATTGATATTACTGTTGACGACCCTGCTAAGCGAAAAAAGGACAACAGCGTTTGTATCTGCACCTGGAATGTGAAAACATTTAAAAGGAGAGGTGCAGGCGAACAACTAGAGGAAGCCCTAAACTGCTACAAAGCAGATATTACTGCCATCCAGGAAATACGATGGGATGGGCCGGGCAAAAAGAGGATGAAAAACTGTGACATCTATGGTTCGTTCGAACCACTTTTTGCCCGGCCCATCCCATCGTATTTCCTGGATGGCAGTAATATCTGCTTTGTAGCAGTTTAGGGCTTCCTCTAGTTGTTCGCCTGCACCTCTCCTTTTAAATGTTTTCACATTCCAGGTGCAGATACAAACGCTGTTGTCCTTTTTTCGCTTAGCAGGGTCGTCAACAGTAATATCAATCCCTTCCGAGGCTATAAGTTGATTCGCAACAATGGTTTTTTCCATGGGTTGGTAGTTAACCCAAAGCACAACCCCCAACCTGGAGGGCCAGTTCCAATTTATTAGATACCCCTAGGACATGGGGCCATCAGTATCCACTACGGGATTGAGCGCTGCCGTTGACCTTTCGGTTCATCCGCCACGATCTCTGTTCAAGTATCCTGACTTACCCTAGAAATTCCTAGATAGCCTGTTGTCCGAATATGTCGAAGCAGCTTATCTAGGTTAGCCTGGAACGGCAGACCGGATGTTCATTCCGTGCCATTCTGACCAGGGTGATTATAGTGCTGCTGTTTTACGCCTTGTTATCAACACCCGCACTTATCGTTTAGCAAGTCAAATCCGGTTGGATGAGATCAGTACCCTATGGTTACCACTTGGAGGTAAAGAATAAGCACATTTGATGTGTAGTCAGAGTTGCGAGCACTGGGCATTGCCAAGTTAAAGTCAATCAGAGTCTATCCTCGTTCTACAACACCCAATCATCTTCTTAAGAGCACAGAAATATTTGATAAGAATTATTTGCAATAAAAATCGGTTTGTTGAAAGTTGGCCATTATCTAAGGAATTGCGAATACTTCCAATAAGACATTTATATGTTTTTAAGTATTAAGAGAGCTTTATAAACAAAGTGACAATATTCCAAGCAGGAATTCAAAAATATACAACCTTCGTGTTAATAATATGAGCATAGTTAATGTTCCTTCGCACATAGAACTTATTTTTCACATTTTTATACATTCACAGCTCCAAATATTTTTAATAAATTGCCCTTATTTATAAGAGAAACATTTAATTTGTTTTTATTTATAAGAAAGGTTAAAGACTGGTTATTTACTTTAAACTATGCTAATATGGAATTTTTATTTAAAGTATTTTTAGCAGATGTAAAGTAACGCTAGCTTATTGTATATTAATCATGAATTGTTAACAATTGTTAAGCAAACATTTTTTTTTTGTTATAACGGGTCCGCCATCTAACGTTTTTTTTCAACTAGTGCTTATTTTGTGAATGGTAACACTTAGCCCATGTCTGATTTGACAGATAATTAGTTTTTTCCTTCCGCTGAACGAATATGGTTGTGTATACGCTTGAACAACGCTGGGAAATATTGCGACATTACTTTGAAAATCATGGTAATGTTGCAGAATGTGTGCGAAAATTGCGTACGGATTTTGGAAGATGAGAATCACCGTCAGCTACGTATGCTCGTTAGCTTGTGAAAAAAGTGAAAAAAACTGGCATCCTCATCGATAAACCAAAGCGTGAAAAGCCAAAAACAGTGCGTACACCTGAGAATATTGCTGCTGTGGCATAAAGTGTGCGTGAAGCGCCATCACATCAATTCACCGTCGTTCTCAACAATTGAACATTTCGGAGACATCATTGAGACGAATTTTGCATAAAGACTTTGGTATGACGCCATACAAAGTCCAATTGGTTCAGGAGTTGAAGCCAACTGACCATCCAATGCATTTTCGCTTCGCTAAGTGGGCCTGCGATCGACTTAGAGAAGATGCCGATTTTGCCAAAAAAAATCATCTTTTTTTTTCGTTTAGGCTGGGGAGACCATTAGGGACAGACGGTCCGACGGACGGAATTCCAAAAACCAATTTTTAAGGCTCCGCTATCATCGTAATGTTAGAATTACCCGCAAGGGTACTTCTCTAAAGAAAGAGAGGTAACGGGATCAACGACCCCGCGGACCCTAGTTACAATAACCCAGAAGCGTCTGACCCATATTGGGCGGCTCCCTGGTCAGTGTCTGTTCTCCATGTTAGGAGCGGCTGTGCACCCAAGGTAGGCATGCCTGTCGTAAAAGACGACTATAATCCAAGCCGTTTAAACTTTTCACAAAAGTTAAAATTAAAACATGCAATGAACAAAACAAAAGATTTTAATACCCCAGGTGGTATGCCATTTAAAGTGGTAAATCCACCCTCTTCGGAGGTCGGTCCCATGGATTCTGGGGGGGGGGGGGGGGGCCATTTATTGCTTACCGAGAACCATTTTGGAAAAAGTAAGAGGATAGACAGATCACCCCCATCGTCATGTAGAATAGATGAAAACCAAACTCTGAATGCTAAATATTCAGAAGTCTGCAAGGAAAGAGATGGGTTTAAGCAACTAAACGAGACATTAATCCAAGAAATTAATAGTTTAAAGCAGGAGTTGCAAATGTTGAAAAATCAGATCAACTGCCAAAACAAAGAAAAATAAATAATTAAAGTATTTGAGTTCTCAACTGATGACGAAGAACTACTGAAAGAGACAGAAAGTAAACTCAAAAACGGGAATAAAAATAAACTAGTGGTGGGTGCACGACTGGGTCGTACGCAACTTTCTCTTTCACAGCGAGTTGGGTGTTAGATCAAATAGTACGCATTTTGATTATTAATGCTTAAAATGATATGAATAATGTCGAAATGTGATTATACGAACGTTTACTACGAAATTTGAAGGAATCGGTGTCTATGGGAATAATAATGATTTTTTGTTATTGGCCAAAACTGAAAATTCCGTTTAGTGATAGTTGGGCTAAAACTAATTATGTGGAATTGCTTCAAGCTGTAATAGTAGTATATATATTGAATTTCATTCAATTTGACATAATAGTTTGCAAGAAATTATCAATTTTCCTTATATGGCCTAAATGAGAAAATCCGTTATATGGATTTTCTCGAAAAAACTGGGTATGCAGTTTTGTTGAAGCTAATATGGTTATAGTATATATAAAGTGTAATCAAAATCGTTAGAGCCGTTTTCGAGAAAATTGAGGTTATGTGTAATTTTTATATGGCAGGTACCATTATTAACATGGCTAAAAGCAAACAAAAAAAAATGGCCTAGAATTATGACTAAAACTAGCTTGTATACGAAGTTTGAAGAAAATCGGTCTAGCCGTTTAGGCTGGGGAGACCATCACGGACAGACGGACCGACGGACAGACGGACGGAATTCCAAAAACCACTTTTTTAGGCTCCGCTATCATCGTAATGTTAGAATCAATCAAAATCTCGAGGTCGAAAATTTTCACGAAAACAATATCTTTCTCTTTGTTAGAGAAAGTTAAGAAACGGAAAATGAGCACATTCCCAAAGATCTCATTTCCGAAAGAAAGCTATCAAGCTACGAATTATGTTCCAAATAAAGAAAATAAAATTCAAAAGTCAGTCAAACCTCCTCCAATTATTGCTCTGGAAATTACAAAGTATGAAAGCTTGGTTAAGTCATTGGAGGAAAATAAAATTAAAGCTAATGAGAAACAAATGTTTTTTCAGGTCTCAGAAAACTTTTCTTCATATCCAGAAGAAAAGAAAAAAAACAAACAGTTTCAAAATTTGCATAAGCATTTGTTTGTTTTTTTTTTTCGTAGCGGCGGGCTTGAGAGTCAAAAACTGTTGTCAAAATCTTTAGATTTTTTTTTTCATTTTGAGCTTCAAATGCTAATATAAGTTTGATTATATTAGAATTCATTTTATTATTCAATTAGTACAATATTTTCATACACAAATGTTGCAGCTAGTATCACAAAATGTCAAACGAAACCTGGTCAGAGTTCTGTGTGAAAGCATATAAATAAATTTACGTAAACTTTTTGCCAAAAACTCAGTTTATGATTCGGTGTGTAAGCACTATAAGAGAAAGTTAAAAACTTTGAGCTTTCAAACGACGTCTGCGCTCATTGGTATTCACTTGATTGTGAACCTGAGCGGATCGTCAAATTAAAATTCCTGTCTACCAATTTCCACTGCCTTGGTTTCGTCCACCTTTCCTATCATTGTCTCTGTTATATATCCCTAATTTTGTTCTGTCAAGTACGTTTGATCTTGTCTTTTTCTCCCATAAAAAAGTTTTCTCTTTTCAGACATTAGTTTTTCCCTTTTTGGAATGAGTGTAGAGGGGTAATTGTTTATTATTTGTTTATATACCTATACATGAAATTTATATAATTTATTTTATACATATATGGACATATATGCACAGTTTTATTGGCATTTGTATAAATAAATTACAAACAAAAAATAATTTAAATAATGAGATCAAGTGAAATCAATTGCAGTATATATATATATATATTATATTGCGAGCTTAGGATGGGCCACAGAGGCATCTTCAGTCCAGGTAAGGTAGGCGCGGCACGCTCGCGGTTGCTCGGCTAAGCTCGTTGGACGGGGAAGTTCTTGCCATCCCACCATGCACCACCTGCTCAACAAACTTTTTATATCGTGTCTAAATCAAAAAAAAAAAAAAGAAGTAAGAGGAAAGAAAGCTACGTTAATTAAAACTAAAGAGACGGCGTTCTCAAGAAATCACACACCAAATCCAAATTACTCTAGCACATGAATACCATGTCGACAGTAGAGAGAAAATACTTATCAGATACAATTGTATTTACACCCATTCAGGGACAGTTTATTTAAGATAAGCAAAAATGACAAATTAAAATTTAAAACTAAGATAAAACTGAAAAATCAAAGATAAAATAAAAAAAAAAACTAAATACTAATAAAACGAGTGGTGGGTGCACGACTGGGTCGTACGCAACTTTCTCTTTCACAGCGAGTTGGGTGTTAGATCAAATAGTGCGCATTTTGATTATTAATGCTAAAAATTATATAAAATGTCGAAATGTGATTATACGAACGTTTACTCCGAAATTTGAAGGAATCGGTGCCTATATGAAAAATAATTAATTTTCGTTATTGGCCAAAACTGAAAATTCCGTTAAGTGATAGTTGGGCTAGAACTAATTATGTGGAATTGTTTAGAACTATTATAGTAGTATATATATTAAATTTCATTCAATTTGACATAATAGTTTGCGAGAAATTAACAATTTTCTTTATATGGCCTAAATGAGAAAATCCGTTATATGGATTTTCTCGCAAAAACTGTGTATGCAGTTTTGTTGGAACTAATATGCTTATAGTATATATAAAGTTTAATCAAAATCGTTAGAGCCGTTTTCGAGAAAATTGAGGTTATGTGTAATTTTTATATGGCAGGTACCGTTAATAACATGGCTAAAAGCAAACAAAAAAAAATGGCCTAGAATTATGACCAAAAAAAGCTTGGATACGAAGTTTGAAGAAAATCGGCCAAGCCGCTTAGGCTGGGGAGACCATTACGGACAGACGGACCGACGGACCGACGGACCGACGGACCGACGGACCGACGGACCGACGGACGGAATTCCAAAAACCACTTTTTTAGGCTCCGCTATCATCGTAATGTTAGAATCAATCAAAATCTCGAGGTCGAAAATTTTCACGAAAACAATATCTTTCTCTTTGTAAGAGAAAGTTAAAAACGGAATTTTAAACTAAAATTTGTGTGTTTCGTTTTATGTTTCACAAAAAATAAGGAATAATTTTTTTTTAAGTAAATAAACTTTCAGTACTCACGAGTTAAAAAGTCCCCCGAGGTCCTGCCGGCAGCACCAAAAGAAGACTCCTCAAGCGGAATTACTCGTTGGTTCTCTGAAAATGCGCACCAAAATTATTTATTTTCTTAAGAGAAACAACAAAAAACACTACCCTAACCTTACGTTACGTTTAAAAAAATTCAAAAATAAAAATAAATGCAAAAAAAAACATATGAGAAGGCTACAATCCACTGTGCGGATCGTTAAATACCCTATCCCATCCTATCTGTAAAACTAAAATCCCCAAAAAGTGGACATGGCTAAAAACACGATGTGGATAAAATAAAGAAAATGACATGGTGACAACAAATTCTTCAGACTGCTTATAAAAAACTTTTACGGTTCTACAAAAGACAATGTTTTCTGCTGCATATGTTATGGGGTAGGGTATAAAAATGGTTTTTATATAAAAACGCCCCCAAAAAGTGGGCGTGGGTTAAAATGGTATATAGACGAAATGTTCATATTAATAATGTTAATGATTCTGCATCAAAATTTTTTTCGAAAAATTTAAAATTTGACCGAAAACTGTTTTTAATTGAAAACGCCCCCAAAAAGTGGGCGTGGCAAAAAACTTTATATGAACGAAATATAGATATTAATATTGTCTAAATATGTTGTTCAGAAACTTTTTTAAAATTCCTTACGGTTTGGTCAAAAACTGAGTTTTTCTTAAAAGGGGGCGTGGCAGTGGGCGGATTTCAAAAATTTTTACACTTGTTCTGTAGGCAGAGACGAGGATCCTATATACCAAATTTCATTATCCTAGCTCAAAATTTAAGGCCTAAAAATCGGTGACGTACAGACGGACGGACGGACGGACGGACGGACAGACAGACATGGCTTATTCGACTCAGCTAGCGATTCTGAGTCGATCCTTATACTTTGAGGTATATGTAGCAAAATTATTTCTCTATGTTACAAACTAAGTATCAAAACTAATATACCCCCCTATGGGATAGGGTATAAACATATGAGAAGGCTACAATCCGCTGTGCGGATCGTTGAATACCCTATCCCATCCTATCCATAAAACTAGAATCCCCAAAAAAAGTGGGCATGGCTAAAAACACGATGTGGATAAAATAAAAAAAATGATATAGTGACAACAAATTCTTCAGGCTGCTTACAAAACACTTTTACGGTTCTACAAAAGACAAGGTTTTCTCCTGTATATGTTATGGGGTAGTGTATAAAAATGGTTTTTATATAAAAACGCCCCCAAAAAGTGGGCGTGGGTTAAAATGGTATAAAGATGAAATGTTCATATTAATAATGTTAATGATTGAGCATCAAAAATTTTTTCGAAAAATTTAAAATTTGACCGAAAACAGTTTTTTATTGAAAACGCCCCCAAAAAGTGGGCGTGGCAAAAAACTTTATATGAACGAAATATAGATATTACGATTCTGTAAATATGCTGTTCAGACACTTTTTTAAAATTCTTTACGGTTTTGCCAAAAATTACGTTATTCTAAAAAGGGGGCGTGGCAGTGGGCGGATTTCAAAAATTTTTACACTTGTTCTGGTGACTCGGACAAGGATCCTATATACCAAATTTCATTATCCTAGCTCAAAATTTAAGGCCCAAATATCGGTGACGAACAGACAGACGGACGGACGGACGGACGGACAGACAGACATGGCTAATTCGACTCAGCTAGCGATTCTGAGTCGATCCATATACTTTGAGGTATATGTAGCAAAATTATTATATTATATTATTATTATAGGATGGAAACCGTTGATAGCGATTGGTAGTAGTCGAGGGCGATTTGGATTAATTTTTTTAAAGTGTCGCAAGGGTGCCGTGACAACTGTTATAAAAAAAAGCTTAAATTCGTTCAAAACAAAAAAAAATATATTGACGCAACAACTACCTTAAACGATTGCAATAAGTGGTTATAACTGTATATGCAGCTTCACATAAATGGTTTTGACAAGGAGATCAAATGCAATAGGAATTTTCTATTTCCTAATAACCTAATAATCATAATAAAATAAAAGCTGGAAATGTGCCAATATGTGCCATACTAAATTTCAAACATGTAAAAAAAAAATACTGGCACTTCACAAATTTGTCTTTGTTTCTGCTGCTGCAGAATCAAAGGACACCATAATTTGGATACTTAGGCCGTCACCAATGGTGTGTTCCTCATTGGAAACACCCACTTCTAAGTGAAAACAGTTTCCAGGTGTTGGTTGAGGACTGGTGGTCGTCGAGGGCACGGTGGCCAAGAAGGGTCTTCCGCCGATGGTAACCGTTGATAGCGGTTGGTAACGGTCGAGGATAATTTGCTGTGGCGCCGCTAATTTTCTCGGCTACTCAAACGGTACTCGGACTTACGTCACCCTTCTTGAAACAGAAATTGTAGAGTAACACAGCTTCACTGAAATTGCAGGCTCAGAAATGCAAGGATCGGCTAAACACAACTCTTTAGCACTAGGTATATATATTACTGAAATTCACGCAACCTAGACCTACCTCAGCAACGAAATGATGGCTCATAATTTCCACGTTTGATTTTCAAGTGTACTTGCACAGTACTTTCTTTATCCACAATAAAAAAAACTTTGAGCTTTCAAACGACGTCTGCTCTCAGTGGTATTCACTTGATTGTGAACCTGTCTACCAATTTCCCCTGCCTTTGTTTCGTCCACCTTTCCTATCATTGTCTCTGTTATATATCCCTAATATTGTCATGTCAAGTACGTTTGATCTTGTCGTTTTCTCTCATAAAAAGTTTTCTGTTATCAGACATAGTTTTTCACTTTTTGGAATGAGTGTAGAGGGGTCATTGTTTATTATTTGTTGATATACCTATACACGAGATTTATATCATTTATTTTATACATATATGGACATAATATATGCACAGTTTTATTGGCATTTGTATAAATAAATTACAAACAAAAAATAATTTAAATAATGTTTATATGTACATGAAACAAAAAACGTAACAAAAACGCGACCTTATCGACAAATAGAGGTCCGACCATCCATACTAGTGTGGAACGCGTTCACACAATTTCATTCCACAAATGCATTCCAGGATGGCCTTCCAAGAAAGTCGAAACGTCAAAACAAAACAAACTGCCCTTGCAATTATGCACATTGCGCTGCAAAAAGTTTGATAAACAAAATTAAAATATAAAGGAAAATAGACTAGGAATTGGACAAGGACAAGAAATGAAAAGGAACACGGAAGGAAATATCAGGTAAGAAGGAATTTAATCTCATTGGAGATCTGTAATTGTGTGACACAACATTTTGTTTCCCAATTAGAAATCTCCAGTCGGCTTATTTTGATTTTCGGGGTTGTTAAGTTATTTTTTTTGTTTAGGTATACATACATGTTATGCTGGATATGAAAAAGATCGCATGGAAAACTGGATAATGCACGTGTGACGGAGAATGTGGTAAAGTGGAACAGGGGTTGTTTGTAAGTGGTTTTAAACCAGTGTTTAGTAAGTGGTAGATCTGTTAGTATAGGTAGTTAGAGTATGATGGGAGTGGTTGGATTGGGTTGCGGGGTAGGATTAAGTTTTTGGCATAAATTTTCTTTAGCGCGCACTCACTTTTTGTACTTTTTTTTTATACCCTATCCCATAGGGGTATATTGTTTTGACATTAAGTTTGTAAGAGAGAAATAATTTCGATACATATACCTCAAAGTATACGGATCGATTCAGAATCGCTAGCTGAGTCGATTAAGCCATGTCTGTCTGTCTGTCCGTCCGTCCGTCAGCCTGTGTGTCACCGATTTTTGGGCCTTAAATTTTGAGCTAGAGTGTTGAAATTTGGTATATAGATTCTCTGGCCGACGAAGCAGAACAAATGTATGATTTTTGAAGTCCGCCCACTGCCACGCCCACTTTTTAGAAAAACGTAGTTTTAAGCCAAACCGTAAGGAATTTCAAAAAAGTGTCTGAGCAACATATTTAGACAATCATAATATCTATATTTTGTCCATACAAAGTTTTTTGCCATGCCCACTTTTTGGGGGCGTATTTAGTAAAAAACGCTTTCTGTACAAATTTTAAAAAGTTCGAAAAATCTTTTGATGCAAATACTTCCATAATGACGACGACTTAATTTACATATTACACTTATTAATAAAAACATTTTTAATCTTTTTTCATGTCCTAGCCATCTTAAACGTCCAATGCGGAGTTTTTTTTTACCAGGGGCATGTCGCTGTACAGCTCGTATAGTTCTTGGTTGAATCTTCGTCTCCATAGCCCGTCAACGCAAACGGGACCGAATATTTTTGAAGAATTTTCCTCTCGAATCTACCAAGGATTTCTTCATCCGCTTTTGATACGGTCCATGCTTCAGCGCCGTAGAGCAGAACTGGGACGATCAGGGTCTTATATAGGATCTCCTTAGTAGTTCGAGTGAGGGCTTTACTACTAAATTGCCTTCTTAGCCCGAAGAAACAGCGGTTGGCAAGAGTAATTCTTCGTTTAATTTCTGACGAGATGTTGTTGTCAGAGTTAATAGCGGAGCCGAGGTAGACAACGTCCCGTACTACCTCAAAGTTATATCTGTCAATGGTGACGTTCTGTCCAATTCGTCGATGTTGTGAGTCCTTTCGTGATGACAGCATATACTTAGTCTTACCCTCATTTACTGCTAAACCCATTTTCGCCGCTTCCTTCTCTATACTAGCAAACGTGGCTATGACATCACGTTGAGTCCTACCAATGATGTCAATATCGTCAGCGTATGCTAGTAGTTGCACCGACTTTTGGAAAATTGTGCCTCTGGTGTTGGCTTTGGAGTTTTGCACAATCCTCTCAAGAATCAGATTAAAGAAGTCACATGACAGCGCATCGCCTTGCCTAAATCCTTTTTTGGTATCGAATATGTCGGTGAGGTCGTTTCCGACCCTGATGGAGAAGGGAGAATTCTCCATCGTCATCTTACACAAACGGACGAGTTTGGGCGGTATACCAAAACTAGAAATGGCTCTGTATAGTTCGTCTCTATAAATGCTGTCGTCTGCGGCTTTGAAATCGATGAATAGGTGGTGGGTATTGATTTGGACTTCTTGAGTTTTTTCCAGGATCTGCCGAAGTGTGAAAATTTGATCGGTTGTGGACTTTCCTGGCCTAAAACCACACTGATAAGGGCCAATCAGGTTGTTGGTAAACGGTTTCCGACGTTCACATGTTACGGCAGACAGGATCTTGTAGGCGATGTTGAGGAGACTTATGCCTCTGTAGTTGGCGCAGTTCAGAGGGTCTCCTTTTTTGTGGATCGGGCAAACGATGCTGAGGTTCCATTCTTCAGGCATATTTTCATCCGACCAGATTTGACTTATGAGTTGGTGGATGTTACTTACCAAGTCATCTCCGCCGGCCTTACAAAGCTCAGCGGGAAGGCCGTCATTTCCGGCAGCCTTATTAAGCTTGAGTTTAGATATTGCTACCCGCACTTCACTTAGGTCGGGTGGTTGGTAGTTTTGCTATTGTCACCAATATTGAAGGTTCGTTCTGCCTGACAGCGGAATGTTGTTCGTCATCGCCGTTTAACAGTCTGCAGAAGTGGTTCTTCCATATCCTCAGCATCGACTATGTCTCAACTACAATATTTCCTTGTTCATCTCGACAGGATTCTGTTCGAACCTTGTAGCCTTGGCTTTGACGTTTTACACTTTGGTAAAACTTGCGAACATCGTTCCTGGAGTGGCACCTCTCTATATCCTCGATCGCGCGCTTTTCTTACTCTTTTTTTCCTCTTGCTGAAAAGCCGATGTTCTTTCCTTTTTCTTTGCCTATAGAGCTCAATGGCAGCTCTCGTCTTCACCTGCAGCTTAGCCTTGTAGGCCTCGTTCTTGGCTGCGAGCATCTGTCGGCATTCCTCATCAAACCAGGGGTTTCTTGCTGGTGGGCGCGAGAAACCTAGCACATCAGTTGCGGCTGATCTAATGGCTATGGCCTGTTGGCATCGTTGCCATTGCTCTTCGACATTCGATGCTGGTGGTATGGTGTTAATCGAGAGGTTAAGGGATACGCGTTGTGCGAAGGTCTTGGCGGTCTCTTGCGATTGCAGTCTTCCGACATTAAATTTTTTCACAGTATTTCTGGATTGTTGTGGCGTGGTGGATATCCGCATTCTTACCTTAGCTGCTACAAGGTAGTGATCCGAGTCGATGTTAGCTCCTCGGAATGTTCGGACATCCAAAATACTGGATGCGTGTCTCTTATCTATCGCAATGTGATCAATTTGGTTGACCGTTCGTTGATCTGGAGACCGCCATGTCCCCTTATGTATATCGAGGTGAGGAAACCGTGTGCTGGCTATAGTGGAATTTCGTTACGTAGCGAAATCAATTAGCCTAAGTCCGTTACCAGACGTGTTGTCGTTTAGGCTATGTTTGCCGACAATACTTCTAAAGATGTCTTCTCTTCTTACCTTTGCGTTAAAATCTCCCAGCACGAGTTTAACATCGTACTTCTGTAGTCGCTCATAGGTTTTGTCAAGGAGCTCGTAGAAGCAATCCTTAGCTATATCATCTTTTTCTTCCGTCGGAGCGTGAGCGCATATATTTATGTTGGCGAATTTGGCCTTGATGCGGATTGTTACTATGCGTTCGCTAATGTCATGGAAAGATAAGACTTCCTGCCTAAGGCTATGGCACTTATAACAAATCCGCATCCGAATAGTTGTTGTTTCTGCTCACTATAACACGGTCCGTAGTAGATGTCACAGTTTTTCATCCTCTTTTTGCCCGGCCCATCCCACCGTATTTTTTGGATGGCAGTAATGTCTGCTTTGTAGCAGTTTAGGGCTTCCGCTAGTTGTTCGCCTGCACCTCTCCTGCTTAATGTTCTCACATTCCAGGTGCAGATACGAACGTCGTTGTCTTTTTTTCGTTTAGCAGCGTCGTCAACAATAAAATCAGTGCTTTCCGAGGCTATTGGTTGCTTCGTAAAAATATTTTTTTCTGTAGGGGGTCTGAATTTTCTGATCGGAATTTTTTCAAAAACATAAACTTCGCCATGTACCCCCCATAGAAGCTTTTTTTTTCGGCTGTATTGCCACACTTTGATTGTGTGGGCACCAGTTGTAGGATCTTTGAAATTAATGGAGTGGTTTGCCGTCAGATGTTGGTAGCCTTCCTCTCTTACGCATTCGTAGCTCTGGAATATAATATTTAAATGGTTATTTTTATTTTATATAAATCTATGCTTTAATATACCTTCCAACAATCACTAATAATTGTTGTTCCTGGTAATATCCACTCTTTTATGATTCCGAGTAGTGTTTCCTTATTCCGTTTTTCAACCGTTTGCCGAACTTGGATTCGTCTATCTCTACTGTTTTTCCTATACCACCTGTTAATCATAATAAAAATAAATATATATAATTAGTAACTTTTTATATACTTATAAAACCTGCTTACCTATGGTGGTATGGCATTTGACCATGGCATCATATACCACTTCTCTGTGAAATGATGCCCAGTCTGTGGCAGTCTTTTGATTGATCTCAACCTCAATCATAAGGAATGAGCGTTGGGTGTTTTTAGCCCATAAATACGTGAAGTTTATGATTTTGTAAAGGGTGAGATGCGAATTATGAAAAAAAGGTGTTGCATCTTATTGACTTGGTTAATATGCATCTCACCCTTTTTTATGGACATTTTTATAAATGGTATTACACTGCCAGGCGTATCCATCAATATATTTTGTATTGCGGCATAGCACCATAATATGGTTATTATCACAAGTTACTTCATTATTTTGAGCTATTACGCCCCAGCTTTGAAGTTGTTGTATCGCCTCTGGCGTAAGAGCTCTTTCTTTTGAATATAACATATTAAAAATTTAAATTTGATTCATATTTTTTCAGTTTTAATTGTTCACTTTTAATTTTGTACTCAAAACAAAACACTTTCTTACTTGTGGCAAGTAAAAAAGGAATGTAATTTGCACATTGTAAGAAATTCATGAAGGAAAAGATCCGTTCATATTCTAACTATCTTATATAAGACCTTAAACCTGTATAAACAGCTTCACATAAACGGTTTTGACAAGGAGATCAAATGCAATAGGAATTTTCTATTTCCTAATAATCATAGTAAAATAAAAGCTGGAAATGTGCCAATATGTGCCAGACTAAATTTCAAACGTGTGGAATTTATCCAGTATTGAATAAAATAATAAAATATGAAGAGTATAGAAAATATGTATTTTTAATTTAAGGATAATTTAAAACAAATGAGGGACTAGTTATGCTCGTTGTTCGATAGCTCACAAAAAATCTCTATCCATAGATCACCGCACTGGTTCGATCTTTATCCGGCTCGAAGGACCAAATGTTCAATAGCTCAGTGAAAGAGTAAACTCGCGTGTTTAAGATTTAATAGTTTAATTACTAATAAATAAATAACTAACAAAAGTGGACTGTATAACTTGACCGCACGCTCTGGTCAGCTCTATTAACATCCGCACTGGATTGAAAGGAACGATCCGCCCTGGATGAGTTCTGCAGTGAGAGTGAGTGTGAGACATCCGCCCTGGATGAATGCCGAATCGAAACTCCGTGTGAGACATCCGCCCTGGATGAATGTTGAGTTGAAACCTGAGTGTGAGACATCCGCCCTGGATGAATGCTGAGTTGAAACCTGAGTGTGAGACATCCGCCCTGGATTAACTCTGAATTGCCAGCTCGTGTGAGACATCCGCCCTGGATGAATGCTGAGTTGAAACTAACTATGTAGACCGCTCGATGGCCATGCACATCGTGTGTCGACGTGTTATATCTTGCGACTTTTCGAGTCGTTAAAATACGTTGATGATTGGCTGCAGCCAGACGAATGTTATCGGCTGTTCTTCTGTTTGCTATTTTTCGGTCGCAGGTACCGCTACTCAGACTGCGACATCCTTGCCCTTCATATATCTCGGTCCGAAAATTGTGTGTTTGCTCTTGGTATATAAAATGTTTGGTATGCAAAATGTTTTCTCGCGCCGCTCTAGGTTACCGTTTCTTGGGACCGAGTATGTGCACTTCGTATATAGTGCGTCTGCGTACCATATCAGTTGGCCAACGGTCGATTGCGCAGAGAGAGGATTTAAGGGAAATTTAAGATAATTACAATACATTTTAAGAGACCTGCGCAGTAGATTGGCCAAGTGATTTGGTACGGACTTATATCTCGGTCCGAAATCTGTGCCTGGCACTAGGCATGTTACATGTCATAACACAGTAAAGTACAGTACAGTAGGTACTGTTTGTTTTTTTTTTTGTTGCATCACACGATAATGCCGTTTATTGTCGTGCGCTTATCGTCGCTCACATATGTTTGTTGTTTGTGATGCACTATCACGTTGTCTGGTTTCCTTGTTTTTTAAACACTCGTCTACATCGTAAGCTTTAATTCGACATCTCAATCCATGTTTGAATTGGGCACGATGACGGCGTAACATTTCTCATTATATTTCGACGTTTCACGACAGGATAATTGCAAAGCAAGAGAAAATGTAAGATGGTCTAGAAGACTTATTAAAACAAAAAAAAAACAACAACAACACATATTTCCGATGTGACACATAAAACTTAATTAAAAAAAATTGAAAACAATAGAAGTAATATCTATGGTTTTAGGGATGTTTCTCATCAATATAAAAAAAAAAACTTAACATAACTTAATATAATGTGAGTTTAATATAAATCTCACAATGCCTTTGGGTTTTGTTCTGGTGATTATGATGAATACGATGTTGAATACTTTGGGGATAATGGGAATACCTGAGATTGGTCTCATGGCGGTGTGAGATGTAGGATTTCTTATGAAGACGAGGATCGACCTAAAGATGATGATCGTTTTGCTTTGCGTACGCATAGAAAATCGTTTTTTTTAAATCCATTTTTATTTTAATTCATCTTAGAACTAACTTCCATGCTACACAAAAATTAATGATAACGGGAATACCTGAGATTGGTCTCTTGGCGGTGTGAGATGTAGGATTTCTGATATTAAAGACCAGGATCGACCTTTTGATGATGATGATCGTTTTGCTTTGCAACGTACGCATAGGAAATCTTTTTTTTTTAAATCCATTTTTATTTTAATTCAACTTAGAACTAACTTACATGCTAGACAAAAATTAATGATAATGGGAATACCTGAGATTGGTCTCTAGGCAGTGTGAGATGTAGGATTTCTGATATTGAAGACGAGGATCGACCTTTAGATGATGATGATCGTTTTGCTTTGCAACGTACGCATAGGAAATCTTTTTTTTTTAAATCCATTTTTATTTTAATTCAACTTAGAACTAACTTACATGCTAGACAAAAATTAATGATAATGGGAATACCTGAGATTGGTCTCTTGGCGGTCTGAGATGTAGGATTTCTGATGAAGACGAGGATCGACCTTTAGATGATGATCGTTTTGCTTTGCGTACGCATAGAAAATCGTTTTTTTTTAAATCCATTTTTATTTTAATTCATCTTAGAACTAACTTCCATGCTAGACAAAAATTAATGATAGCGGGAATACCTGAGATTGGTCTCTTGGCGGTGTGAGATGTAGGATTTCTGATATTAAAGACCAGGATCGACCTTTTGATGATGATGATCGTTTTGCTTTGCAACGTACGCATAGGAAATCTTTTTTTTTTAAATCCATTTTTATTTTAATTCAACTTAGAACTAACTTACATGCTAGACAAAAATTAATGATAATGGGAATACCTGAGATTGGTCTCTTGGCGGTCTGAGATGTAGGATTTCTGATGAAGACGAGGATCGACCTTTAGATGATGATGATCGTTTTGCTTTGCAACGTACGCATAGAAAATCGTTTTTTTTTAAATCCATTTTTATTTTAATTCATCTTAGAACAACTTCCATGCTAGACAAAAATTAATGATAACGGGAATACCTGAGATTGGTCTCTTGGCGGTGTGAGATGTAGGATTTCTGATGAAGACGAGGATCGACCTTTAGATGATGATGATCGTTTTGCTTTGCAACGTACGCATAGAAAATCGTTTTTTTTTAAATCCATTTTTATTTTAATTCATCTTAGAACTAACTTCCATGCTAGACAAAAATTAATGATAGCGGGAATACCTGAGATTGGTCTCTTGGCGGTGTGAGATGTAGGATTTCTGATATTAAAGACCAGGATCGACCTTTTGATGATGATGATCGTTTTGCTTTGCAACGTACGCATAGAAAATCTTTTTTTTTTAAATCCATTTTTATTTTAATTCAACTTAGAACTAACTTACATGCTAGACAAAAATTAATGATAATGGGAATACCTGAGATTGGTCTCTAGGCAGTGTGAGATGTAGGATTTCTGATATTGAAGACGAGGATCGACCTTTAGATGATGATGATCGTTTTGCTTTGCAACGTACGCATAGGAAATCTTTTTTTTTTAAATCCATTTTTATTTTAATTCAACTTAGAACTAACTTACATGCTAGACAAAAATTAATGATAATGGGAATACCTGAGATTGGTCTCTTGGCGGTGTGAGATGTACGATTTCTGATATTGAAGACGAGGTTAGACCTTTAGAGGATGATGATCGTTCTGCTTTGCAACGTACGCATAGGAAATCTTTTTTTTTTTTAAATCCATTTTTATTTTAATTCAACTTAGAACTAACTTACATGCTAGACAAAAATTAATGATAATGGGAATACCTGAGATTGGTCTCTTGGCGGTCTGAGATGTAGGATTTCTGATGAAGACGAGGATCGACCTTGAGATGATGATGATCGTTTTGCTTTGCAACGTACGCATAGGAAATCTTTTTTTTTAAATCCATTTTTATTTTAATTCAACTTAGAACTAACTTACATGCTAGACAAAAATTAATGAAAATGGGAATACCTGAGATTGGTCTCTTGGCAGTGTGAGATGTAGGATTTCTGATGAAGACGAGGATCGACCTTTTGATGATGATGATCGATTTGCTTTGCAACGTACGCATAGGAAATCGTTTTTTTAATTCATTTTTATTTTAATTCAACTTAGAACTAACTTACATGCTAGACAAAAATTAATGAAAAACTAGCCTAGAAGTAACATCTATGGTTTTAGGGATGTTTCTCATCAATTTAAAAAAAAAAACTTAACATAACTTAATATAATGTGAGTTTAATATAAATCCCACAATGCCTTTGGGTTTTGTTCTGGTGATAATGATGAATACGATGTTGAATACGTTGGTGATAATGGGAATCCCTGAGATTGGTCTCTTGGCGGTGTGAGATGTAGGATTTCTGATATTAAAGACCAGGATCGTTGATCGATGATCGTTTTGCTTTGCAACGTACGCATAGAAAATTGATTTTCTTTTTTTTTAATTCATATTTACATTAATTCAACTTAGTACTCACTTACATGCTAGACAGCAATTAATGAAAAACTAGCCTACTTATCTACTAACTTAACTAGCTTATTAGTCCTCTGCGGGCGCCCTAAATAAGATAACAACAACTTAAATCTAATGCCTTTCGGCCTATAATCTAATTTAATTATTTTATTATACATACATCTCTTTCTTTACCAAGAAACATTTAAAAGAAACTTGGTTTCATACCTTTTTTTTAATTATATTTAAACTTACTTACTAATTAAAACTACTTATGAACTAACTAAAATTGGTAGAAACTAATTAAAACTACCTAAAAATAACTTAAAAACTAGAACAGCCACAGCAAGCATTTTTTTATATTTTTTTCGGCAATACTTCAAGTCAACTATCTCAACTAATCTTGCAGCCACCACAACAGGTTTTGCTGTTGCCATCTACGCCGACGGTCCCAATCGAACACACACCTGCTGAACCGCAGGCGCTCTCCTCCGCCCTGAGCGACGACTTCTCGGTGGTGTAGGAGCCGCCTATCCACAGTTCGTCGGAAGACGTGGTAGATTAGCAGAACCGCCGATCTATCCTGTATTCATCATTTGGGTAGAAGGCCCCAAAGATGAGACTATTTCTCGAGGTCATCGCTCTTGCATCGTGAAACCGAATGAGTTTCACCAGAAAATTGTCTATCCTGTTTATGTTGGCCCCGTTGTATAGGACCTGGTTGGAATAATATTTTATGCAGGCAGATACTGGTGTTCTGTGAAGTCCAAGGCAGCTTCTCAAACACTGCCTCTCTAACACCCGTATTTTTTTCCATTTGAGATGAGGCAACAATGAACCACACCGGGCACCCATAGGCAATCATCGGCCTGATAAGAGACATGTAGCTAATCACCTTCACCCTGCAGTCAAGACGGCTGCTATAAAACAATCGTCTATTCAGGACAAATGCTACCCTAGCTCTCGCCAGAGCAGCATCTACGTGTCTTCCGAAATATAGATACTGATCCAGCCAGATGCCAAGGTACTTTACTACACTTTTACTCGCCAGTGGATGTCCGTTTGGTCCAATGATCACCAGCTTGCGCCAGTTCTTTCTCGTATCCCTATTTTGTGGTTGTTTTCACACTTGACACAGCGTGACCGCATTTCGCAGTTGGCTGAGGCGTGGCCGAACCTTTGGCAACGCATGTATTGAAGTATGCTGTCACCTCTTTTTAATTTTTCCCAGTGCACAACCTGGAAATTGAGTACTGAGATACTCCTCAACTTTACCAGTTTGCTTTGGGGCGATAGCTGTAGCCCTTTAAGACAACCGCCTGGCATTTTTCTACTTTCGGAGTAAATGTGAAAAACTCCGTTGTGTTGTCTACTAGTAATTGCTTTACAATTTTGTATTGCTCCGCTGTTAAGCAGTGTATAGCATTCCTATCTTGACTTAACCTCTTAATTGTAAAATTATTGCCTATCTTGTGATATCCCCGCTAGCTTTCTCTCAGCCATATATCGGTTCTCCCAATCAATACAATTTTCAACTTCATGATTGTGAAAAAAAGCTTCCAATATTTTTTTGTTCGGCGGGGGTTTAAGCCCGGAACAGCTCTCTTGCCCGTTGGTCGCCACTACAGACACCATAAATCACAGCCTCCATCACATTGCACCCAGTCAGCCTCTCGACCTGTCGGCTTGTGACAGTTTATAGCATGACACTGTTCTTCACCATTGTTGAGTATTGCCTTCTTATCAGCTAGCAGTTTATTCCTAGTAAGCGCGTAATTAGCTCGTTTACGCTTACGGATATTTGAGGTCCCTAATGATGGCCTTCCATGGGGAGTTCCATGGTTTCTGTCCTCAACCTCCATGGCTTGGTCCTTATACCGTTTGAGAGGTCTCAAAGCTTTGCCACCTTTTCGACGTCGTTTCTATGAAACGTTAACCAAGCATGTCATCATTCGACGCTTCTTCAAAGGACGACCTGTTGAAGTTTCTTCTTGTATGGCTGGAAATATTTTGTACATTTGTTCGACGTGTGTCAGGTCAGAGCATGTGGATTTCATATAAGGAGCTTCCATAATTTCTTTGTTTCTTCGACGGACACTTCTAGTAAATCGCCTTCTAGCTGAAGACTTTGAAGTAGCTCACGAGTTGATCTCTTTAGTTCAATGACTACAGGCGACGCCGACGGATCTCTGGAATGCTGTGATTTGGTTGCTGATTCACTGACGACCGGGGCAGTCTGTGTTGAGCTCGATGGAAGTATAGAATCAATTTCGTTTGCAGCATCGTTATCAGCGGTCACTTTCGTTTGCACACAGTGTACCTCATCCGTTGTATGTTGTTCTACATCAACGGTTGTGGCACGCTCATAATTTTGCTGAGCATCATCCTCGCATTCACTTCGTGGAAGATTCATGTTTGGAAATTCCTCATTGCTGCAATCGTTATTGCCGTCCCATTCAGTGAGGTCACTGTCGGATTGCTCTTCATCGCCGACCCTAAATGATATTGTTTCAATTGTTTGCTTGATAAAGCCGCCAATGCAGCGGCGACATTGCAGAGCATCTCCATCAGGCAAACGAATCGGTAAACGATTCAGGGAAAGAAACAGTGGGAGGATTGCCGCTAGTCGTGGGCGACGAGACCGCAAACAAGATTGACACAAGAACTTTGTCGATTTGATTGAAGCTGATTCTTGAGATGCATTAGTTGTTTCTTTGCCGATATAAGCACGTACACAGCCCTCGTGGAACCAGTTCAGACAAAGTTTACATATATGCATGGTGCCTACAAATTTTCCCTTACAAACACAAAACTTATCTTCTAGCGGGCTCTTCATTGTGTTGATCTGTCTTAATTCGCGCATGTCGCGAATCTCTTTTTCTTCTGTCATCATCATCGTCAATTTCTTTCTCAATGATCGGCTTCAACATTAGGGCCATTCCCTCCTTGTTGAAACGTTGCAGTTCAGCTGGTTGGACTGATTTGTCATCCACTTTTTTCCCTTTTTTGCTCAACAATTCCTTTGAAGCAGTCACAATTTTTTTGCTTAGTGCAAGAAGCTCCCGAACACTCCTACTTCCCTTCAAGGTAACAGCAGATTATCAATTTCCTCAACAAACAACTCAAGCTCGGGTATAGTAAGTTTGTATTTTGTTGAATCTGAATTATCTTTAAACATTTTTCAGTAGCCGTCACATTAGGTATAAGACGGTCTAATAGAATGGACGTTGGATATTTTTTTTCTTTTGCATCGTTAACCAACTCTTGGAGATCCTCTAATGATATCTTATTTTGTGCATTCTGTGGATCGACAACGTCACGACATTGTACCAGCCAATTCTCGTAATTCTTTGCTTTTGCCTCCAGTCCCTAAGCCATAACCGCCATTTAAAATATGGTGTAGCGGTACAGCAAACAGTACACTTTCGGGTTGCATCGCACAACTCCGAATGATGTTGTAAGCACACTATTTGCTTGGTGCAGTGAAATGAAACGGCCGACAGAAAGCATGCGGTTTTGTAGACTTTACACTGTCGTTCATCGTCTGCAACGACTTCAAGCGGCCTGTGTTCCACTTTTGTAGTACCCCATTCTTGCACAATTTTTCGGAGATTATTATCGTTAACCAACATTTCGGTCAACTGTAGATAGCACTCCGACTCCATATCCACGATAAGTTTATCCGGCACCAGTGCCATCTTCCAGATGAGCTCATCGTGTGAGAAGACACAGTTCCGACGCAACTTCGAGTAGTGTCTTACACAATCGCGTCCCATCCTTAGCCAATCTGTATAATTCACTGATTCAGCGAAATTTAAAGTTTGGTTAAATCTGACATGATATGCACGTGGAAATGTTATGACGAATTCCCCAGCTCTTTGATCAGTGCGATAGACGGGAATACCCTTCTCCATCAGAATCAGCCCTATCGAGCTCAACGCATACTTCGTCGGGGATTCAAATTCCATTCGAGGTATGTGTCATCGGAAAAAATACTACACAGACGCGACGGCTACACTTCACTAAAATTCGTAAATAAATTCCGCGAAGAATTTGTGTCGGAGAAATTCGAAAAAAGAATAGAACTAAGCTGTCAAAATTGGCACGAAAAATGCAGCTGAACGCACTTCAACACAATTCGTCGAGTTGCGTTACAAAATGTCGGAGAAATATTCTGAAAAGCTTTCGGAAGAATACCTCCAAGCAAAAATCCTCCAAATCGTACAAAATCGGAGAATTTTCCGCTCCGACGGATACCTCGATAGGGCTGAATATTTGGATTTAAAATTGTCACAAGTTGATGCAACAAATTAGGCTGTAATTCAAACAACTCTGGTGCCTTATCCTTCAGAACACTTTCAAACATCTTGGCATGACTGCTTGGTATTCCATACCAGGTTTTTGGATGACCCCATAGTGAAGGCAATTGATTGAATAACTTCAGTGGTCCTCAAGGTGCCAGCAGATTGTAGAAAAACACATGCCAACGTGCATCCATGGAACTTTGACATCGCTAATACCGGCAGTAATGTAACTCAGAGCTGATTCCTCCATGGAGAGATTGTTCAAATTTCAACCAGAATTGATATACTGGATGTCTTCTGGCCGCAAGTTCAAGGAATTTTTGGTTGGGAAGCCAGATCGTTGATCTATTGTGTTTAGATCTGCACCATATTCCACTACAAAGTCTTCATTTACGAAACTATTCGCCAGAATTCTCGTTCCACCATTTCAGTGGATACAAGATGCTCTGGTTGACGGAAATATTCCCGCTTGAATTGATCTGCCATTTCAACAAACTGATGCATAGTGTATTCGCGTTGGCTTTGCTCGAAGCCAATTATTGGTTTGCCAAGCGCCGCATGGTACGGCGGCATTAAACAAAATGTCTGGTAACCGTCCAGGCAATCGTTACAGATTATCATAGCCTCCTCCATGTCGGTGCAATTGCAGATGTAACATTTAAACTCCGGAAAGCGATTACTTTTTTCGTGTGGTACGGATGATAATCTGGGGCGTAAAACGCGCATTACCCCATGTTTTCCAGCAAATACTTCTATGGTTTTGGCATTTTCGTCATCTTCCATTTTACAAAAAGGCACCCACTCACATAGTGCATTTTGTAAGCCACTGGCGGACGCCGTGCTTGTTGAAGCTACATTTTCAGGGTCGAACTCCTCCGTAAGTTTGATGAATGCCCTAGATGCAAATATATCAAATGGTTTAAGAAGTCGCTCATAATGAATCTTCAATGCGTGGCCGGTGTTTGCCGAAAATTTCATAAGCTTTGCTACCCTTGACCACCTGCGTTCTTTTGTCGTCCGTTCAAAACCGCCGCCTTCTTGAACTATTCGTTTAAGGGAATACAAATCTAATGGTTTTTTCTCGACTAAAGGAATCTTCATTGATGTGCCCTGCATCATAACCCAAAACTTTGCGATTTTTTCCAAAAAATATCAACTTAACACGCAATAAAGGATCCATTTCATATAGGCCCTGCACAATAGGAGTAAATTTTAAATTATCAACATCAACAGTACAGGGTGACATCCAACTCTCTGGTGGAATAATTTGAACTATGCCACATTTCTCGGCAGTTGGTCGAATTGGTCCTCCTCGCTCGGCTTAACTACGAGGCATTTCTCTAGCGGCTGAAAAACAAGTTTAGTCGCAATAGAAGGGGGAGTCGAAGACATTTCGCTTCTGAAGCTGTTCTTTTCTGATTGCTCTTGCTTGAAAATTGAAGTGCTATCCAAGGCGGATACATTTCGTACATGAGATGTTTTTGCTGTTCCATCAGGTGGCGATTCTATGGAAGCCATTGATGGTAAACGAGGTACTCGTGACTTTATGTTGAAGTGACTTGAAGTCCTATTTGATTGACTGGTACTAGTTTTATTTCAGTTCAGTTTTTGAGGATCATTTTGTGACTTAGCATCGATAATTGGTCCTCCACATTCGTATAGCTGTAAAATCTTTGCTGGAGAAAATGGATGGATGTCTTAGATTTTTGCTCATATATGTTCTCAAGCTTTGTCTTCGTTCTGGCTGACAGCGGAATGTTGTTCGTCATAGCCGTTTAACAGTCTGCAGAAGTGGTTCTTCCATATCCGACCTTGGCTTTGACGTTTTACACTTTGGTAAAATTTGCGAACATCATTCCTGAAGTGGAACCTCTCTATACCCTCGATAGCGGGTTTTCATTGCTCTTTTTTCTTCGGTGTTCTCCCCTTCTTCTCTGCCTATAGAACTCTTAGGCAGCTCTCGTCTTCACCTGCAGCTCATCCTTCTAGGCCTCGTTCTTGGATGCGAGCATCTGTCGGCATTCCTCATCAAACCAGGGGTTTTTTGCTGGTGGGCGCAAGAATCCTAGCACATCAGTTGCGGCCGATCTATTGGCTTGTTGACATCGTTGCCATTGTTCTTCGACATTCGATGCTCGTGGTATGGTGTATATCGAAAGGTTAAGGGATACGCGTTGTGCGAAGGCCTAGGCGGTCTCTTGCGATTGCAGTATTTCGACATTAGGTACATTTTTTCACAGTATTTCTGGTTGGTCGTGGTGTGGTGGATATCTGCATTCTTAATTTTGCTGCAACAAGGTAGTGATCCGAGTCGCTTTTAGCCCCTTGGAATGTACGGACATCCAAAATACTGGATGCATACTTCTTGTCTATCGCAATGTGATCAATTTGGTTGACTGTCCGTTGATCTGGAGACCGCCATGTCCCCTTATGGATATCGAGGTGAGGAAACCGTGTGCTGGCCATAGTGGCATTTCGTTCCGTAGCGAAATCAATTAGCCTAAGTCCGTTACCTGACGTGTTGTCGTGTAGGCTATGTTTTCCGACAATACTTCTAAAGATGTCTTCTCTTCCTACCTTTGCGTTAAAATCTCCCAGCACGTGTTTAACATCGTACTTCTGTAGTCGCTCATAGGTTTTGTCAAGGAGCTCGTAGAAGCAATCCTTAGCTATATCGTCTTTTTCTTCCGTCGGAGCGTGAGCGCATATAAGGCTTATGTTGGCGAATTTGGCCTTGATGCGGATTGTTACTATGCGTTCGCTAATGTCTTGGAAACATAAGACTTCTTGCTTAAGTCTGGCACTTATAACAAATCCGCATCCGAATAGTCGCTGTTTCTGCTCACTATAACACGGTCCGTAGTAGATGTCACAGTTTTTCATCCTCTTTTTGCCCGGCCCATCCCATCGTATTTCCTGGATGGCAGTAATGTCTGCTTTGTAGCAGTTTAGGGCTTCCGCTAGTTGTTCGCCTGCACCTCTCCTGTTTAATGTTCTCACATTCCAGGTGCAGATACGAACGTCGTTGTCCTTTTTTCGTTTAGCAGGGTCGTCAACAATAAAATCAGTCCTTTCCGAGGCTATTGGTTCCTTCGTAACAATATTTTTTTCTGTAGGGGGTCTATATAAGGGGTCTGAATTTTCTGATCGGCATTTTTTCAAAAACATAAACTTCGCCATGTACGCCCCATAGAAGCTTTTTTTTCGGCTGTATTGCCACACTTTGATTGTGTGGGCACCAGTTGTAGGATCTTTGAAATTAATGGAGTGGTTTGTCGTCAGATGTTGGTAGCCTTCCTCTCTTACGCATTCGTAGCTCTGGAATATAATATTTAAATGGTTATTTTTATTTTATATAAATCTATGCTTAAATATACCTTCCAACAATCACTAATAATTGTTGTTCCTGATTATATCCACTCTTTTATGATTCCGAGTAGTGTTTCCTTATTCCGTTTTTCAACCGTTTGCCGAACTTGGATTCGTCTATCTCTACTGTTTTTCCTATACCACCTGTTAATCATAATATATAATCAATACATATAATTAGTAACTTTTTATATACTTATAAAACCTGCTTACCTATGGTGGTATGGCATTTGACCATGTCATCATATACCACTTCTCTGTGAAATGATGCCCAGTCTGTGGCAGTCTTTTGATTGATCTCAACCTCAATCATAAGGAATGAGCGTTGGGTGTTTTTAGCCCATAAATAAGTGAAGTTTATGATTTTGTAAAGGGTGAGATGCGAATTATGAAAAAAAGGCGTTGCATCTTATTGACTTGGTTAATCTGCATCTCACCCTTTTTTATGGACATTTTTATAAATGGTATTACACTGCCAGGCGTATCCATCAATATATTTTGTATTGCGGCATAGCACCATAATATGGTTATTATCACAAGTTACTTCATTATTTTGAGCTATTACGCCCCAGCTTTGTAGTTGTTGTATCGCCTCTGGCGTAAGAGCTCTTTCTTTTGATTATAACATATTATAAATTTAAATTTGATTCATATTTTTCACTTTTAATTTTTTACTCAAAACAAAACACTTTCTTACTTGTGGCAAGTTAAAAAGGAATGTAATTTGCACATTGTAAATAATTCATGAAGGAAAAGATCCGTTCATATTCTAACTATCTTATATAAGACCTTAAACCTGTATAAACAGCTTCACATAAACGGTTTTGACAAGGAGATCAAATGCAATAGGAATTTTCTATTTCCTAATAATCATAGTAAAATAAAAGCTGGAAATGTGCCAATATGTGCCAGACTAAATTTCAAACGTGTGGAATTTATCCAGTATTGAATAAAATAATAAAATATGAAGAGTATAGAAAATATGTATTTTTAATTTAAGGATAATTTAAAACAAATGAGGGACTAGTTATGCTCGTTGTTCGATAGCTCACAAAAAATCTCTATCGATAGAACACCGCACTGGTTCGATCTTTATCCGGCTCGAAGGACCAAAATATTCAAAAGCTCACAAAAAATCTCTATCCATAGAACACCGCACTGGTTCGATCTTTATCCGGCTCGAAGGACCAAATGTTCAATAGCTCAGTGAAAGAGTAAACTCGCGTGTTTAAGATTTAATAGTTTAATTACTAATAAATAAATAATTAACAAAAGTGGACTGTATAACTTGACCGCACGCTCTGGTCAGCTCTATTAACATCCGCACTGGATGGGATTGAAAGGAGCGATCCGCCCTGGATGAGTTCTGCATTGAGAGTGAGTGTGAGACATCCGCCCTGGATGAATGCCGAATCGAAACTCCGTGTGAGACATCCGCCCTGGATGAATGCTGAGTTGAAACCTGAGTGTGAGACATCCGCCCTGGATTAACTCGGAATTGCCAGCTCGTGTGAGACATCCGCCCTGGATGAATGCTGAGTTGAAACTAACTATGTAGACCGCTCGATGGCCATGCACATCGTGTGTCGACGTGTTATATCTTGCGACTTTTCGAGTCGTTAAAATACGTTGATGATTGGCTGCAGCCAGACGAATGTTATCGGCTGTTCTTCTGTTTGCTATTTTTCGGTCACAGGTACCGCTACTCAGACTGCGACATCCTTGCCCTTCATATATCTCGGTCCGAAAATTGTGTGTTTGCTCTTGGTATATAAAATGTTTGGTATGCAAAATGTTTTCTCGCGCCGCTCTAGGTTACCGTTTCTTGGGACCGAGTATGTGCACTTCGTATATAGTGCGTCTGCGTACCATATCAGTTGGCCAACGGTCGATTGCGCAGAGAGAGGATTTAAGGGAAATTTAAGATATTTTACAATACATTTTAAGAGACCTGCGCAGTAGATTGGCCAAGTGATTTGGTACGGACTTATATCTCGGTCCGAAATCTGTGCCTGGCACTAGGCATGTTACATGTCATAACACAGTAAAGTACAGTACAGTAGGTACTGTTTGTTTTTTTTTTTGTTGCATCACACGATAATGCCGTTTATTGTCGTGCGCTTATCGTCGCTCACATATGTTTGTTGTTTGTGATGCACTATCACGTTGTCTGGTTTCCTTGTTTTTTAAACACTCGTCTACATCGTAAGCTTTAATTCGACATCTCAATCCATGTTTGAATTGGGCACGATGACGGCGTAACATTTCTCATTATATTTCGACGTTTCACGACAGGATAATTGCAAAGCAAGAGAAAATGTAAGATGGTCTAGAAGACTTATTAAAACAAAAAAAAAAACAACAACAACACATATTTCCGATGTGACACATAAAACTTAATTAAAAAAAATTGAAAACAATAGAAGTAATATCTATGGTTTTAGGGATGTTTCTCATCAATATAAAAAAAACTTAACATAACTTAATATATAATGTGAGTTTAATATAAATCTCACAATGCCTTTGGGTTTTGTTCTGGTGATTATGATGAATACGATGTTGAATACGTTGGTGATAATGGGAATATCGGTCTCTTTGCGGTGTGAGATGTAGGATTTCTGATATTGAAGACCAGGATCGACCTTTAGATGATGATGATCGTTTTGCTTTGCAACGTACGCATAGAAAATCTTTTTTTTTAAAATCCATTTTTATTTTAATTCAACTTAGAACTAACTTACATGCTAGAAAAAAATTAATGATAATGGGAATACCTGAGATTGGTCTCTTGGCGGTATGAGATGTAGGATTTCTGATGAAGACGAGGATCGACCTTGAGATGATGATGATCGTTTTGCTTTGCAACGTACGCATAGGAAATCTTTTTTTTAAATCCATTTTTATTTTAATTCAACTTAGAACTAACTTACATGCTAGACAAAAATTAATGATAATGGGAATACCTGAGATTGGTCTCTTGGCGGTCTGAGATGTAGGATTTCTGATGAAGACGAGGATCGACCTTGAGATGATGATGATCGTTCTGCTTTGCAACGTACGCATAGGAAATCTTTTTATTTAAATCCATTTTTATTTTAATTCAACTTAGAGCTAACTTACATGCTAGACAAAAATTAATGATAATGGGAATACCTGAGATTGGTCTCTTGGCGGTGTGAGATGTACGATTCTGATATTGAAGACGAGGTTAGACCTTTAGAGGATGATGATCGTTCTGCTTTGCAACGTACGCATAGGAAATCTTTTTTTTTTTTTAAATCCATTTTTATTTTAATTCAACTTAGAACTAACTTACATGCTAGACAAAAATTAATGTTAATGGGAATACTTGAGATTGGTCTCTTGGCAGTGTGAGATGTAGGATTTCTTATATTGAAGACGAGGATCGACCTTTAGAGGATGATGATCGTTTTGCTTTGCAACGTACGCATAGGAAATATTTTTTTTTTAAATCCATTTTTATTTTAATTCAACTTAGAACTAACTTACATGCTAGACAAAAATTAATGATAATGGGAATACCTGAGATTGGTCTCTTGGCGGTCTGAGATGTAGGATTTCTGATGAAGACGAGGATCGACCTTGAGATGATGATGAGCGTTTTGCTTTGCAACGTACGCATAGGAAATCTTTTTTTTTAAATCCATTTTTATTTTAATTCAACTTAGAACTAACTTACATGCTAGACAAAAATTAATGAAAATGGGAATACCTGAGATTGGTCTCTTGGCAGTGTGAGATGTAGGATTTCTGATGAAGACGAGGATCGACCTTTTGATGATGATGATCGTTTTGCTTTGCAACGTACGCATAGGAAATCGTTTTTTTAATTCATTTTTATTTTAATTCAACTTAGAACTAACTTACATGCTAGACAAAAATTAATGAAAAACTAGCCTAGAAGTAACATCTATGGTTTTAGGGATGTTTCTCATCAATTTAAAAAAAAAACTTAACATAACTTAATATATAATGTGAGTTTAATATAAATCCCACAATGCCTTTGGGTTTTGTTCTGGTGATAATGATGAATACGATGTTGAATACGTTGGTGATAATGGGAATCCCTGAGATTGGTCTCTTGGCGGTGTGAGATGTAGGATTTCTGATATTAAAGACCAGGATCGTTGATCGATGATCGTTTTGCTTTGCAACGTACGCATAGAAAATTGATTTTCTTTTTTTTTTAATTCATATTTACATTAATTCAACTTAGTACTCACTTACATGCTAGACAACAATTAATGAAAAACTAGCCTACTTATCTACTAACTTAACTAGCTTATTGGTCCTCTGCGGGCGCCCTAAATAAGATAACAACAACTTAAATCTAATGCCTTTCGGCCTATAATCTAATTTAATTATTTTATTATACATATATCTCTTTCTTTACCAAGAAACATTTAAAAAAAACTTGGTTTCATACCTTTTTTTTAATTATATTTAAACTTACTTACTAATTAAAACTACTTATGAACTAACTAAAATTGGTAGAAACTAATTAAAACTACCTAAAAATAACTTAAAAACTAGAACAGCCACAGCAAGCATTTTTTTATTTTTTTTTCTGTGCCACCACGACTGTTTTACGTAACCTAACCTTAAAACCTTAGAACTATGTAAGTCGGCCATACTTCAAGTCAACTATCTCAACTAATCTTGCAGCCACCACAACAGGTTTTCCTGTTGCCATCTACGCTGACGGTCCCAATCGAACGCACTCCTGCTGAACCGCAGGCGCTCTCCTCCGCCCTGAGCGACGACTTCTCGGTGGTGTAGGAACCGCCTATCCACAGTTCGTCGGAAGACGTGGTAGATTAGCAGAACCGCCGATCTATCCTGTATCAGCCCTCGTCTATGCAAAAATAGGAAAGCTTCAGTCGGATTAAAGTCGCTTAAACGCGCACTTTCAAAATATTCATCATTGGGGTACAAGGCCCCAAAGATGAGACTATTTCTCGAGGTCATCGCTCTTGCAGCGTGAAACCGAATGAGTTTCACCAGAAAATTGTCTATCCTGTTTATGTTGGCCCCGTTGTATAGGACCTGGTTGGAATAATATTTTATGCAGTCAGATACTGGTGTTCTGTGAAGTCCAAGGCAGCTTCTCAAACACTGCCTCTCAAACACCCGTATTTTCCATTTGAGATGAGGCAACAATGAACCACACCGGGCACACATAGGCAATCATCGGCCTGATAAGAGACATGTAGCTAATCACCTTCACCCTGCTGTCAAGACGGCTGCTATAAAACAAGCGTGACCGCATTTCGCAGTTGGCTGAGGCGTGGCCGAACCTTTGGCAACGCATGCATTGAAGTATGCTGTCACATCTTTTCAATTTTTCCCAGTGCACAACCTGGAAGTTGAGTACTGAGATACTCCTCAACTTTACCAGTTTGCTTTGGGGCGATAGCTGTAGCCCTTTAAGACAACCGCCTGGCATTTTTCTACTTTCGGAGTAAATGTGAAAAACTCCGTTGTGTTGTCTACTAGTAATTGCTTTACAATTTTGTATTGCTCCGCTGTTAAGCAGTGTATAGCATTCCTATCTTGACTTAACCTCTTAATTGTAAAATTATTGCCTATCTTGTGATATCCCCGCTAGCTTTCTCTCAGCCATATATCGGTTCTCCCAATCAATACAATTTTCAACTTCATGATTGTGAAAAAAAGCTTCCAATATTTTTTTGTTCGGCGGGGGTTTGAACCCGGAACAGCTCTATTGCCCGTTGGTCGCTACTACAGACACCATGTGGGAACATAAATCACAGCCTACATCACATTGCACCCAGTCAGCCTCTCGACCTGTCGGTTTGTGACAGTTTATAGCATGACACTGTTTTTCACCATTGTCGAGTATTGCCTTCTTATCAGCTAGCAGTTTATTCCTAGTAAGCGCGTAATTAGCTCGTTTACGCTTACGGATATTTGAGGTCCCTAATGATGGCCTTCCATGGGGAGATCCATGGTTTCTGTCCTCAGCCTCCATGGCTTGGTCCTTATACCGTTTGAGAGATCTCAAAGCTTTGCCACCTTTTCGACGTCGTTTCAATGAGACGTTAACCGAGCATGTCATCATTCGACGCTTTTTCAAAGGACGACCTGTTGAAGTTTCTTCTTGTATGGCTGGAAATATTTTGTACATTTGTTCGACGTGTGTCAGGTCAGAGCATGTGGATTTCATATAAGGAGCTTCCATAATTTCTTTGTTTCTTCGACGGACACTTCTAGTAAATCGCCTTCTAGCTGAAGACTTTGAAGTAGCTCACGAGTTGATCTCTTTAGTTCAATGACTACAGGCGACGCCGACGGATCTCTGGAATGCTGTGATTTGGTTGCTGATTCACTGACGACCGGGGCAGTCTGTGTTGAGCTCGATGGAAGTATAGGCTCAATTTCGTTTGCAGCATCGTTATCAGCGGTCACTTTCGTTTGCACACAGTGTACCTCATCCGTTGTATGTTGTTCTATATAAACGGTTGTGGCACGCTCATAATTTTGCTGAGCATCATCCTCGCATTCACTTCGTGGAAGATTCATGTTTGAAAATTCCTCATTGCTGCAATCGTCATTGCCGTCCCATTCAGTGAGGTCACTGTCGGATAGCTCTTCATCGCCGACCCTAAATGATATTGTTTTCTTGATAAAGCCGCCAATGCAGCGGCGACATCTTCATTGGCAAATGCTTGAGGTGCACGATCTTACCAATCCATCGCACGTTCGGTTAGGCATTGCAGAGCATCTCCTTCAGGCAAACGAATCGGTAAACGATTCAGGGAAAGAAACAGTGGGAGGATTGCCGCTAGTAGTGTGCGACGAGACCGCAAACAAGATTGACACAAGAACTTTGTCGATTTGAATGAAGCTGATTCTTGAGATGCCTTAGTTGTTTCTTTGCCGATATAAGCACGTACACAGCCCTCGTGGAACCAGTTCAGACAAAGTTTACATATATGCATGGTGCCTACAAATTTTCCCTTACAGGCACAAAACTTTTTTTCTAGTGGGCTCTTCATTGTGTTGATCTGTCTTAATTCGCGCATGTCGCGAATCTCTTTTTCTTCTGCTTTGTTTAACACATCTAAAATCTACCATCGTCAATTTCTTTCTCAATGATCGGCTTCAGCATTCGGGCCATTCCCTCCTTGTTGAAACGTTGCAGTTCAGCTGGTTGGAATTTAGTGCCAGCGTTATGGAATCTGTGCGAT
Organism: Rhingia campestris; assembly: GCA_932526625.1. Lineage (NCBI taxonomy): Eukaryota > Metazoa > Arthropoda > Insecta > Diptera > Syrphidae > Rhingia > Rhingia campestris. Next base: position 84,825,577 of record OW052182.1, read on the forward strand.
CGGTTGTACCAGTTCACCTGATCTAACCGGTCCCGTAGAAAATCTATTTCTCTGAGCTCCACGCTAAGTAATTAGCCTTCATCTTTCAGCATCTCAACTGATTTGTCATCCACGTTTTTCCCTTTTTTGCTCAACAATTCCTTTGAAGCAGTCACAATTTTTTTTGCTTAGTGCAAGAAGCTCCCGAACACTCCTACTTCCCTTCAAGGTACACAGAAGATTATCAATTTCCTCTTCAAACAACTCAAGCTCGGGTATAGTAAGTTTGTATTTTGTTGAATCTGAATTATCTTTAAACATTTTTCAGTAGCCGTCACATTAGTAATAAGACGGTCTAATAGAATGGACGTTGGATATTTTTTTTTCTTTTGCTTCGTTAACCAACTCTTGGAGATCCTCTAATGATATCTTATTTTGTGCATTCTGTGGATCGACAACGTCACGACATTGTACCAGCCAATTCTCGTAATTCTTTGCTTTTGCCTCCAGTCCCTGAGCCATAACCGTCACTTAATATATGGTGTAGCGGTACAGCAAACAGTACACTTTCGGGTTGCATCGCACAACTCCGAATGATGTTGTAAGCACACTATTTGCTTGGTGCAGTGAAATGAAACGGCCGACAGAAAGCATGCGGTTTTGTAGACTTTACACTGTCGTTCATCGTCTGCAACGACTTCAAGCGGCCTGTTTTTCACTTTTGTAGTACCCCGTTCTTGCACAATTTTTCGGAGAATATTATCGTTAACCAACATTTCGGTCAACTGTAGACAGCACTCCGACGCCATATCCACGTTAAGTTTATCCGGCACCAGTGCCATCTTCCAGATGAGCTCATCGTGTGAGAAGACAACTTCGAGTAGTGTCTTACACAATCGCGTCCCATCCTTAGCCAATCTGTATAATTCACTGATTCAGCGAAATTTAAAGCTTGGTTAAATCTGATATGATATGCACGTGGAAATGTTATGACGAATTCCCCAGCTCTTTGATCAGTGCGATAGACGGGAATACCCTTCTCCATCAGAATCAGCCCTATCGAGCTACCCGTCGGAGCGGGCAATTTTCCGCAACGCATACTTCGTCGGGGATTCAAATTCCATTCGAGGTATGTGTCATCGGAAAAAAAATACTACACAGTTTCACTTCACTACAATTCGTAAATAAATTCCGCGAAGAATTTGTGTCGGAGAAATTCGAAAAAAGAATAGAACTAAGCTGTCAAAAATTGCACGAAAAATGCAGCTGAACGCACTTCGACGCAATTCGTCGAGTTGCGTGTCAAAATGTCGGAGAAATATTCCGAAAAGCTTTCGGAAGAATACCTGGAAGCAAAAATCCTCCAAATCGTACAAAATCGGAGAATTTTCCGCTCCGACGGATACCTCGATAGGGCTGAATATTTGGATTTAAAATTGTCACAAGTTGATGCAACAAATTAGGCTGTAATTCAAACAACTCTGGTGCCTTATCCTTCAGAACACTTTCAAACATCTTCGCATGCCTGCTTGGTATTCCATACCAGGTTTTCGGATGGCCCCATAGTGAAGGTAATTGATTGAATAACTTCAGTGGTCCTCAAGGTGCCAGCAGATTGTAGGAAAACACATGCCAACGTGCATCCATGGAACTTTGACATCGCTAATACCGGCAGTAATGTAACTCAGAGCTGATTCCTCCATGGAGAGCTTGTTCAAATTTCAACCAGAATTGATATACTGGATGTCTTCTGGCCGCAAGTTCAAGGAATTTTTGGTTGGGAAGCCAGATCGTTGATCTATTGTGTTTAGATCTGCACCATATTCCACTACAAAGTCTTCATTTACTGGCGAAACTATTCGCCAGAATTCTCGTTCCACCATTTCAGTGGATACAAGATGCTCTGGCTTACGGAAATATTCCCACTTGAATTGATCTGCCATTTCAACAAACTGATGCATAGTGTATTCGCGTTGGCTTTGCTCGAAGCCAATTATTGGTTTGCCAAGCGCCGCATGGTACGGCGGCATTAAACAAAATGTCTGGTAACCGTCCAGGCAATCGTTACAGATTATCATAGCCTCCTCCATGTCGGTGCAATTGCAGATGTAACATTTAAACTCCGGAAAGCGATTACTTTTTTCGTGTGGTACGGATGATAATCTGGGGCATAAAACGCGCATTACCCCATGTTTTCCAGCAAATACTTTTATGGTTTTGGCATTTTCATCATCTTCCATTTTACAAAAGGCACCCACTCACATAGTGCCTTTTGTAAGCCACTGGCGGACGCCGTGCTTGTTGAAGCTACATTTTCAGGGTCGAACTCCTCCGTAAGTTTGATGAATGCCCTAGATGCAAATATATCAAAGGGTTTAAGAAGTCGCTCATAATGAATCTTCAATGCGTGGCCGGTGTTTGCCGAAAATTTCATAAGCTTTGCTACCCTTGACCACCTGCGTTTTTTTGTCGTCCGTTCAAAACCGCCGCCTTCTTGAACTATTCGTTTAAGGGAATACAAATCTAATGGTTTTTTCTCGACTAAAGGAATCTTCATTGATGTGCCCTGCATCATAACCCAAAACTTTGCGATTTTTTCCAAAAAATATCAACTTAACACGCAATAAAGGATCCATTTCATATAGGCCCTGCACAATAGGAGTAAATTTAAAATTATCAACATCAACAGTACAGGGTGACATCCAACTCTCTGGTGGAATAATTTGAACTATGCCACATTTCTCGGCAGTTGGTCGAATTGGTCCTCCTCGCTCGGCTTAACTACGAGGCATTTCTCTAGCGGCTGAAAAACAAGTTTAGTCGCAATAGAAGGGGGAGTCGAAGACATTTCGCTTCTGAAGCTGTTCTTTTCTGATTGCTCTTGCTTGAAAATTGAAGTGCTATCCAAGGCGGATACATTTCGTACATGAGATGTTTTTGCTGTTCCATCAGGTGGCGATTCTATGGAAGCCATTGATGGTAAACGAGGTACTCGTGACTTTATGTTGAAGTGACTTGAAGTCCTATTTGATTGACTGGTACTAGTTTTATTTCAGTTCAGTTTTTGAGGATCATTTTGTGACTTAGCATCGATAATTGGTCCTCCACATTCGTATAGCTGTAAAATCTTTGCTGGAGAAAATGGATGGATGTCTTAGATTTTTGCTCATATATGTTCTCAAGCTTTGTCTTCGTTCTGGCTGACAGCGGAATGTTGTTCGTCATAGCCGTTTAACAGTCTGCAGAAGTGGTTCTTCCATATCCGACCTTGGCTTTGACGTTTTACACTTTGGTAAAATTTGCGAACATCATTCCTGAAGTGGAACCTCTCTATACCCTCGATAGCGGGTTTTCCTTGCTCTTTTTTCTTCGGTGTTCTCCCCTTCTTCTCTGCCTATAGAACTCTTTGGCAGCTCTCGTCTTCACCTGCAGCTCATCCTTCTAGGCCTCGTTCTTGGATGCGAGCATCTGTCGGCATTCCTCATCAAACCAGGGTTTTTTTGCTGGTGGGCGCAAGAATCCTAGCACATCAGTTGCGGCCGATCTATTGGCTTGTTGACATCGTTGCCATTGTTCTTCGACATTCGATGCTCGTGGTATGGTGTATATCGAAAGGTTAAGGGATACGCGTTGCGCGAAGGCCTAGGCGGTCTCTTGCGATTGCAGTATTTCGACATTACATTTTTTCACAGTATTTCTGGTTGGTCGTGGTGTGGTGGATATCTGCATTCTTACCTTGGCTGCAACAAGGTAGTGATCCGAGTAGCTTTTAGCCCCTTGGAATGTACGGACATCCAAAATACTGGATGCATGCCTCTTGTCTATCGCAATGTGATCAATTTGGTTGACTGTCCGTTGATCTGGAGACCGCCATGTCCCCTTATGGATATCGAGGTGAGGAAACCGTGTGCTGGCTATAGTGGCATTTCGTTCCGTAGCGAAATCAATTAGCCTAAGTCCGTTACCTGACGTGTTGTCGTGTAGGCTATGTTTTCCGACAACACTTCTAAAGATGTCTTCTCTTCCTACCTTTGCGTTAAAATCTCCCAGCACGAGTTTAACATCGTACTTCTGTAGTCGCTCATAGGTTTTGTCAAGGAGCTCGTAGAAGCAATCCTTAGCTATATCATCTTTTTCTTCCGTCGGAGCGTGAGCGCATATAAGGCTTATGTTGGCGAATTTGGCCTTGATGCGGATTGTTACTATGCGTTCGCTAATGTCTTGGAAACATAAGACTTCTTGCTTAAGTCTGGCACTTATAACAAATCCGCATCCGAATATTCGCTGTTTCTGCTCACTATAACACGGTCCGTAGTAGATGTCACAGTTTTTCATCCTCTTTTTGCCCGGCCCATCCCATCGTATTTCCTGGATGGCAGTAATGTCTGCTTTGTAGCAGTTTAGGGCTTCCGCTAGTTGTTCGCCTGCACCTCTCCTGTTTAATGTTCTCACATTCCAGGTGCAGATACGAACGTCGTTGTCCTTTTTTCGTTTAGCAGGGTCGTCAACAATAAAATCAGTCCTTTCCGAGGCTATTGGTTCCTTCGTAACAATATTTTTTTCTGTAGGGGGTCTATATAAGGGGTCTGAATTTTCTGATCGGCATTTTTTCAAAAACATAAACTTCGCCATGTACCCCCCATAGAAGCTTTCTTTTTCGGCTGTATTGCCACACTTTGATTGTGTGGGCACCAGTTGTAGGATCTTTGAAATTAATGGAGTGGTTTACCGTCAGATGTCGGTAGCCTTCATCTCTTAAGCGTTCGTAGCTCTGGAATATAATATATAAATGGTTATTTCTATTTTATATAAATCTATGCTTAAATATACCTTCCAACAATCACTAATAATTGTTGTTCCTGGTAATATCCACTCTTTTATGATTCCGAGTAGTGTTTCCTTATTCCGTTTTTCAACCGTTTGCCGAACTTGGATTCGTCTATCTCTACTGTTTTTCCTATACCACCTGTTAATCATAATATATAATCAATACATATAATTAGTAACTTTTTATATACTTATAAAACCTGCTTACCTATGGTGGTATGGCATTTGACCATGTCATCATATACCACTTCTCTGTGAAATGATGCCCAGTCTGTGGCAGTCTTTTGATTGATCTCAACCTCAATCATAAGGAATGAGCGTTGGGTGTTTTTAGCCCATAAATAAGTGAAGTTTATGATTTTGTAAAGGGTGAGATGCGAATTATGAAAAAAAGGCGTTGCATCTTATTGACTTGGTTAATCTGCATCTCACCCTTTTTTATGGACATTTTTATAAATGGTATTACACTGCCAGGCGTATCCATCAATATATTTTGTATTGCGGCATAGCACCATAATATGGTTATTATCACAAGTTACTTCATTATTTTGAGCTATTACGCCCCAGCTTTGTAGTTGTTGTATCGCCTCTGGCGTAAGAGCTCTTTCTTTTGATTATAACATATTATAAATTTAAATTTGATTCATATTTTTCACTTTTAATTTTTTACTCAAAACAAAACACTTTCTTACTTGTGGCAAGTTAAAAAGGAATGTAATTTGCACATTGTAAATAATTCATGAAGGAAAAGATCCGTTCATATTCTAACTATCTTATATAAGACCTTAAACCTGTATAAACAGCTTCACATAAACGGTTTTGACAAGGAGATCAAATGCAATAGGAATTTTCTATTTCCTAATAATCATAGTAAAATAAAAGCTGGAAATGTGCCAATATGTGCCAGACTAAATTTCAAACGTGTGGAATTTATCCAGTATTGAATAAATTAATAAAATATGAAGAGTATAGAGAATATGTATTTTTAATTTAAGGTTAATTTAAAACAAATGAGGGACTAGTTATGCTCGTTGTTCGATAGCTCACAAAAAATCTCTATCCATAGAACACCGCACTGGTTCGATCTTTATTCGGCTCCGAAGGACCAAAATGTTCAAAAGCTCACAAAAAATCTCTATCCATAGAACACCGCACTGGTTCGATCTTTATCCGGCTCGAAGGACCAAATGTTCAATAGCTCAGTGAAAGAGTAAACTCGCGTGTTTAAGATTTAATAGTTTAATTACTAATAAATAAATAATTAACAAAAGTGGACTGTATAACTTGACCGCACGCTCTGGTCAGCTCTATTAACATCCGCACTGGATGGGCTCTGGATTGAAAGGAACGATCCGCCCTGGATGAATTCTGCATTGAGAGTGAGTGTGAGACATCCGCCCTGGATGAATGCTGAATCAAAACTCCGTGTGAGACATCCGCCCTGGATTAATGTTGAGTTGAAACTGAGTGTGAGACATGCCAGACATCCGCTCGATGGCCATGCACATCGTGTGTCGACGTGTTATAACTTGCGACTTTTCGAGTCGTTAAAATACGTTGATGATTGGCTGCAGCCAGACGAATGTTATCGGCTGTTCTTCTGTTTGCTATTTTTCGGTCGCAGGTACCGCAACTCAGACTGCGACACCCTTGCCCTTCATATATCTCGGTCCGAAAATTGTGTGTTTGCTCTTGGTAAGTTGACGGGCGATGAAAAGGTATGCAAAATGTTTTCTCGCGCCGCTCTAGGTTACCGTTTCTTGGGACCGAGTATGTGCACTTCGTTTATAGTGCGTACCAAATCAGTTGGCCAACGGTCGATTGCGCAGAGAGAGGATTTAAGGGAAATTTAAGATATTTTACAATTAATTTTAAGAGACCTGCGCAGTAGATTGGCCAACTGATTTGGTACGGACTTATATCTCGGTCCGAAATCTGTGCCTGGCACTAGGCATGTTATAGTCCGTACCAAATCAGTTGGCCAATCTACTGCGCAGGTCTCTTTAAATTTATTTTAAAATATCTTAAATTTCTCTTAAATCCTCTCTCTGCGCAATCGACCGTTGGCCAACTGATTTGGTACGGACTATATAACACAGTAAAGTACAGTACAGTAGGTACTCTTTGTTTTTTTTTTTTTGTTGCATCACACGATAATGCCGTTTATTGTCGTGCGCTTATCGTCGCTCACATATGTTTGTTGTTTGTGATGCACTATCACGTTGTCTGGTTTCCTTGTTTTTTAAACACTCGTCTACATCGTAAGCTTTAATTCGACATCTCAATCCATGTTTGAATTGGGCACGATGACGGCGTAACATTTCTCATTATATTTCGACGTTTCACGACAGGATAATTGCAAAGCAAGAGATAATGTAAGATGGTCTAGAAGACTTATTAAAACAAAAAAAAACAACAACAACACATATTTCCGATGTGACACATAAAACTTAATTAAAAAAAAATTTAAAACAATAGAAGTAATATCTATGGTTTTAGGGATGTTTCTCATCAATATAAAAAAAAACTTCACATACCTAAATATATAATGTGAGTTTAATATAAATCTCACAATGCCTTTGGGTTTTGTTCTGGTGATTATTGATGAATACGATGTTGAATACGTTGGTGATAATGGGAATACCTGAGATTGGTCTCTAGGCGGTTTGGGATGTAGGATTTCTGATATTGAAGACCAGGATCGATCTTTAGATGATGATGATCGTTTTGCTTTGCAACGTACGCATAGAAAATCGTTTTTTTTTAAACCAAACTTACATGCTAGACAAAAATTAATGATAATGGGAATACCTGAGATGGTCTCTTGGCAGTGTGAGAGGATGGACCTTTAGATGATGATGATCGTTTTGCTTTGCAACGTACGCATAGGAAATCTTTTTTTTTTAAATCCATTTTTATTTTAATTCAACTTAGAACTAACTTACATGCTAGACAAAAATTAATGATAATGGGAATACCTGAGATTGGTCTCTTGGCGGTGTGAGATGTAGGATTTCTGATGAAGACGAGGATCGTTTTGCTTTGCAACGTACGCATAGGAAATATTTTTTTTTAAATCCATTTTTATTTTAATTCAACTTAGAACTAACTTCCATGCTAGACAAAAATTAATGATAATGGGAATACCTGAGATTGGTCTCTTGGCGGTGTGAGATGTAGGATTTCTGATGAAGACGAGGATCGACCTTTTGATGATGATGATCATTTTGCTTTGCAACGTACGCATAGGAAATCTTTTTTTTAAATCCATTTTTATTTTAATTCAACTTAGAACTAACTTACATGCTAGACAAAAATTAATGATAATGGGAATACCTGAGATTGGTCTCTTGGCGGTGTGAGATGTAGGATTTCTGATGAAGACGAGGATCGTTTTGCTTTGCAACGTACGCATAGGAAATCTTTTTTTTTAAATCCATTTTTATTTTAATTCAACTTAGAACTAACTTCCATGCTAGACAAAAATTAATGATAATGGGAATACCTGAGATTGGTCTCTTGGCGGTGTGAGATGTAGGATTTCTGATGAAGACGAGGATCGACCTTTTGATGATGATGATCGTTTTGCTTTGCAACGTACGCATAGGAAATCTTTTTTTTAAATCCATTTTTATTTTAATTCAACTTAGAACTAACTTACATGCTAGACAAAAATTAATGATAATGGGAATACCTGAGATTGGTCTCTTGGCGGTGTGAGATGTAGGACTTCTGATGAAGACGAGGATCGACCTTTTGATGATGATGATCGTTTTGCTTTGCAACGTACGCATAGGAAATCTTTTTTTTTAAATCCATTTTTATTTTAATTCAACTTAGAACTAACTTACATGCTAGACAACAATTAATGAAAAACTAGCCTACTTATCTACTAACTTAACTAACTTACTGGTCCTCTGCGGGCGCCTTAAATTAGATAACAACAACTTAAATCTAATGCCTTTCGGCCTATAATCTAATTTAATTATTTTATTATACATACATCTCTTTCTTTACCAAGAAACATTTAAAAAAAAATTGGTTTCATACCTTTTTTTATTTTTATTTAAACTTACTAATTAAAACTACTTATGAACTAACTAAAATTGGTAGAAACTAATTAAAACTACCTAAAAATAACTTAAAAACTAGAACAGCCACAGCAAGCATTTTTTTATTTTTTTATTTTTTTTTTTCTGTGCCACCACGACTGTTTTACGTAACCTAACCTTAAAACCTTAGAACTATGTAAGTCGGCCATACTTCAAGTAAACTATCTCAACTAATCTTGCAGCCACCACAACAGGTTTTCCTGTTGCCATCTACGCCGACGGTCCCAATCGAACACACTCCTGCCGAACCGCAGGCGCTCTCCTCCGCCCTGAGCGACGACTTCTCGGTGGTGTAGGAGCCGCCTATCCACAGTTCGTCGGAAGACGTGGTAGATTAGCAGAACCGCCGATGTATCCTGTATCAGCCCTCGTCTATGCAAAAATAGGAAAGCTTCAGTCGGATTAAAGTCGCTTAAACGCGCACTTTCAAAATATTCATCATTGGGGTACAAGGCCCCAAAGATGAGACTATTTCTCGAGGTCATCGCTCTGGCAGCGTGAAACCGAATGAGTTTCACCAGAAAATTTTCTATCACGTTTATGTTGGCCCCGTTGTATAGGACCTGGTTGGAATAATATTTTATGCAGTCAGATACTGGTGTTCTGTGAAGTCCAAGGCAGCTTCTCAAACACTGCCTCTCTAACACCCGTATTTTTTTCCATTTGAGATGAGGCAACAATGAACCACAACGGGCACCCATAGGCAATCATCGGCCTGATAAGAGACATGTAGCTAATCACCTTCACCCTGCTGTCAAGACGGCTGCTATAAAACAATCGTCTATTCAGGACAAATGCTACCCTAGCTCTCGCCAGAGCAGCATCTACATGTCTTCCGAAATATAGATACTGATCCAGCCAGATGCCAAGGTACTTTACTACACTTTTACTCGCCAGTAGATGTCCGTTTGGTCCAACGATCACCAGGTTGCGCCAGTTCTTTCTCGTATCCCTATTTTGTGGTTCTTTTCACACTTGACACAGCGTGACCGCATTTCGCAGTTGGCTGAGGCGTGGCCGAACCTTTGGCAACGCATGCATTGAAGTATGCTGTCACATCTTTTCAATTTTTCCCAGTGCACAACCTGGAAGTTGAGTACTGAGATACTCCTCAACTTTAAGACAACCGCCTGGCATTTTTCTACTTTCGGAGTAAATGTGAAAAACTCCGTTGTGTTGTCTACTAGTAATTGCTTTTCAATTTTGTATTGCTCCACTGTTAAGCAGTGTATAGCATTCCTATCTTGACTTAACCTCTTAATTGTAAAATTATTGCCAATCTTGCGATATCCCCGCTAGCTTTCTCTCAGCCATATATCGGTTCTCCCAATCAATACAATTTTCAACTTGATGATTGTGAAAAAAAGCTTCCAATATTTTTTTGTTCGGCGGTGGTTTAAACCCGGAACAGCTCTCTTGCCCGTTGGTCGCTACTACAGACACCATGTGGAACCATAAATCACAGCCTCCATCACATTGCACCCAGTCAGCCTCTCGACCTGTCGGTTTGTGACAGTTTATAGCATGACACTGTTCTTCACCATTGTCGAGAATTGCCTTCTTATCAGCTAGCAGTTTATTCCTAGTAAGCGCGTAATTAGCTCGTTTACAAAACAAATAAAATACAAATACAAATTTTTGGCGCAACAGGCTCGTTAGTCCCAGGGCCTAGCTTTCTCACAACCATTCATGTGTGCGTGTGTACTTCTTGCACGATGGCGGGACCTCCTGTTTTATGCCGACTCCGAACGGCTAAGTTGAGATAAGCTATTCTTGACAATTGATACTACCCGGATGATTTGTCAGATCATCACGAGAGGAGGGCCAGTGAAAAATCATTTAGGTGTTGCTACGGCTGGGAATCGAACCCAGACCTCCTGCGCGGCAGTTCATCGCACTAACCATCGCGCCACTGAGCCCCCATTAGCTCGTGTACGCTTACTGATATTTGAGGTCCCTAGTGATGGCCTTCCATGGGGAGTTCCATGGTTTCTGTCCTCAGCCTCCATGGCTTGGTCCTTATAACGTTTGAGAGATCTCAAAGCTTTGCCACCTTTTCGACGTCGTTTCAATGAAACGTTAACCAAGCATGTCATCATTCGACGCTTCTTCAAAGGACGACCTGTTGAAGTTTCTTCTTGTATGGCTGGAAATATTTTGTACATTTGTTCGACGTGTGTCAGGTCAGAGCATGTGGATTTCATATAAGGAGCTTCCATAATTTATTTGTTTCTTCGACGGACACTTCTAGTAAATCGCCTTCTAGCTGAAGACTTTGAAGTAGCTCACGAGTTGATCTCTTTAGTTCAATGACTACAGGCGACGCCGACGGATCTCTGGAATGCTGTGATTTGGTTGCTGATTCACTGACGACCGGGGCAGTTTGTGTTGAGCTCGATGGAAGTATAGGCTTAATTTCGTTTGCAGCTCGTTATCAGCGGTCACTTTCGTTTGCACACAGTGTACCTCATCCGTTGTATGTTGTTCTACATCAACGGTTGTGGCACGCTCATATTTTTGCTGAGCATCATCCTCGCAGTTTGAAAATCCCTCATTGCTGCAATCATCATTGCCGTCCCATTCAGTGAGGTCACTGTCGGATAGCTCTTCATCGCCGACCCTAAATGATATTGTTTCAATTGTTTGCTTGATAAAGCCGCCAATGCAGCGGCGACATCTTCAGTGGCAAATGCTTGAGGTGCACGATCTTACCAATCCATCGCACGTTTGGTTAGGCATTGCAGAGCATCTCCTTCAGGCAAACGAATCGGTAAACGATTCAGGGAAAGTAACAGTGGGAGGATTGCCGCTAGTCGTGGGCGACGAGACCGCAAACAAGATTGACACAAGAACTTTGTCGATTTGATTGAAGCTGATTCTTGAGATGCATTAGTTGTTTCTTTGCCGATATAAGCACGTACACAGCCCTCGTGGAACCAGTTCAGACAAAGTTTACATGAATGCATGGTGCCTACAAATTTTCCCTTACAGACACAAAACTTATCTTCTAGCGGGCTCTTCATTGTGTTGATCTGTCTTAATTCGCGCATGTCGCGAATCTCTTTTTCTTCTGCTTTGTTTAACACATCTAAAATCTACCATCGTCAATTTCTTTCTCAATGATCGGCTTCAGCATTCGGGCCATTCCCTCCTTGTTGAAACGTTGCAGTTCAGCTGGTTGGAATTTAGTGCCAGCGTTATGTAATCTGTGCGATCGGTTGTACCAGTTCACCTGATCTAACCGGTCCCGTAGAAAATCTATTTCTCTGAGCTCCACGCTAAGTAATTATCCTTCATCTATCAGCATCTCAACTGATATGTCATCCACTTTTTTCCCTTTTTTGCTCAACAATTCCTTTGAAGCAGTCACAATTTTTTTGCTTAGTGCAAGAAGCTCCCGACACTCCTACTTCCCTTCAAGGTACACAGAAGATTATCAATTTCCTCATCAAACAACTCAAGCTCGGGTATAGTAAGTTTGTATTTTATTGAATCTGAATTATCTTTAAACATTTTTCAGTAGCCGTCACATTAGTAATAAGACGGTCTAATAGAATGGACGTTGGATATTTTTTTTCTTTTGCTTCGTTAACCAACTCTTGGAGATCCTCTAATGATATCTTATTTTGTGCATTCTGTGGATCGACAACGTCACGACATTGTACCAGCCAATTCTCGTAATTCTTTGCTTTTGCCTCCAGTCCCTGAGCCATAACCGTCACTTAATATATGGTGTAGCGGTACAGCAAACAGTGCACTTTCGGGTTGCATCGGCACAACTCCGAATGATGTTGTAAGCACACTATTTGCTTGGTGCAGTGAAATGAAACGGCCGACAGAAAGCATGCGGTTTTGTAGACTTTACACTGTCGTTCATCGTCTGCAACGACTTCAAGCGGCCTGTGTTCCACTTTTGTAGTACCCCATTCTTGCACAATTTTTCGGAGATTATTATCGTTAACCAACATTTCGGTCAACTGTAGATAGCACTCCGACTCCATATCCACGATAAGTTTATCCGGCACCAGTGCCATCTTCCAGATGAGCTCATCGTGTGAGAAGACACAGTTCCGACGCAACTTCGAGTAGTGTCTTACACAATCGCGTCCCATCCTTAGCCAATCTGTATAATTCACTGATTCAGCGAAATTTAAAGCTTGGTTAAATCTGACATGATACGCACGTGGAAATGTTATGACGAATTCCCCAGCTCTTTGATCAGTGCGATAGACGGGAATACCCTTCTCCATCAGAATCAGCCCTATCGAGCTCAACGCATACTTCGTCGGGGATTCAAATTCCATTCGAGGTATGTGTCATCGGAAAAAATACTACACAGACGCGACGGCTACACTTCACTAAAATTCGTAAATAAATTCCGCGAAGAATTTGTGTCGGAGAAATTCGAAAAAAGAATAGAACTAAGCTGTCAAAATTGGCACGAAAAATGCAGCTGAACGCACTTCAACACAATTCGTCGAGTTGCGTTACAAAATGTCGGAGAAATATTCTGAAAAGCTTTCGGAAGAATACCTCCAAGCAAAAATCCTCCAAATCGTACAAAATCGGAGAATTTTCCGCTCCGACGGATACCTCGATAGGGCTGAATATTTGGATTTAAAATTGTCACAAGTTGATGCAACAAATTAGGCTGTAATTCAAACAACTCTGATGCCTTATCCTTCAGAACACTTTCAAACATCTTGGCATGACTGCTTGGTATTCCATACCAGGTTTTTGGATGACCCCATAGTGAAGGCAATTGATTGAATAACTTCAGTGGTCCTCAAGGTGCCAGCAGATTGTAGAAAAACACATGCCAACGTGCATCCATGGAACTTTGACATCGCTAATACCGGCAGTAATGTAACTCAGAGCTGATTCCTCCATGGAGAGATTGTTCAAATTTCAACCAGAATTGATATACTGGATGTCTTCTGGCCGCAAGTTCAAGGAATTTTTGGTTGGGAAGCCAGATCGTTGATCTATTGTGTTTAGATCTGCACCATATTCCACTACAAAGTCTTCATTTACGAAACTATTCGCCAGAATTCTCGTTCCACCATTTCAGTGGATACAAGATGCTCTGGTTGACGGAAATATTCCCGCTTGAATTGATCTGCCATATTAACAAACTGATGCATAGTGTATTCGCGTTGGCTTTGCTCGAAGCCAATTATTGGTTTGCCAAGCGCCGCATGGTACGGCGGCATTAAACAAAATGTCTGGTAACCGTCCAGGCAATCGTTACAGATTATCATAGCCTCCTCCATGTCGGTGCAATTGCAGATGTAACATTTAAACTCCGGAAAGCGATTACTTTTTTCGTGTGGTACGGATGATAATCTGGGGAGTAAAACGCGCATTACCCCATGTTTTCCAGCAAATACTTTTATGGTTTTGGCATTTTCGTCTTCTTCCATTTTACAAAAGGCACCCACTCACATAGTGCATTTTGTAAGCCACTGGCGGACGCCGTGCTTGTTGAAGCTACATTTTCAGGGTCGAACTCCTCCGTAAGTTTGATGAATGCCCTAGATGCAAATATATCAAATGGTTTAAGAAGTCGCTCATAATGAATCTTCAATGCGTGGCCGGTGTTTGCCGAAAATTTCATAAGCTTTGCTACCCTTGACCACCTGCGTTCTTTTGTCGTCCGTTCAAAACCGCCGCCTTCTTGAACTATTCGTTTAAGGGAATACAAATCTAATGGTTTTTTCTCGACTAAAGGAATCTTCATTGATGTGCCCTGCATCATAACCCAAAACTTTGCGATTTTTTCCAAAAAATATCAACTTAACACGCAATAAAGGATCCATTTCATATAGGCCCTGCACAATAGGAGTAAATTTAAAATTATCAACATCAACAGTACAGGGTGACATCCAACTCTCTGGTGGAATAATTTGAACTATGCCACATTTCTCGGCAGTTGGTCGAATTGGTCCTCCTCGCTCGGCTTAACTACGAGGCATTTCTCTAGCGGCTGAAAAACAAGTTTAGTCGCAATAGAAGGGGGAGTCGAAGACATTTCGCTTGTGAAGCTGTTATTTTCTGATTGAAAATTGAAGTGCTATCCAAGGCGGATACATTTCGTACATGAGATGTTTTTGCTGTTCCATCAGGTGGCGATTCTATGGAAGCCATTGATGGTAAACGAGGTACTCTTGACTTTATGTTGAAGTGACTTGAAGTCCTATTTGATTGACTGGTACTAGTTTTATTTCAGTTCAGTTTTCGAGGATCATTTTGTGACTTAGCATCGATAATTGGTCCTCCACTTTGGTATAGCTGTAAAATCTTTGCTGGAGAAAATGGATGGATGTCTTAGATTTTTGCTCATATATATTCTCAAGCTTTGTCTTCGTTCTGGCTGACAGCTGAATGTTGTTATCATCGCCGTTTAACAGTCTGCAAAAGTGGTTCTTCCATATCCTCAGCATCGACTGTGTCTCAACTGCGATATTTCCTTGTTCACCTCGACCTTGGCTTTGACGTTTTACACTTTGGTAAAATTTGCGAACATCGTTCCTGGAGTGGAACCTCTCTTTACCCTCAATCACGGGCTTTTCTTGCTCTATTTTCTTCGTTCTAAAAAGCCGGTGTTTTTCCCTTCTTCTCTGCCTATAGAACTCATTGGCAGCTCTCGTCTTCACCTGCAGCTCAGCCTTCTAGGCCTCGTTCTTGGAAGCGAGCATCTTTTGGCATTCCTCATCAAACCAGGGGTTTTTTGCAACATCAGTTGCAGCCGATCTATTGGCTTGTTGCCATCGTTGCCATTGTTCTTCGACATTCGATGCTCGTGGTATGGTGCATATCGAAAGGTTAAGGGATACGCGTTGCGCGAAGGCCTAGGCGGTCTCTTGCGATTGCAGAATTTCGACATTACATTTTTTCACAGTATTTCTGGTTGGTCGTGGTGTGGTGGATATCTGCATTCTTACCTTTGCTGCAACAAGGTAGTGATCCGAGTAGCTTTTAGCCCCTTGGAATGTACGGACATCCAAAATACTGGATGCATGCCTCTTGTCTATCGCAATGTGATCAATTTGGTAGACTGTTCGTTGATCTGGAGACCGCCATGTCCGCTATTGGATATCGAGGTTAGGAAACCGTGTGCTGGCTATAGTGGCATTTCGTTGCGTAGCGAAGTCGCCATAGTCCGTTGCTAAACGTGTTGTCGTGTAGGCTGTACTTTCCGACAATACTGCTAAAGATGTCTTCTCTTCCTAACTTAACGTTCAAATCTCCCAGCACGATTTTGACATTGTGCTTCGGTGGTCGCTCATAGATTTCGTCAAGGAGCTCATAGAAGCAATCCTTAGTTATATCATCTTTTTCCTCCGTCGGGGCGTGAGCGCATATAAGGCTTAAGTTGGGTGAATTTGGCTAATGTCTTGGAAAGATAAGACTTCTTGCCTAAGGCTATGGCACTTATAACAAATCCGCATCCGAATAGTCGCTGTTTCTGCTCACTATAACACGGTCCATAGTAGATGTCACAGTTGTTCGTCCTAGTTTGCCCGGGCCATCCCATCGTATTTCCTGGATGGCAGTAATGTCTGCTTTGTAGCAGTTTAGGGCTTCCGCTAGTTGTCCGCCTGCACCTCTCCTGTTTAAAGTTCTCACATTCCAGTTGAACTTAACCTAACCTATTTGAGTTATGAATTCTAAGATAAAAAGTTGACCATCCTGACGAGTATTTGAAAGGACAATCCACTGTTGGTATTAGCCACATATATTGGTATGTGAAACTGGATTGGCTCTTTGTTGAAGTCTTGCTCCAACCCTGCGTTAAGGTCGACGTCCACAAAAATGAAGCCAAATCCTTTATCTCATATTCAAAGCTTATATCTGTCTATGCAAAAACTGTTAAGTGCTTGTTGTTCTCAAGCTGGTTCACCTCCATTAATGCAATTCGTGAAATCAGATTAATACAGACAATGCAAAGTTGTTGCATCTCTAGTCCATGAACGGTCTCCGTATAATAGAACGTTCATAATAAGCACTTATGAATATTGTTCCGCAGAGTGACACAAAGCCACAAGGACATCCTTTATTCCATGCTGCTGCACCCAGAACTACTACAAACACCCATTGCCTCCACGAAGATGTCAAGGCTGTCGGAATATCTACCGAAGAAGGAGCAAAACATTTGGTTTCATTTAATGTCACGCCGGTACAGTTAAACTGACGAAGCGAATTAAGGTGAAGATCCTTCTTGAAGTGTACAACTTGAAAAAGATGTAATGTCAACAATTAAATGAGATCCAAACATATTGCCTTGCTACGTCGCTCGTAGGGTATCCTTGTTGGCTTCACAGATCACGTGAAAAATCGCATTTTACCGCAAAGGGGATTCTCGGTCTTGTGCAATTTATTTCCCAGTCTGGGATCCCCTCATATCTCGTGCGCTATCCGTGGATGATGTTGGCAATGCAACCTCCGTCTGACATTCAGCTTAAAATGTTTGCACAGGATATTAATTCTCCTTGCAGGCAATGTCCTTCGTTCATTTGAGGCGCATATGAGTGGCGGAGCTGTTTTATTGGAGAGCATTCCATTTGTGCTGATGGTTGGGTGTTGTAGAACGAGGGTAGACTCTGATTGGCGTTAACTTGGCAATGTCCAGTGTTGCAACTCTGACTACACATCAAATGTGCTTATCTTTACCTCCAAGTGGTAACCATCGGATACTGGTCTCATCCAACCGGATTTGACTTGCTAAACGATAAGTGCGAGTGTTGATAACACGACGAAAAACAGCAACACTATAAACACCCTGGTGAGAATGGCACGGATGAATACCCGGCCTGCTGTCCCAGGCGAACCTAGATGAGCTGCTCTGACATATTCGGACAACAGGTTGTCTAGGAATTTCAAGGGTTAGTCAGGCCCCTTGAACAGAGATGGTGGCGGATGAACCGAAAGGCCAACGGCAGCGCTCAATCCCGTAGTGGATACTGATGGCCCCGTGTCCTAGGGGTATCTAATAAATTGGAACTGGCCCTCCAGGTTGGGGGTTGTGCTTTGGGTTAACTACCCACCCACAGAAAAAAAACATGGTTACGAAGCAACCAATAGCCTCGGAAAGGACTGATTTTATTGTTGACGACCCTGCTAAACGAAAAAAGGACAACGACGTTCGTATCTGCACCTGGAATGTGAGAACATTAAACAGGAGAGGTGCAGGCGAACAACTAGCGGAAGCCCTAAACTGCTACAAAGCAGACATTACTGCCATCCAGGAAATACGATGGGATGGGCCGGGCAAAAAGAGGATGAAAAACTGTGACATATACTACGGACCGTGTTATAGTGAGCAGAAACAGCGACTATTCGGATGCGGATTTGTTATAAGTGCCAGACTTAGGCAAGAAGTCTTATGTTTCCAAGACATTAGCGAACGCATAGTAACAATCCGCATCAAGGCCAAATTCGCCAACATAAGCCTTATATGCGCTCACGCTCCGACGGAAGAAAAAGATGATATAGCTAAGGATTGCTTCTACGAGCTCCTCGACAAAACCTATGAGCGACTACCGAAGTACGATGTTAAAATCGTGCTGGGAGATTTTAACGCAAAGGTAGGAAGAGAAGACATCTTTAGAAGTATTGCCGGAAAACATAGCCTACACGACAACACGTCTGGTAACGGACTTAGGCTAATTGATTTCGCTACGGAACGAAATGCCACTATAGCCAGCACACGGTTTCCTCACCTCGATATCCATAAGGGGACATGGCGGTCTCCAGATCAACGAACGGTCAACCAAATTGATCACATTGCGATAGATAAGAGGCACGCATCCAGTATTTTGGATGTCCGAACATTCCGAGGAGCTAACATCGACTCGGATCACTACCTTGTAGCAGCCAAGGTAAGAATGCGGATATCCACCACGCCACAACAATCCAGAAATACTGTGAAAAAATTTAATGTCGGAAGACTGCAATCGCAAGAGACCGCCAAGACCTTCGCACAACGCGTATCCCTTAACCTCTCGATTAACACCATACCACCAGCATCGAATGTCGAAGAGCAATGGCAACGATGCCAACAGGCCATTAGATCAGCCGCAACTGATGTGCTAGGTTTCACGCGCCCACCAGCAAGAAACCCCTGGTTTTATGAGGAATGCCGACAGATGCTCGCAGCCAAGAACGAGGCCTACAAGGCTAAGCTGCAGGTGAAGACGAGAGCTGCCATTGAGCTCTATAGGCAAGGAAGAAGGGAAGAAAAAAGAGTAAGAAAAGCGCGCGATCGAGGATATAGAGAGGTGCCACTCCAGGAACGATGTTCGCAAGTTTTACCAAAGTGTAAAACGTCAAAGCCAAGGATACAAGGCTCGAACAGAATCCTGTCGAGATGAACAGGGAAATATTGTAGTTGAGACACAGTCGATGCTGGGGATATGGAAGAACCACTTCTGCAGACTGTTAAACGGCGATGACGAACAACATTCCGCTGTCAGGCAGAACGAACCATTTAATATTGGCAACGACAGCGAAAACTGCCAACCACCCGACCTGAGTGAAGTGAGGATAGCAATATCTAAACTCAAGCTTAATAAGGCTGCCGGAAATGACGGCCTTCCCGCTGAGCTCTATAAGGCCGGCGGAGATGACTTGGTTAGTAACATCCACCAACTCATAAGCCAAATCTGGTCGGATTAAAATATGCCTGAAGAATGGAACCTCAGCATCGTTTGCCCGATCCACAAAAAAGGAGACCCTCTGAACTGCGCCAACTACAGAGGCATAAGTCTCCTCAACATCGCCTACAAGATCCTATCTGCCGTAATATGTGAACGCCTGAAACCGTTTACCAACAACCTGATTGGCCCTTATCAGTGTGGTTTTAGGCCAGGAAAGTCCACAACCGATCAAATTTTCACACTTCGGCAGATCCTGGAAAAAACTCAAGAAGTCCAAATCGATACCCACCACCTATTCATCGATTTCAAAGCCGCATATGTCAGCATTTATAGAGACGAACTGTACAGAGCCATGTCTAGTTTTGGTATACCGCCCAAACTCGTCCGTTTGTGTAGGATGACGATGGAGAATTCTCGCTGCTCCATCAGGGTCGGAAACGACCTCACCGACACATTCGATACCAAAAAAGGATTTAGGCAAGGCGATGCGCTGTCATGTGACTTCTTTAATCTGATTCTTGAGAGAATTGTGCAAAACTCCAAAGCCAACACCAGAGGCACAATTTTTCAAAAGTCGGTGCAACTACTAGCATACGCTGACGATATTGACATCATTGGCAGGACTCAACGTGATGTCATAGCCACGTTTGCTAGTATAGAGAAGGAAGCTGTGAAAATGGGTTTAGCAGTAAATGAGGGTAAGACTAAGTATATGCTGTCATCACGAAAGGACTCACAACATCGACGAATTGGACAGAACGTCACCATTGACAGATATAACTTTGAGGTAGTACGGGACTTTGTCTACCTCGGCTCCGCTATTAGCTCTGACAACAACATCTCGTCAGAAATTAAACGAAGAATTACTCTTGCCAACCGCTGTTTCTTCGGGCTAAGAAGGCAATTTAGTAGTAAAGCCCTCACTCGAACTACTAAGGAAACCCTATATAAGACCCTGATCATCCCAGTCCTGCTCTACGGCGCTGAAGCATGGACCGTATCAAAAGCGGATGAAGAAATCCTTGGTAGATTCGAGAGGAAAATTCTTCGAAAAATCTTCGGTCCCGTTTGCGTTGACGGGCTATGGAGACGAAGATTCAACCAAGAACTATACGAGCTGTACAGCGACATGCCCCTGGTCAAAAAACTCCGCATTGGACGTTTAAGATGGCTAGGACATGTAGAACGAATGGACACCAATACTCCGGCTCGCAGAGTCTTCGATTCCCAGCCAGACGTCGGACGCAGTAGAGGAAGACCTCGCCTTAAGTGGCGCGCACAAGTGGAAACCGACCTCAACCAACTTGGAGTGCGCAACTGGAGGCAGTTAGCTAAGGACCGGGCTAATTGGAGAGGCATGTTGGTTGAGGCCCAGGTTCATTCCGGACTGTAGCGCCACTTAAGTAAGTAAGTATTCCATTTGTGCTTACTGCTCAGATTATGCACTTATACAGGAGGCGTGCTTCTAGTGTTTATTCCATTTAATATCGTGGATGCATTTGTTGTCACATGGAATGTAGGGCAAGTGTGGCTTTATGTTTGTGCATTCCAAAGACAACAAGATACAGTTTGCTTGTTTTATGCCTTTTCCGATGAAGGGTAAGAGAAGGGTTTGAAATAGTTTATCAAATGGGGAAAGCAATAGCATTTGGAACGTAGTTGGAGCCGGGTGGAGGTATCGTGGAATGTGTAGTACACGCGCTATGCCCCGACCTCCAATCTAGGAGTTAAATCACAAAGATGTATCAATCTTCACATTTACATTTTGCGGATGTTCTGATAAAGAGATTTTCAGTGTGGTGATAGGGAATTAGGAGATTAAATTCAAATCATCTGACGAAGACGATATACTTCACTTAATGACCAGTGAACAAGAGGAGTTCGTGGACAGAACAGAGATCCATTGAAAGGTCTGTCTTCGGGAATCTATAGAAAATATTTAAATGCCAGAGAAAGAGCATGGCGCTGAAGTAAGGTCGATTCAGGTCGCTTTGTGAGGCGACAAATAGAACTCAATGAGGCTAGGCTTATTGGCAAAAAATTGAAGGTTATAAGCATCAACAGGTAAAGTGACCAGAACCGCAAATAGAGATTCGAAAAATTTGTTTTTAGGAAGGATCATCTGAAGGCATTCAGAGGTGAAATAACGAGGGAACCTTCCTCATTACTTCAATAGACTCCGATATACTAGAGGCCCTTAATCTGATCTTGTTGAATCGCACAAGATTCTCAACATTTCTTTTAGGAAGACGCATCAGAGAGCATTCAGAAGTGAAAAAAACGACAGATACTTATTCATTACTTCAATAGACTCTGAAATACTAGAGGCCCTTAATCTGATCTTGTTGAATGCACATAGTCCATCGGCTCTTATGATGAGGTGACGATGACTGTGGTCCAATGGTTGTTGCAGTACCTCCTATAGTTTCTCGTTCGGATGGGATAACCTTATTGTTACAAGCATGCCTCGGTAAGGGACGATTATGCTGTTGACGATCAAGCTAAATGAAAAAAGGATAACCACGTTCGTATCTGTTACTGAATTGCTAGAAACAGCCAGACAACTAGCGAAAGGTCTTAGCTACTTGAACGCAGGCTTTACTGGCATCCAGGAAATACGGTTGGATGGGCCGAGCAAAAGGAGAATGAAAATCTGTCAAATCTATTGCGGTTCAAGTTAATTGAGCAGCAACAGCGAATTTTCTGATGAATGTTTTTATAAGCGAAAGACTTAGGCAAGAAACATTATGCTTCGAAGATACAAGCAGAGGCGTGTATTTTCTTAAAGATCATAACTTCCATAACTTTTCTTTGTACTCTCCAAATTGGCCGCCAGGTGTGGACTCGGCGCGAACCCTCAAAAAAAACGAATTGGCCCTTTTCAGCAGAAAATGCAAAGTCCGAAACCTCCAAGACTTAATGGCGTTAGTAGCATATTCGCAGAATCGGCCAAGTATCAGGGTCTGGTCGTAGATATGAAATTGAACAGGATAGTCTATATTCCCGAACCCGTAAATGAAGCCACCATTCCCTAGTACATGGAAAGGGCGAAATGGGGTATGCAACTAGATATCACATTCTGGCTTTACATCTAGGTGTCAACACGGAAGGCACTATTTCAAAAGGTCCGTCCAGCTGCAGGGCTATGCGGACGATGTTGACATCATCGGTCGCTCCCAGCGTTCCGTGATAAAAGCGTTCACGGCGATTGAACAACAGACGAAATCCGTTGGCCTTGAAGTAACCTCGGAGAAGACATAGACTCCACGAATGACACCCTAGTGGAGATCCGGGGAAGAATTACCATAGGAAACCGTTGCTACTTCGGTTTGGGGAAACAACTTGGTTTAAAATTCCTAACTCGAAGGTCGAAATGTGTGCTCTACAAAACCCTTATCCTGCCAGTTCTGCTTTATGGCGCCGAGTGCAAGGGAGAGCTGATGCTGGGCTTTTTTGTCCTGTGCACGAGGAGGGCGAATGGGGGACAAGATACAACCGCAAACTCTATAAGCTGTACCAAGATGTGGATGTAGTCCAAAAAGCCAAAACACGTCGACTATATTGGCTTGGCAACATCGAGCGAATGGACAATAATGCTCCAGCTAAGAGGATCCTCGAATCCCAGCCCCCAGGTTCAAGAAGGCAAGGAACCTCCGTTTCAAAGACCAAGCTATCGCGGATGCCAGAGCGCTTCGTCTAGGAAACAGCGATGGAGGGCTGCAGTGTCTCAGGCAGAGACTCTTCACAGGTCGGGAGCCCGATAAGTAAGTAACTATGTTGTGTTTGTCGCTCATTTGTTCTGTCTGCGTTTGCCCACCTACCCATTAAAGTTTCTGATGTACATATGCTTTGGATTCACTGCAGAGTGTTCTCTCATGCTAACGCTCTCGCTCTCTTATGCTGAAACAAGTTTTTTTTGCTTGCGGTTGTTGTTTTTCCCGCCATTGTCCCACCACCACCACGCTAGACTTCGCCTACCATGACTTTTTGTGTTAAAATTTTGTTTCATATGAGTTTGGATTCACCCCGACGCCGACGAGCCCAAAGAAGTTTCAACCTTGTTCCATAAAGCTTTGCAAGGTATGTGGTGCTTTTCGACGCTGGCAATTAACTTGTTTTTTTGTTATTGCTGGCTGTGGTATATAGAGTGAATTCACCAATTCTCCGGCTCACAGAGTCTTTGATACACACCCAGATATCGGACGCAGTGGATGAAGACATCGCCTTAAGGGGCGCCCAGAAGTAGAAACCGATCTTATCGAACTTTAAGTGAACAACAGGAGGCAGTTAGCTAGGTGTCGTGCTAATGAGAGAGAACTGTTAGCCCAGGTTCAGGTTAACACCTCACCGTAGAGCCTTTCAAGAAGAAGAAGAAGCTTTAGATGATGTCTATAGAGACTGTTTCACCTGTACTGCGTAGCTTGAGACAATTTTCTAACCGTTGTACTAATTGGAGAATCATGTTTGTTGATAAACAGCGGACTGTGGTGCCACTTAGGTAGGAATTATTAAAATACATACACCGTACTGTTATTTGAATATTTTAAGGCGATGTAAGACCTGGCCCCGATCTGAGGACGTTCATTGGATAAGAAAATCTTAATACACGTTTAGTACATCGAATTGAAGCCTTCTCAATTAAATCTTTAAAATGTTCCTTTTTTTCCGTATTCACCTTTTAAGCTTCCGGCACTATTAGGTAGCCTGTTCTTGTTGACCTGACCCCACATCGACATTGAAATGAACAAGCTTTTTCCAGGAACTTCATTAATTTTACATATCGAAACGTTTGTCCGTCTATACTTATGAACAGAAGCTAATTAAAAGCATCCCCATCGGTGTGTATAGCGTATACGTATAATTGTATACTCCCCCAGGATGCCACCTGTCTATAATAATAAACCTTCACAAAGAAACGCTAAAGAATGAACTTATTGTCACTGCTGCACAGTGGTGGCAAGTCGACCGTGTCCAATAGCACCGGGTGCCTTATCAACTAACAAAAAGAACTCCTCTGGCACACATAGGTATTATAATACCTTGTGTTCCACTCCTTTGCCTCCTGCTCAGAAACAGCATATGACTAACATCCACCCAATATATCATATACACACACAGGTACTTGTCCTGGCACTCGTAAGCATAACACATTATATTCGTTCACATTATGTCCCATCTGGAGAAAAAAAGTATTCCTTGACATAACTAACTCGTGGGTCTTCAATGTAACGACACACACAATCCGACGGGAATCGTGTAGCATGACGTGGTGGAAGTAGTCCTATGTGCATATACATTCGTGATTTATCAACGGGATCACAACGAGCAGAAGACGAAAGGCATTATAATGATGACAACCATGATGAGAATGAATCAACATCCTAGCGCCCTTTTGTCTGTTTGTCTCAGTGTGTCAGGATTTCGTTCCATGGCAACGACAATGGCGTGGGGTTTTCCTTCAGACAAAACCGCAGCAAAATGGGGTCCTCGATGATGAGAAACCGGGTCCCTGTTGCCTTTCTGCTCGTCCTGATGCTACAGGTAGGACATCAACAATTCGAAAACTTCTGTAAAAGGTCATGCAGAATCAGGTACCATCCAGGAGAGATGAGAGAGCCTTATAATTTCGACTCTCAACAGAGAGTCCTCCTGCAAAGCATCGTACGTAGTCATGGGGAATTTTACTTTCTCCACGACGACGCACGACTCTCTAAAACTCTCTAAATCTACGCTCACTAGGCTATGGCTGGCAATTATATCCAACGCCCTTCTCCGCGGACTTTCCCGCAACTAAATCCAGCCACATTCAACAGTTCGGTCATGGTCGTGTATGCATGTGTACTTCGTTTCGTTTTTATGCTCGGCTGGATGCTTCAAAAAGCCATGTGTTTCCTTCCCCAGGCACCGACCGCCACAAGTTACCCTACAACGGACACTGTATGTGGCGTAGTTGGGGATAAACAATTATCCTCCTCCAGCAACAGTTGCAACCGTTTGCCCAGATAGTACATGTGATTTGTGTTTAACCATGTCCAACGGAACAAGGGAGTGTGAGCGAAAGAGTGGGTGGATAGAGTGAATCAGTGGGTGTGTATTTGTGCTTGTGCGTTTCAAGGATATAAGGCGTGGATAAAATGTTTCGATAATATTTTAGTCCTTATATTTTTAGCTCGTCTTTCCAATCTGTGTTTCAGAAATTATTCGAATTTCAGTACCAGACTAGCATGTCCTTAATTGGGCAAATGTCCTGAAGCTGAAATCAAACTTTGTAGTCAAGGAAAGGAAATCCGATATCTTGTTGTGTTCATCCTACAACTAAAGTCGAGCTAGTATTTTACTCATTAATGGATTTTGGGTGGTTAGTGGTTGTTTTTATTAATTTTTCCTGCTGTCCTAGGAAGATAGTCAGTGGGGAGGAAATAACTCACAGAATCGAAATAAGCAGTTTCGTTAAATTGGATACTATCCATGAAATAAGAAACTCATAACAACACTAGTATAAACCCAGGATCATCGTCAAAGGTGTTACGTGTTCGGGAACAGGAGCTGGGTTTTTCTCAGATGCACCTGATATCAATAAATTCCTACAGATTACTTCAGAGTCTTTTAAGCTGAGATCTACTTGGTTAATATAGCAGCGTAGACCGTCAATCGATAGAACTATCAGAATTAGAAAAAAAACCATCTGCGTGGTCAGTCAAGCAAGAACTTCAAGTGATCAACTCCAATCTTGAAACTGCGAAATATGTTACAGATTGGCTCGTGGCACCCAGAGATAGTCAAGACTCAGCAATACATACTATTCTGGGTTTCTAGACATATCGTGGTTGAAGAGGACGAAAAAGCGGATGAACTTGTCAGATGCGGCTCAGATCTAAGCCCACTACTAGAAGACAGACAGGTGGTTTCTGGCACCCAGAGCTATAAGTCAAGACTCAGCAATACTATTCTGGGTTTCTAGACATATGGGGGTTGAAGAGAACGAAACAGCGAACGAACTTGGCATAGCCCGCTACTAGAAGACAGGCGAGTGTTTCGTGTCACCTAGAGCTTTATGTAAAGACTCAGGACTACTTTTCTGGGTTTCTGGACATATCGGGGTTGAAGAGAACGAAAAAGCGGATGAACTTGTCCGATGCGGCTCAGATCTAAGCCCACTTAGAAGACAATCAGGTATTTCCTGGTACCCAGAGCTATAAGTCAAGACTCAGTACTACTTTTCTGGGTTCCTGGACATATCGGGGTCGAAGAGAACGAAAAAGCGGATGAACTTGCCAGATGCGATCTTAGCCCACTACTAGAAGACAGACAGATGGTTTCTGGCACCCAGAGCTGTAAGTAAAGACTCAGCAAAACTAATCTGGGTTTCTGGACATATCGGGGTTGAAGAGAACGAAAAAGCGGATGAACTTGTCCGATGCAGCTCAGATCTTAGCCCACTACTAGAAGACAGACAGGTGGTTTCTGGCACCCAGAGCTATAAGTCAAGACTCAGTAATACTATTCTGGGTTTCTAGACATATCGGGGTTGAAGAAAACTAAACAGCGAACGACTTGCCATATGCGGCTCAGATGTAAGCCCGCTACTAGAAGACAGACAGGTGGTTTCTGGCACCCAGAGCTATAAGTCAAGACTCAGCAATACTATTCTGGGTTTCTAGACATATCGGGGTTGAAGACAACGAAAAAGCGGATGAACTTGTCCGATGCAGCTCAGATCTTAGCCCACTACTAGAAGACAGACAGGTGGTTTCTGGCACCCAGAGCTATAAGTCAAGACTCAGCAATACTTTTCTGGGTTTCTGGACATATCGGGGTTGAAGAGAACGAAAAAGCGGATGAACTTGTCAGTTGCGGCTCAGATCTAAGCCCAATTAGAAGACAATCAGGTATTTCCTGGTACCCAGAGCTATAAGTCAAGACTCAGTACCTACTACTTTTCTGGGTTTCTGGACATATCGGGGTTGAAGAGAACGAAAAAGCGGATGAACTTGTCCGATGCAGCTCACTACTAGAAGACAGACAGGTGGTTTCTGGCACCCAGAGCTATAAGTCAAGACTCAGTAATACTATTCTGGGTTTCTAGACATATCGAGGTTGAAGAGAACTAAACAGCGATCGACCTTGCCATATGCGGCTCAGATGTAAGCCCGCTACTAGAAGACAGACAGGTGGTTTCTGGCACCCAGAGCTATAAGTCAAGACTCAGCAATACTATTCTGGGTTTCTAGACATATCGGGGTTGAAGACAACGAAAAAGCGGATGAACTTGTCCGATGCAGCTCAGATCTTAGCCCACTACTAGAAGACAGACAGGTGGTTTCTGGCACCCAGAGCTATAAGTCAAGACTCAGCAATACTTTTCTGGGTTTCTGGACATATCGGGGTTGAAGAGAACGAAAAAGCGGATGAACTTGTCCGATGCGGCTCAGATCTAAGCCCAATTAGAAGACAATCAGGTGTGTCCTGCTTCCCAGAGCTATGAGTCAAGACTCAGTACTACTTTTCTGGGTTCCTGGATATATCGGGGTCGAAGTAAGTAAAGACTCAGGATTACTTTTCTGGGTTTCTGGACATATTGGCGTTGAAGAAAACGAAAAAGCAGATGACCTTGCCAGATGTGACTCAGATTTGAAGGCACTAGTAGCGGTCGGATAAGTGTTTCCCACATTCGATTGGCTAAGGAATAATGGCAAAAATGAGTAGCTAAGCCATAATCCGCATTCTGATAGCCGATACTCATGAAAAATGGAAATCTAGTTCTATTCGATAGCAGCTAAGTCTAGGTGCTCGTTGTAGTATTAAGCGGATAGTGGATCATAGACAACATGTCTTGGAGTCCTCAAAAATGGATTCTGCCTAAGCTGTAGATCAAAAGCAAATAGAGCATTTCAAACATCTGCTGTGGGATTATCTTGTTAAACGGTTATGCATCTTAGCCTGCATGGAATATCGGTTCATCTACAGCATCAGCAATTTGAAGCGATACCTCTATCACACGATAAAAGATTTTGCAAAATATCCAAGTGGATCTGTAAGTCGTGTATATTCAACGATGTACGATTAGGGCATTTTGTAAGGGCCTTTATGGCTTCGGAGTTATTAACTTTTATTCCCCACAGGTAGGGAAATGATGACACGATGTGGATTTAGGGCACTTACCAGTGGCATTTATAGCTACGGAGTAGCTATAAGCAAGGCGACCCCACTTTTTATTCCCTACAGGCAGGGGAATGTTGGCAAGAAGCTCACTACATTTAGCCATTTGAACTGATGGTTTTTTAACATCCAAGACATTCTAGCAGGTATATCTTTATTAGACTTCAATAGATTTATCAACAGCTCCATGTGACTCTGATAGTCACACCATGTACTATACGGACATTCATAAGGCATCATTTTAGATTCCAAGTAAAAAGCTTTGAAATACATGCAACATGTTTGCATACAATGTTCCGATAGATGTTACGTCAGGAGGATAATGAGGACAATCTATGTAAAGGCATTGGGTTGGCTATGGCAAGGCCAATGCTGCTTGCTATATGTTGAAGGAAGGGGACCCCACTATTTTTAGCTACAGGCAGGTGGGAGATGACAAGCAAACTACTCTTTCGATGAAATCAATTTTAAGATCTTGTTAACGAGGACGAAAAAAAAACAGATTTGTGAATTTCCCAGAAGCCAAAGTATCTCAATATGATATTAAAGTCAATTTAATCAAAGAAATCCGAAAGGCAGTTCATAGAATTTTTGTATGCAGAAGAATGCAGGAGAATTTTGTTTTTGACGAACACAATGGCCGCATTATTGTGTTTTACATCCTCATGGATGTAAAAAAAAGAGGATGTTCATCCAACCTCCTGAGACGGTTTCCAAAAGATGAACTTTGTAGGAAGCGTCATTTTATTTATAATAAGCAAGCTCTAAGGGGTTTGTGAAGACTGGAAAAGTCAATGTCCGCGCTCAATCCCGCATTGGATACTTATGGCCCCGTGTCCTAGGCGTATCTAATAAATTGACTCTGGCCCTCCAGGTTTGAAGTTGTGCTTAAGGTTAACATTCCACTTATCTAACTTATAAAACATTGATACGAAGCAACGAAAAGCCTTGTAAAGGCCTGATTTTATCATTGATGACCATGTGAAACAAAAAAAGGACAACGACCCTCGTATCTGCTCATGGAATGTGAAAAATTAAACAGGAGTGGTGCAACTTAGTTGTTCGAAGTTGCACCACTCCACACCACGAAGGCCCTAAGCTGTTAGAAGCAGACTTTTCTGCCATCCAGGAAATACGATGGGATGGCCCGGGCATGAAGAGGATGAAAAACGGTGACAACTACTACGCACTAAGTTAAAGTAAGCTGAATCAGCGACTATTCGGATGCGGATTTGTTATAAGTGCAAGACTAAGGACAGAAGTCTTATAATACCAGGCGAACGCATTGTAACAATCCGCATCAATGCCGAATTCACCAACACGGATAAAAAAGATAATATTGCGAAGGTTTCTACGAGCTTCTGGACAAATCTTATGAGAGCCTACCGATGTACGATGTTAAAATCGTGTTTTTTGAGATTTTAACGCAAACGTAGGAAGAGAATAAATCTCTAGCGGACTTAGCTGGGAAACAAAATGCCGCTTTAGCTTCCGCACCTCGATATTAATAAGGGGACACGGCAGTTTTCAGATCAACGAACAGTCAACCAAATTGATCACATTGCGATACGATAAACAAGAAGAAAGCTTCCAGTATTTGGGAAGTCCGAACATTCCGAGGGCCTAACATCGCCTCGGATCTTGTTGCAGCCAAGGTAAGAATGCGGATATTCACGCCACAACAAATAGAAAGACTGCTAGAGATCGCCATGGCCTTCGCGCAACGCGTATCCCTTAACCTCTCGATTAACACCATACCAGCAGCATCGAATGTCGAAGAAAATGGCAACGACGCCAACAAACCATTAGATAAGCCGCAACTGATGTGCTAGGTTTATCGAGCCCACCAGCAAGAAACCCCTGGTTTGATGAGGAATGCAGACATATGATCGCAGCTAAGAACAAGGCCTACAAGGCTAAGTTGCAGGTGAAGAAGAGAGATGCCATTGAGCTCTATAGGCAAAGAAGAAGGGAAGAACATCGACTTTTCAGAAAGAAGAAAAAGAGCAAGAAAAGCGCGCGATCGAGGATACAGAGAGGTGCCACTCCAGGAACGATGTTCGCAAGTTTTACCAAAGTGTAAAACTTCAAAGCCAAGGATACAAGGCTCGAACAGAATCCTGTCGAGATGAACAAGGAAATATCGTAGTTGAGACACAGTCGATTCTGAGGATATGGAAGAACCAC
Source organism: Rhingia campestris (assembly GCA_932526625.1). Lineage (NCBI taxonomy): Eukaryota > Metazoa > Arthropoda > Insecta > Diptera > Syrphidae > Rhingia > Rhingia campestris. The sequence continues at coordinate 84,856,499 of OW052182.1, forward strand.
TTCTACAGACTGTTAAACGGCGATGACGAACAACATTCCGCTGTCAGGCAGAACGATCAATTCAATATTGGCAACGACAGCGAAAACTGCCAACCACCGGACCTAAATGAAGTGAGGATAGCTATATCTAAACTCAAGCTTAATAAGGCCGCCGGAAATGACGGCCTTCCCGCTGAGCTTTATAAAGCTGGCGGAGATGACTTGGTAAGCAACATCCACCAACTCATAAGCCAAATCTGGTCGGTTGAAAGCATGCCTGCAGAATGGAACCTCAGCATCGATTGCCCGATCCACAAAAAGGAGACCCTCTGAACTGCGCCAACTACAGAGGCATTAGTCTCCTGAACATCGCCTACAAGATCCTATCTGCCGTTATATGTGAACGCCTGAAACCGTTCACCAACAACCTTATCGGCCCTGATCAGTGTGGTTTGAGGCCAGGAAAGTCCACAACCGATCAAATTTTCACACTTCCCCAGATCATGGAAAAACCCAAGAAGTCCAAATCAATACCCACCACCTATTTATCGATGTCAAAGCCGCATACGACAGCATTTATAGAGACGAACTTTACAGAGCCATGTCAAGTTTTGGTATACCGCCCAAACTCGTCCGTTTGTGTAGGATGACGATGGAGAATTCTCGCTGCTCCATCAGGGGTCGGAAACGACCTCACCGACACATTCCATACCAAAAAAGGATTTAGGCAAGGCGATGCGCTGTCATGTGACTTCTTTAATTTGATTCTTGAGAGGATTGTTCAAAACTCCCGAGCCAACACCAGAGGCACAATTTTCCAAAAATCGGTGCAACTACTAGCATATGCTGACGATATTGACATATTTGGTAGGACTTAACGTGATGTCATAGCCACGTTTGCTAGTATAGAGAAGGAAGCAGCAAAATGGGTTTAGCAGTAAATGAGGGTAAGACTAAGTATATGTTGTCAACACGAAAGGACACACAACATCGACGAATTGGACAGAACGTCACTATTGAAAAGATATAACTTTGAGGTAGTACGGGACTTTGTCTACGTCGGTTCCTCTATTAACTCATACAAACGAAGATTTACTCTTGCCAACCTCTGTGTTTTTGTGATAAGAAGTCAATTTAGTAGTAAAGCCCTTAGGCTTTCCGCTAAAGTAGTTCGCCTGCACCTCTCCTGTGTAATGGTTTCGCATTCCAGGTACATATACGAACGTCATTGTCCTTTTCGTTGTTTACCATTATTTTATTGTTAAAAATAAGTCCTTTCCGAGTTTTTTTGCTCGGGTGGTTAACCCAAGGTATTACCCCAACCTCAAGGGCGAGTATCTATTTATAGGATACCCATAGGATACGGGGCCACTACATGATTGGAGTTGGCATTTCGGCTAATCCACCACCATCTCTGTTTAAGGGACCTGGCTTCCCCTTGGGATTCCTAAATGACCTAAATGACTTGTCGGAATATGACATTACGCAGTAGCTTATTTGGGTTATTTGCTTTGTCCATCCTAACTGGGACTGTAGACGCCACCGTTGACTCCATTTTGGGAGTTTTTATGGAAAATATCTATACACATAGATGGACACCCTATGGTACTATACAGTCAGCGAACTCCACGTGAAGACTGAGCGTCGCAGTCACAATGCCTACCATTTGACAAGCCTTTGTCTACTTCTAATCTGTTGTGAACAGTGACAAAAATATTTCGTCAGAAATTGAACCAGAAAATACTCTTCGAGCTAAGAAGGCAGAGTCTTCGATTCGACCTAAACCAACACGAAGTGCGGAATTTGAGACCGTTAGCTTAGGACCGGGATAATTGAAGGGGCATGTTTATTCACGTTTATTTCAAGTCCCTAACTTTAAACATTTCTTGTCATGAATATCCGTGGCTCCGCACATTTTCCCACCAATCACAACAATGTTAGCTTTGTATTTCAATAAGAGTTAGCTCATCAAATTTGTTGCATTAAATCGTTTTGAATGCTTGAACTGACGGGTGAATTCCTAAACGCAAGATTTGCAAAGCAAAATACATGCAAAGCAAATGTAAAGCAAAAGCAAGAACCCAATTGAAATGTCAAAAGCACATGCTTGCATTGCATTCAAACGACGTTTCGGAACGAACATTTGCTTTATTTATTTTTTTGTTGCTCGTTGCTTGAATATTAATAATGAATTCACAAACCGCTATAATGTTGTTAAAGACCTTGCTTTATTGTTGTACAACACCAAGTTTTCACAAAAAGAAGAACTCGAACATAAAAAGAAAACTAATTTGTGAATATCTGTTCAAAAAACGTCAAATTCCCAAGATTATGGGATTTTTTAATTTGATCAAAAGATATCCAGACGATGTTTTCAAAAGTCACTTCAGGATGAGTAGAGCTACATTTCTGGTAACAAAATAATTGATACTAGGTATGTGTATAAAATTCGATTTTAAATTCCATGAAATTGCAGCAGCTATCCCAAAAACTAAGACCTTGTTGGATAACAAAGAGAACTGGGCGACCTGTATTAAGTATGAGCCAATTGCTGCTTTTAACTATTTGGAAACTAGCAAATGGCTGCTCTTATAGAGACCTCTCAGACAGATTTTGCGTGGGACGTGGTGCTGTTCATAGATCCGTTTTGAAAATGATTCAGTTCATCGGTAAACATCACCAGCTCTTCATTAAGTGGCCTTCAACGCAAGTGGAATATAACCGGATTACCGATCAGTTCCATAATCTTAGGAAGTACCCATTTCCCCATGTCATTGATGGAACTCATATCGAAATTCCATCCCCTTCTTCGAATAGAGAAAGCTACTATAACAGACACGGAACTTATTCTATGATACTCCAGGTAAGGTGCATAGAGAACTCTGTAAAATAACGCTTCTATATTTTGTATATACTTAGGCAGTTTGTGACGCTAACTGCATTTTTACGGATATATGTTTTGGATGGCCAGGAAGAACCCATGACGCTGCAGTGTGGCGAAATAGTCCTTTAGGGAAAGGACTACTGAACGGATCAATTCAACTTCCCACGGGAACACATATTTTAGGAGACTCTGCATACCCCTTGTCGATGTATTTGATGGTTCCTTTTCGGGATAATGGTCACCTTAATCATCATCAAACAAGGTATAATGTCTGCTTGAGTTCCACGAGAGTTTGTATTAAACAAGCTTTTGGCATTTTGAAGGCCAGGTTCCGAATTCTCAAGTATCTTGAAGTGTACAACATTAAAAACGCGAAGCATTTTATTGTTACATGTGTAGCATTGCACAACTTTATTACAAATTGCGAAGGGCTTCCTGAAAATAACGATGCTGCAGACAATGATAATTATCCATCTGAAACATTTTCAGGACCTGGAGGACTTACTTCAACAGATCCACAAGGAACAAGCGTCAATAACAGAGCCAGCACAGAAGCAAAAGATAAAAGAAACTCAATAATGACATTGTTATCAGCATAAACGTTTATCTATTTAAATGCTTTAAAATAAGAACACTTTTTTTTTAATGTAAAATAAATGGTTCAATTTTCTTTCTTTTTCGGAGACGATTTTTTTGAACAAGTTGCAATTGAAGCTTCTTCATAATCAGCTTCAGATTCCTCGGATATGTATTCATTGCGTGTGAGGCTCGACATCAAATTGCATTTTGGCGGCTCGATGAAATGCTTTGTCCCATATACCTCATCAGAAAAATCGAAATCTCCCACCTAGTTGCATCTCGTCCAGAGTTTCCATTCCTTTGCTTTATTCTTTTATAAGTCAAAAGAAGATTGTTCCAATTGCGTAGCATTTCTTCTTTTTAAAAGAAAATTGGGGACAGTTTTCTAAGATTTCTTTAAGTACTACAGCCCAGATGATCGATTTCTTTCTTTTTACAGAGCAAAAATCCTCTTCATGAGCCAACCGAACAGTTAAAAGTAACTTCACCTCCTGATGAGTCCAGTTTTTCAAGTTTCTACAATTGGTAATAAAAGTAAACTTATATATTATTAATAATATAATTAATTTTACTCACTTTTCATTTTTTTCACCCATTGTTCTTCAAAAAATATATAAAAACTTGTAAACAAAACCACAGACGAACCTATCTACAAGGAAATCGAAAAGCAAATGAAGTGCGCAACATGAATTTTGCAACTGCACAAATTCGTTTGCATCTGCACAAAAAAAAAAGAATCTACTACGTTTTGGATCGTCTGCTTAGCAGGGATATTTGTGTTTGCATTTTGGGACTGTTTGCTTTGCATATTTTGTGCAAGATATGCGTTTAGGAATTCACCCGACCTCTCAGGAAAAAATCGGCTCTTAGCCCAAATTTTATCAATTGGAATTTTGGAAATTTTCGCCCATCTAATTATCTAGAACCATCCTAATCTGTTTTAAAACGGAGAAAGCATTTTATTCTCATATTGGACTAACCGCTGAAATTTAAAACGGATTTTAGGTAGGTAAAGTTGTCCGAGTCAAGTATTTAGCTAGAGGTAGAGATGAATTTTACCAAAATTTGTTCCCACTGTGTGCATTTTATTTGACTGGCTGAAATTAAATAAAAACCTGAAGAGATCCCCAGGACAATCGTTACTATAGTTATGAATAGCCGTTATAATTTAAGCCACTCTAGTTTATTACATGTTGTAGTATATGTGCTAAACTAAAATTCAACTGTATCCGCAGAAACTCTCATCCCGGCTTATATGCAAAAGTAAAAGCACAACGGAATGACAGAATATGTAGTTTCTTGTTAACGAGTTCCTATTCATTTGCATTACTATTCCTTGAAACAAAGGTGGATGCAAAAACAAAATCCTGTAACATATTTTATCTACGTGGGAGAACAATGGGTGTCATTGTGTAGAGTGGTACTTGAAGCGTTAATATTAAAAACAGCAAGCTAATTTGGTTTAATTGGGATTAAGCTTGGTAAACTTTTATATGGAAATACATGAGTTTGCAACTAGACACAGGTCCAATTAATGCAATGCAATTTTTTTTAATAAACAACCATGACCACGGCTAAAATGAAAAAAAAAAAAAAATTTTAATTAAGAGAAAAATGTTCCTTATTTTGTAAGAGGAAGTAGATGGATGTCGGTCATTAGATACTGTTTTTTGGGATCTTTGTTATAAATCTCGAAAGTAATGAAAACTCTTTTAAACTATATCTTACAAAGAGAAAGATATTGTTTTTGTGAACATTTTCGACCTCGAGATTTTGATTGATTCTAACATTAGGTTGATAGCGGATTCGAAAGAATGGTTTTTGAAATAACGTCCGTCGGTCCGTGTGTCCCTAATGGTCTCCCCAGCCTAAACGGATTAATATTCGTATACACCGGTTTTTTGGTCATAATTCTAGGCCATTTTTTTATCATTAGCCAACTGAAGTTGGCATATAAAAATTACACATTACGTCAATTTTCTCGAAGAAGGCTCTAACAATTTTGATTATAACAATATAAGTGATAACAAAACAGCATAGGTACCCAGTTTTTTTTTCGAGAAAATCCATACAACGCATTTTTGGGCTTAACCCATACATTTTAAATTGGCGTTGTCGAGGGTGCCGTGACATAAGGCCATGTGTTTTTATTTATTTTTCAAATAAATGCTTAAGGATAGTGATGCGATTATATGGGGACACAAGCGTTCTCACTCTAGCCTCTCACTATCAACTCCTACTCTCACCTCCACGCTGGTGACTGGTGGGTGCCTAGTACCTCGACTGGAGATGGGGTATTGAACCCCTGTGGAAGGTCGTTGGTGGCAGCAAACGAGAGAGGGGGAGGAGTGTCCTCTCACTCTCAGGCGGCAGCGGAGGAATTCCCTAGATGGAGTCAACGGTGGCGCCTACAGCTCCAGTTTGATCGAACTGGTAGTGAAATCCCTATATGAGCTGCTTCGACATATTTGAACACCAGGTCTATAGGGATTTCCAATACTGAGCCAGGGTATTGGAAAAGAGTTGGTGGCGGAGGAGCCCTCAATGAGTCAACGGCAGCGCTCATACCCCAAAATTGGGATACTGACATCGGTATTTTTTCCGGCCCGCTGTTCTAGGGTCAAAACAAGGGCCTGGCCCTCCAGGTTGGGGGTTGTGCTTTGGGTTAACTGCCCATCCACGGAAAAAAAAATATTGTTACGAAGCAACCAATAGCCTCGGAAAGGACTGATATTATTGTTGACGACCATGCTAAACGAAAAAAGGACAACGACGTATCTGCACCTGGAATGTGAGAGCATTAAACAGGAGAGGTGCAGGCGAACAACTAGCGGAAGCCCTAAACTGCTACAAAGCAGACATTACTGCCATCCAGGAAATACGATGGGATGGGCCGGGCAAAAAGAGGTTGAAAAACTGTGACATCTACTATGGACCGTGTTATAGTGAGCAGAAACAGCGACTATTCGGATGCGGATTTGTTATAAGTGCCAGACTTAGGCAAGAAGTCTTATGTTTTCAAGACATTAGCGAACGCATTGTAACAATCCGCATCAAGGCCAAATTCGCCAACATAAGCGTTATATGCGCTCATGCTCCGACGGAGGAAAAAGATGATATAACTAAGGATTACTTCTACGAGCTCCTCGACAAAACCTTTGAGCGACTACAGAAGTACGATGTTAAAATCTGGGAGATTTTAACGCAAAGGTAGGAAGAGAAGACATCTTTAGCAGTACTATCGGAAAACATAGCCTACACGACAACACGTCTGGTAACGGACTTAGGCTAACTGACTTCGCTACGGAACGAAATGCCACTATAGGCAGCACACGGTTTCCTCACCTCGATATCCACAAGGGGACATGGCGGTCTCCAGATCAACGAACAGTCAACCAAATTGATCACATTGCGATAGACAAGAGGCACGCATCCAGTATTTTGGATGTCCGAACATTCCGAGGGGCCAACATCGACTCGGACCACTACCTTGTTGTAGCCAAAGTAAGGATGTGGATATCCACAATCGCCAGAGACCGCCAAGACCTTCGCACAACCCGTATCCCTTAACCTCTCGATTAACACCATACCACCAGCATCGAATGTCGAAGAACAATGGCAACGATGCCAACAGGCCATTAGATCAGCCGCAACACGTAATGCTAAAAGGAAGGCAGAGAGTCATCTTGGACCAAGTCCAAATGGTAAAAATTCTACTAGAAAAAAAACTGCTCTGGAAAGTCCTAGCTTTGCAAGTATTGTAAAATCAGTAATCCCACATATGGAAGCGGATGTGGCACCTCCTTCACCTTCGGAAGTCCAAAATCGTCCTGCTTTAAATCCTACACTAATAGAAATTCAAAATGTTTCTTGTGGCGATACAACAGGTGGCTCACAACCCGTCGACCCAATAGCTTCCATTATGGATGAGGGTGTTTCGGACGAGCTGGTTGCTGTACCTCCACAGAAATGCATTTGTCTATCTCGTCTAAAACCTGATACAACCTGCGAAATTCTAATGGAATATATCAAAAAAAGAATCTCTATCCATAATATGCCTGTTAAAATTATTAAATTAAATTTTACATACGAACGGCGTATATCTTCTTTTAAAATATTTGCTCCTGATTATATAGTGAAATCCATGTTAGCTGACGGATTTTGGCCTAAATTCACCGTTTTTCATGAGTTCAAAAATATCCGCAGAAATAATTATAATATTGCTCAAATTTCGGGTAGTACTGTTGAGAGTTGCAATAAAGACTCAAAAAACTGTTAATGTATTACCAAAACGTTGGAGGAATGAAATCGAAATTACGGAACTTTTACATCAATTCAATTGAAGGAACATATGATGTAATACTTCTCAGTGAAACTTGGCTTAATTCTTCAATACTTGATAATGAAATTGTGGCACCTTTATACTTCTTACATCGTCTCGATAGAAACCCATGTAATAGCATGTTTAAAAATGGAGGCGGAGTAGCCATTGCTGTTAAATGTTGTTGGAAGTCTGATTTGCTGTTTAATGATAAATATAAAGACTTAGAATTAATTGCTATAAAATTAACAACTGGAAATTCAACTTACGTAAACGTCTGTGTTTATATTCCCTCCGGTTCTTCACCCTTACAATATGAAAAATATTCATTAGCCCTAAATGAAATAGTTGATAATTCGTCAAACTCAAAAATAATTATATTTGGAGATTTTAATTTGACTAATCTGGAATGGCATCTAGACAAGGAGAAGAAGTCATCATATAATGTTATTGAATTTGGACCACCTCATGAAAGAACTTTCATTGAAAATATATTCCTATCCGGCCTCTCTCAGATAAATGGCATTGCGAATGAGAGAAAGCGCTGGTTAGATCTGGTGTTTACTGACTGTTTCGATTCATGTGCAATTGCTCAAGCTGATAACTGCTTGCTTCTACCAAATGTACCACATCACATTGCTATTTCAGCAAACATTCAGATATATGAAAATAGCAAAAAAAATATATTAAATTTACGCTCAATAAATAATTATGACTTTACAAAAATAAACATGACAAAGATGACCAAGTTCTTTCAAAAATTCGAATGGACCAACTACTTTATATCTCGTGATGTCAATATTTGTACCACTGAACTGTATACCGTTTTGTATAATTGTGTTGCTTATTGTGTTCCTGTTAAACGTATAACTAACACCAAAACTCAAATGCCTTGGATAAATAATAATTTACGTCGTATAAAAAACCTTAAAAACAGTTTTTTTTAAAAGTGGAAACGAACGGGAAACTACTATTATTTTCACATTTTTGCTGAGTATAGAAGACATTTCTTAACAAATTTAAAAATATCATATAATGATTACCTTCATAAGGTAAAAGGTGATTTCAAAAAAAATCCTAAGTCATTTTGGAAATTAGTTAACTTAAAGCGAAAAAGTACAACGTTTCCATCTTCAATGCAATACTTTGATACAAACTCTAGCTGTGATAACAAAATAAGTGATATGTTTGCCGAATTCTTTCAAACAACGTACTGTTCCTCGGAAAATGAATACTGTGATAATCGAAACTTAAGTGATAATGATAACATCTGTGATATTCCATTTTTAAGACTGACTGAAGATGAAATTATGCAATACATTACTTGTTTAAAAGATAATTATGTTTCCGGTCCTGATAAAATTCCATCTGTATTCGTAAAATCCTGTAAAGAATATATTGGCTCAGCTATTACATTTATATTTAATCTGTCCTTGTCTACCGGTGTTTTCCCCGATATTTGGAAAACATCATATTTAATTCCAATACATAAATGTGGAAATAAAAATCTAATTGAAAATTATAGAGGTATTGCAAAGCTGTCTTGTCTTCCAAAAATGTTTGAATTAATTGTTTGTAAATATATTCAATTTTATTGTCAACCTATCATTACCCAAGAGCAACATGGATTCTGTGTAAAAAAATCGACTACAACTAATCTTCTTGAGTTCACTTCCCAAACTAATAAAAATATGGTGAATGGCCTGCAAACGGATGTATTTTACGCAGACCTAAGTAAAGCATTTGACCGAGTCAATCACCGTACACTGCTTAGTAAATTAAAAGGGTTTGGTTTTCCAACCTGGTTATTATCATGGATATCTTCTTATTTAACGGAGCGAACTCAAAATGTATTCTTTAATAATTGTGTGTCTAAAGTTGTCAACGTACATTCTGGTGTTCCTCAAGGAAGTCATATTGGACCGATCTTGTTTAATCTATTTATAAATGATCTATGTAAATGTATCCGTTACTCAAAAATTTTAATGTTTGCTGACGACTGTAAAATTTTCTATGGATACAACAACACAAATGGTTATCTATTTTTACAAGAAGATATTGACAATGTGTTTAAATGGTGCTCCATTAACGGTATGCAGCTAAACGCCAAAAATGTAAAGTTATGAGTTTTTCTCGTAAACGATTTGAAATTACTGCAACTTATTTCATTGAGGATGAAATTTTAGAAAGAGTTCATACTTTTAACGACTTAGGCGTATTATTTGACTCCAAGCTGTCATTTAATCATCATATCGACACTATAACATCCAAGGCAAGGAGCCGCCTTGGTCTTATAATGCGGTTCTCAAAAGAATTTAACGATCCTTACGTTACAAAAATGTTATATTGTACTCTTGTTCGACCTATTCTGGAATATTGCTGTTGCGTCTGGTGTCCTACGTATGCTGTTGCCGTCAACAAAATTGAAAGTGTCCAAAAGCGTTTCCTGTTATTTGCCCTACGTCAACTCCCATGGGATGGTACTTACGTTCTTCCACCTTATGCCAATCGTTTAAAACTATTAAATATGTCTACGCTTCAAAAAAGAAGAGAAGTAAATAATGTTGTTTTCCTATTTAAATTGTTGTCCGGATCAATTCATTCCCAATATTGTTTAAGTACTCTGAGTATTAATACTCGACTTAGATTCACGAGAAATCCTGTCTTTTTTTATACGTCAAGTACATCTGTAAATTATGGTAATAACGAGCCTATTAATAAAATGTTGAAGGACTTTAATAAAAACTATAATCTCATCGATTTCAATATGAATCAAGCCACATTAAAAAAAGTATTGTTAGAAATTTAAGTTCTTATTTATATTATTTAATATTTGTAATTGTTAGCTGTGATGTATATATCTGTAGCTGAAATAAATAAATAAATAAACTGATGTGCTAGGTTTTTCGCGGCTACCAGCAAGAAACCCCTGGTTTGATGAGGAATGCCGACAGATGCTCGCAGCCAAAAACGAGGCCTACAAGACTAAGCTAGAGGTGAAGACGAGAGATGCCATTGAGCTCTATAGGCAAAAAAGAAGGGAAGAACATCGGCTTTTCAGAAAGAAGAAAAAAAAAAAAAAAAACAAGAAAAGCGCGCGATCGAGGATATAGGGAGGTGCCACTCAAGGAACGATGTTCGCAAGTTTTACCAAATTGTAAAACGTCAAAGCCAAGGATACAAGGCTCGAACAGAATCCTGTCGAGATGAACAAGGAAATATCGTAGTTGAGACATAGTCGATGCTGAGGATATGGAAGAACCACTTCTGCAGATTGTTAAACGGCGAGGACGAACAACATTCCAATGTCAGGCAGAACGATCCATTCAATATTGGCAACGACAGCGAAAACTGCCAACCACCCGACCTAAGTGAAGTGAGGATAGCTATATCTAAAGTCAAGCTTAATAAGGCCGCCGGAAATGACGGCCTTCCCACTAAGCTTTATAAAGCTGGCGGAGATGACTTGGTAAGCAACATCCACCAACTCATAAGCCAAATCTGGTCGGTTGAAAGCATGTCTGAAAAATGGAACCTCAGCATCGTTTGCCCGATCCACAAAAAAGGAGACCCTCTGAACTGCGCCAACTACAGAGGCATAAGTCTACTCAACATCGCTTACAAGATCCTATCTGCCGTAATATGTGAACGACACATTCGACACACATTCGATACCAAAAAAGGATTTGTGCAAGGCGATGCGCTGTCATGTGACTTCTTTAATCTGATTCTTGAAAGGATTGTGCAAAACTCCAAAGCCAACACCAGAGGCACATTTTTCCAAAAGTCGGTGCAACTACTAACATACGCTGACGATATTGACAGCATTGGTAGGACTCAACGTGATGTCATAGCCACGTTTGCTAGTATAGAGAAGGAAGCGGCGAAAATGGGTTTAGCAGTAAATGAGGGTAAGACTAAGTATATGCTGTCTTCACGAAAGGACTCACAACATCGACGAATTGGACAGAACGTCACCATTGACAGATATAACTTTGAGGTAGTACGGGACTTTGTCTTTTCCAAAATGAGGCCGGTCAGGCAGTTACTCTGAATGGTGTTCGCTATCGTGAGATGATAACGAACTTTCTATGGCCCGAATTGGAAGATGTGGATGTAGACGATATGTGGTTTCAACAGGACGCTGCTACTTGCCACACAGCTAACGAAACAATGGCTCTTTTGGGCGACAAATTCAATGGCCGTGTGTTCTATGGCCCGAATTGGAAGATGTGGATGTGGACGATATGTGGTTTCAATAGGACGCTGCCACTTGCCACACAGCTAACGAAACAATGGCTCTTTTGGGCGACAAATTCAATGGCCGTGTTATCTCACGTGGTGGCGATGTCAATTGGCCGCCAAGATCATGTGATTTGACACCGTTGGACTTCTTTCGTTGGGGTTATTTGAAAGAAAAGGTGTACATCGATAAGCCAGCAACAATTCAAGAGCTAAAGGATGAGATAATTCGGCACATTAACGGCATAGAACCTCAATAATTTGTATATTTTGTTCCATAAATAATCATAAATATCATATTAAAAAGAAATGACAATAATTTCTTAAATAATTTTTGTTTTATTCAGAATCAACATCGGCCCTTAAAATTTAACCACCCTTAAGAAGACGTTTTCCACCAATGCACAATCTACAACAATTCAAGAGCAGAGCCAGGCATCATTTCAGGACGCTCCTAGTTCGCCCCCACATGAGAAAAGCTTATTCAAAAATTAGCATTCCTGCTCCATTAATATTTCAATCCATTTGAACTTAAACAAAATCTAATCTACAGACCTCAACTCGGTAACTCTTATGTTTCCGAAGAGCGTTCGTTCCAAACAGGCATATTATATGGCTAAAAAACGTATCTTTTTAATTGTGAAATAAATTAATTGAATTTAAATTAGAAATAGAACTCAATATTAGCTGCAAAATGAGTTTATTGATTTCCTTCCTTAAATGAGGCATTATTCAGTAAATTTACTACATATGCATTGTTAAATTATCATGTTTTCTATTATTTCAATTTCAGTTTTATTTAATTTGTTTGCTTACACAATAAGATACAGTATCTTTTAAAATAGTGATAAGTTTATAATATAGAATACATAACATTGAAGGCTACCAATTAATAAGTAATTTAACAATTTAATACAATATGAAACAAATTAAGAATAGAATGACCAATACAAAATTATAAATACAAAGTAATATAAATATACGTGTAGATAAAATCAAATTTAATATTTAGGAGGTGGATAGATACATTTTCAATTCTTTTAGAAATCTTTTGCTCACTTTTATTTCTTTAACTTGACGCGGGAGGGAGTTCCAGAGTCGTGTGGCATTTATGAAAAATTTACGTTCAGATGTTAGGCATGTAAAACGCGGAGGTAAAATTTGTCTTGTCCTTGCAGATGCACAAAACGTTAGTCTGTTAAAAAGGCTGCTGGGTTGATGTGTATGGGTTATACTATATAACATTGGTATTGTACGGTATAGTAAAAGGTTATCAAATGACAGGTTACAGATACGGTATGAGTAAGGAGAAATGCGATCATATCTTCGTAGACCGAAAGCATATCGTGCAGCATTATTATATGCGACATTAAGCTTCCGGCTACTGATGGAATCACACCTTCCAAATACTTCGCACCCATAAGTTAATATTGGAGTAATTAAGGTCTTTATTAACAGGATTCGCGTTTTTATAGGTGTAAAGTATTGGGTCGCCCACAAGGTACGAAGCATACCATGCACTTTGCCCACTGTTATATTTATGTGATCACTCCAAGTTAGCGTTTTATTGAATATCATACCTAGGTTTTTTGCGGTATTAACATATTCAATGAGATCTTGATTGAGGTAGATAGGGGGAAAGTGAATCGTATTTATAGTTTTCTTATATATGACAATACATTTAGACTTCTTAGGGTTTATGACTAACAGATTTTCTTGCGACCAGTTACATATTTTTCCAAATCTATGTTTATACTGTTGACACATTGATCGATGGAACCAAGAGGACAACTAGCGTGTAACTGGGTGTCGTCGGCATACATTTCAACAGAAGAACAATTTACAATAGAAGGTAACTCATTAACATAAAGAGAGAACAGAAGGGGTCCTAGAATGGAACCCTGAGGAACACCACATAAATTAGGGAGAAAGTCTGACAATTTATTGTTTACAAACACGGCTTGATGACGACCAGCAAGATACGAAGACACAAGACATACAGCTGAACGAGAAAAATTATATTTTGTAAAGAGTTTATCGCACAATATTGCATGATTGACAGTATCAAAGGTCTTTGAGAAGTCAAGGAGCACTAAAAACGTGACCAGGTCTTTGTCTAAGTTTTGTCTAATATCGTCAGTTACAGTTAAAAGCGCAGTGGTACAGCTGTGCTTAGAGCGGAAACCGGATTGATGAGATGACATAATGTTATTAATATTAAGAAAACTATTTATTTGCTTCTGCATGATACGTTCGAAGACTTTAGACAGAAATGGAAGCACAGCAATTGGACGAAAATCTTTACCTCTAGGGCTCTTAGGTAAAGGTATGATTTTGGATTTCTTCCAAGCCGAGGGAAATACACCTGTTGTAAGTATGTAGTTAAATATATGTGTGACATAAGGCAACATGATGGGCAAAATAACTTTTAAGAACTTAGGGTGAATTTCGTCAACTCCAGTTGAGTTAGATTTAATGGAGAGCAAACATTCAACCAAATCCTGCTGTTCTACAAGGGAAAATTCAAATTCATCGTAGGGAAGTATGTATAGTACGGGTGACATTAGAGTTACGAAAATGTGAAGGAGATAGAGACGTCGGAGGAGTATGGGACACAAAATTTTGATTAAGTTCATTACCATCAACATTATCTAGAAGGCTGTTCTTTTGCTTGCCTACGCCATTTTCCTTTAAATAATAAATAAATAAATACCATTTAAGGTCACATTTATGCGTTCAGAGTAAAGGCGTGTTTTCGCTGCTCGTATTTCGCAAACAACGTTGTTACGGAGAGTTCGATATACCCTGTGGTGCTCTTCTATTCTAAAACGCTTCCACTGATCATACGCGTTATCGCGTTTTTTCATAAGTTTTCGGATATCACTAGTAAACCATACGTTTTCTCCATGTCTTATAAGTTTTGTCTTAATTGGAACGTGAGTATTGAATAACTGAACTACATTGGTTTGTATGAATTCAGCCTGCTGATTTGGTGAAGCCATAAAATATATTTGTTCCCAGTTAATACTACGCACATCACTTTCCAATGCCGAGTAATCAATATTCCTGAAATCTCTAAACTCAAATGAATTATTGAGATCTTGATAGTTTAAGTCAAACGTTAAGTAGATTAAGTCGTGCTTAGAGAACCCAGGAGCTGACAATTGGTCATAGAAAAGCGCCTTCGTACGATCACTGACAAAGAAAACATCAAGTAGAGTGCTAGAGGTAGCGCTAAAGTGAGTTGGTGTAGCAGAGTTAACGAGAAATAGATTTATTGAACACATAATATCAATAAGCCTTCGTTCTGACAAGAGATCACTATTCATATCTCCACACAGTATTACGTTGGGTGAAGTGAAAGATATTTCTACTAACAAGGAATTAAGATGGCACAGATTAACGAATTATTCGCTCTGGAAAGCAATTAGAGTCATAAAACGGCCAAAAATCGCTGTGCCGCCCATTAGGGTAACTCAAGACGTTTGGGCAAAGAGCGATAAGGAAAAAGCTGACGTTTTTGCCTCACATCTTGAGGAAACATTTAAGCCATTTGATGGTCCGGCGCAAAATGAAAACATTAATATATTCGAGAGTACAACCGATAATAACATAGTAAGATATGCAAGTATTGCCGAGCTTAAACGGGAAATACAGAAACTAAAGCCTAAAAAAGCTCCGGGCTATGACCTGATTACAGGAGAACTTCTTAAAATGTTGCCTCGGAAAGCATTAACTAAGCTTCTTTTTATTATAAATGCAGCAATCAGATTAGAATACATACCAAGACAGTGGAAAGTCGCGGAAGTGATTATGGTTCTAAAACCAGGAAAATCACCGAATGAAATAAAATCTTACAGGCCTATTTCACTTCTTCCAATCATTTCAAAAGTTTTTGAACGGATATTACTCGGTCGCTTACACCCCATAATTGAACAGAAACGTCTTTTACCTGACCATCAATTTGGGTTTAGAAGTAAACATTCAACGGTGGACCAAGTACATCGAATTACAGATGTAATTGAGAAAGCTTTCGAAGAAAAGAAAATTTGTTCAGCCGTATTTCTTGACGTGTCGCAAGCTTTTGACAAGGTGTGGCACAAAGGCCTTACTTATAAACTAAGTCAAGTTTTGCCAGAACAATTATATAAAATCCTCGTGTCGTATCTTGAGCATAGACTCTTCCGTGTGAAACTTGGAAGCGAATATTCCGAGTTCAAAGAAATAATGGCAGGTGTACCGCAAGGAAGCGTCCTTGGACCAATCCTGTACCTCATATTCACTCGTGATATCCCACAAACAAACGATACAATAGTTGCAACGTTTGCTGACGATACTGCTATACTAGCAGTTGCCACAACAATAGAGGAAACAAATATTAAATTACAAAACGCTCTTAACGAGGTTAATGAATGGACTAAATCCTGGCGGATTGCACTTAATGAGAGCAAATCGATCCATGTAGATTTTTCGTATAAACGGACAAACAATTTGCCTGTATTTCTAAATACGGTTCGAGTCCCGTTTGCAAATGAAGCGAAATATCTCGGTATGACACTCGATGCAAATTTAAAATGGAAGTCGCATGTAAAAAAGAAATGCGAAGAACTTAAGAATAAATACAGAGAACTGTACTGGTTGCTCGGAAAATATTCGAAGCTTAACCTTGATAACAAGCTGCTATTATACAAGCAAGTGCTAAAACCGGTTTGGACATATGGTATACAACTATGGGGTTGTACCAGTGAAACGAATCTAAACATTTTACAAACTTTTGAAAACAAAATGTTAAGATCATTCTTCAATGCGCCGTGGTACATAAGGAACGAAGATCTACGCAGAGATCTGGGTATTCCCGCGGTTAAAGATGAAACAAAAAATTTTGCACGAAAACATAAAAAACGTTTATTAGGACACGTTAACACAACAGTCCTCCAAATTCTGGACGAAACAAATATATTGCGGCGTCTTCAAAGAACTAAACCCTTAGATTTGGCCCGATAATAACAAACCGCTCTATAATTGCGGAAAAGCAGGAACTCTCAAAGGAAAGTTACCTGCCAAACATATTATATAATCGTGATAAAAAAAATTGCTGGATAAGTCGAATACTTAGTTGCAATAGAAATACCAAATGGGTGGTGGTTTTAGTGAGTAAAAATCTCACACTACTTTGGGCACGTGCTCATCGTGTCTATGAAGATTTCCACCAGCCCACGGAAAAAAAAAAAAAAAAAAAAAAAAAAAAAAAAAAAAAAAAAAAAAAACAGATTAACCATCCTGTTTGGTCTATAAACGACGCGACGCCAAGAAGAATTGTATCGTCCTTGCTTATTAAGTCCAAAAACAAGAAGTCCATCTCACTGTTAACCTGTGATTAACATTTAATTTTAACATTTCTAAATATACTATATCTAATATACACAGCGACTCCACCACCGGTACGACCAATTCTGTCACTACGGTACACTTGATACCCATTCATGTTATACAAATTACTATTTGAGTCTTGACCCTTACCATCGGTGTTAGGAGAGAACCAAGTTTCTGAAATACAAACTATATCAACCCTGGAGCCTTGGAACAAATAACGAAATTCATCTATCTTTGGCCAAAGACTTTGTGCATTAATATGGCAGATTTTCAACCTTTTTTTTGTTGTGTAAAAATATTAACCATAGAACGTAATATGGCACTACCACCTGTCTCTAGAGAATTTCCAAACTGTCACACTGGATTATAGTGTGATCGTATCATGAATTAAAGGAAAATCAAATGTAGAGTAAAAGATTAATTCGAAATTAATAAAATATTTAAGGTAAAAAAGGGAATTAAAAATGTAATAAATAAGAAAAAAAAAAAACTAAAAGCATTAAAATTTACAAATAACATAAAGAAAAAAAGGAATAATAAATAAATAAATAAGCATCTATTATTATTCGTACTTTTCGTATTAGAGCCTATGCGATGAATCGTATATACTATACACACACCCTTAATGCTGCCCATTGCTAATTTTAAACTCTACTACGTTTTCCATACATCTCCCCATCCCCAACACACGCTTTTCCTAATGACCGAACTCTATTACCCACACCTGTCAAGTCCATTCATTTGGCAAGATGGCCGTCGCAGTGAGTTGCAAATTCGTATTTCGATTCAAGGTTTCACTGTTTCAGTGTTTTTGTTTATTTTTAAAGTGTTTTCGTGCTAAATGGACTGACTAAGTAGTGGAATAATTAATTAAACAGTTTTCCAAACTCTTAGCACCAAAAAAATCCAATCATTCATCGTTTATTTGGTTGAATTTGTGCAAATGTGTTGCGATTTGTTTTAATTTGCAAAAAGTTTGTTCATCCGGGTGAGTCGGTGAATGGGTTAAAAATGCTGCACGTGTTTGTAGTCCGTTTGACTTCTGTTTATTGCAACACGATCAATTTGCAATAAAACAAATGTTTTTATAAAAAAATGCGTTAACTGTATAACAAAATGTGTACTTTGTGTAAATTATTTTAATGATTAATGAGTAAGTTGGAGAAATACATTTTTCGGAGTAAATATTTTATAAAATAATATTTTTTTAAAAGAAAACCATTTTCTACATAATAAATGGTAAGTCATATTGATGATTTCTTAAATATTTTAAAATATTTATAATTTCACCTAATTTGCCTGGGTTATCTTTATAAGTTTTCCGTTATGAATGTCTCCGTGTTTAAATTATTATTGTCGGCCAAAATCAGTGTCCTATCAGTATTGGCACTCAACATTACTTACTTACTTAATTGGCGCTATAGTCCGAAATAAACCTGGCCCACAACCAACATGCCTCTCTAATAAGCTCTGGACGTAGCTAACCGCCTCTAGCTGCGCACTTCAAGTTGTTTGAGGTCAGTTTCTAACTGTGCGCGTTACTTAAGGCGAGGTCTGCCGTGCGACGTCTGGCTGGAAATCGAAAACTCTACGAACCAGAGTATTGGTGTCCATTTTGACCAGGTTTATATAGCTGTACAGTTCGTATAGCTGGTGGTTGTTCCTTCGTCGCAATAGCCCATTAACGTTGAGTCAGACTAATAATGTCAATATCTTCAGTGTATGCTAATACACCTCCATCGATTTAGGGAAGATAGTGCCTCTGATATTGGCTCGGGACAATGCATTGCCTTGGCTAAATCCTTTTTCGGAATCGAATGGTTCGGTGAGGTCGCTGCCAACTCTTATGGAACAGCGAGAATTCTCGGTCGCCATCTTGCACAGGCGGACGAGTTCGGGCGGAATACCAAAACTAGACATGATCTTGCATATTTCGCCTGTCTAAATGCTGTAGTATGCGGTTTTAAAATCATTTAATGGGCTTCCTGGGTCTTTTATAGGATCTACCGATGTTTTAAGATTTGATGAGTTCCTGGCCTGAAACCACACTGGTAAGGTTTGATCAGGTTGTTGGTAAAAGGTTTCAGACGTTCACATATTACAGCATGTAGGATGTTATAGGCCATTGTGAGTAGACTTATGCCTCTATAGTTGCCACAGTTCAGAGGGTTTCAATTTTTGTGGATCGAGCAAACGATGCTAATGTTCCATTCTAGCGTACCAGGCGTACCTTTATCCAGCTAAATTTTGCTTATGAGTTGGTGAATGTTTCTCCACTGTCTGTCGCCTTCTCCTTAAGCATTGCCTTGTAGGCCTCGTTTTTGGATGCGAGAATCTGTGTCGGTAGTCGTTCATAAATTTTGTCAATTAGCTTGTAGAAGCAGTCTTTCGCAGTATTACCTGTTGCCTCCTTTGAAGCATGAGTACATATAAGTCTTACGTTTGCGTATTTGGCCTTGATGCCTTGATTCATAGCAATCTAGGAAAAAACATTTTAAATTTATATGAGATAGTTAACCGCCAACCGTCACCGACTCTTCTCCCATAAAAACTTTTTCGACACTTGAACTTCATCCTATGTTTTCTGGTATTCTTTTGTTCATTACATTTTGACTGATGTTTAAAGAAGAACAGGTTCAGGTAGGTGGCGCGATGGTTAGTGCGATGAACTGCCGCGCAGAAGGTCTGGGTTCAATTCCCAGCCGTAGCAACACCTAAAATGATTTTTCACTGGCCCTCCTCTCGTGATGATCTGACAAATCGTCCGAGTAGTATCAATTGTCAAGAATAGCTTATCTCAACTTAGCCGTTCGGAGTCGGCATAAAACAGGAGGTCCCGCCATCGTGCAAGAAGTACACACGCACACATGAATGGTTGTTAGAAAGCTAGGCCCTTGGTACTAACGAGCCTGTTGCGCCAAAAATTTGTATTTTGTAGGTTCAGGTAGGTAGGTAGAGGTGGCGGTTTAGCATGAACCCAAGTAGCACTTATGTGCCTTTTTGTTACCACGACTCGTGTGACCTTTATTATGATCGTTGTGGATGTGATACAGGCGTTCTCTAGATCCAGCATGTGTGGTTTAGAAAAAGAATAAGATCTTGTATCCTTTTACCGGAGGCGTCACTAAGGTTGTAGAAGAATGGTTGGTCTAATGCACGCAATCTGGCTCTTGCTAGTGCCGGACATTTGCAAATGAAATGGGAGAAGGTTTCTCTCTCATTTGTGTTCCCGCAACTGCGGCATTTCGGGTTGAATGGGATCTCTAGTATGGGCGCATGGTCCCGCGACTATCGCCGTAATTCTTGCGATATCTGGATGGGTTCTATGCAGAAGGTCGTTTGGTCTGTCTTCGTCATAGGAAGGCCATATCTTCCTCGATATGACTCAATTTGTTAACCTTCTCCATTTGGAGTTGACCTTCTTCAGAAAGTGAGTGTGGATTTGTCCCTTAACTTCACCTAGCCGCAAGTGAGCCGTTTAGAGCTGAGCCTTGCCTGTCCAGCTAGTCTGCACGCTCGTTTCCTTCAATGTCACTGTGCCCTGGAACACAGAGAAGTGTGACCCTGAAGCGTTCGCCCCATATGGGAGAGTTCGTTCCAGAATTCGTGTACCAGCTTAGAGGATATGGTAGCCGAGTTGATGGCCTTAATGGCTGCTTGACTATCTATGAGGATAGCAATATTTTGCTTTTTCATAGTGTCACGCCCCAGTCGCGTGCATGCCTCTCGGATAGCCAGAAGGTCCGCCTGGAATACGCTGGCAAAATCCGGTAAGCGGTATGATAATGATATTTGCAGTGACTCCGAACCACACACCACAGTTCAAATCCGTCGGTGTAGACGACCGTTTCGAAATCTCTTACTACTTCGTTCATCTTCCACTGAGCTCTGGTGGGAAAGCCTACGCGGATGCCTTTCTTGAAGCTTAGTGTAGGTGTGATGTAGTAACGATTTCAGGATATTACTTTGGCCATACGGCCTTGCAGTCCAGCATCTTTACTCATTGAGTCTTACTGAGCTGCATAAAGCGGTATCTTTAATGTGTAGGTCGAGAGGCAAGATATTTAATAGCACAGTAAGGGCATCCGTGGGCGCCGACCTCAGTACGCCCGTGGTTCCTATACTGGCCGTTCTTTGCAGCCTTTTTAGTCATGTGAGGTTGTAGCCTTTACTCAATGCGGGTCACCATGCTAGTGAGCCGTATGTGAGTGGACGTACCACTGCTGTTTACATCAACAAGGTCATCCTTAGTTGAAATCCGCAGCGCAAACTCCGTTTTACTCGGGCTTACTCCAAGGCCACAACTTGCAGCCCATTTATCACAAAGGGGAATTTTCTTGACACTAGTATCACCACGTCATCCGCATACACGACAACTTTGACCCGTTCCTCGTCTAATTTAACTAAAATTTTATTCATAACCATTAGCCGGACTAGAGGAGAGATGGCGCCGCCCTGTGGCGTTCCTCTATGGGAAAATTTATTTAAGTGACTATTGCCAAGTGTTGCCTAGATAATTCTTGTTCCGAGCATAGGCTAATAGATTCCTCTATTGCTGGCTTGATCAGAGGTTCAAGAATAGCTCCAGTGATGACGTTGTTGAAAGCTCCCTTTATATCTAAGAAGAAGGGCTAGAGTGTATTCTTTAAAGTCTAAGTCCGCACTACCTCATGGAGAGTTGTTTTCGTGGATATGCCCTTGAGGTAGGCGTGCTGTGATTTGGATTGCGAACATTCTTTTAGAAAACATCACATGTGGATGTCTAGAACGCGCTCTAGAGTTTTTAATACAAGGGAGGTTAGACTGATTGGTATGAAGTCCTTCGCGGTCTCGTGGCCGCATTTGCCTACCTTCGTCTCGACGAATATGGAACGTGGTTAAGTATTAAGCAGCTTCTAAAAATTGACGACTACCATGGCACTGTTAAGTCTCGAGTTAATTGTAGCATAACTGGCAGTATGCCGTCAGGTCCTGGAGAAAAGCTGTTAATAGCCCAGGAAATCTTTTCCTCAGAAATTATTGAAGAAATATTGCTGTGAGGTGAAGTTTGTACTTGCCGAGATCTCCTGGGTTCCGTAGTAGTATCAATGCATTCAGCAAAGTGTGTGTTTAACAGGAGTTCCAGGGTCTCCCAAAGGATTCTGTCCACTTCCCATCTGACCTTCTAAGAAAAGAAGGGTTGGAGTGTTCCTTAGACAGAATTTAGCTTAGCCTGGTAGAGTTCTTGAGGGTTTCAATAGAATGGCAATAATCCATCCAGGTTTCCCTTTTGGATTTTTCTATAGCTTTCGTATACAGACTTGTAGGGCTGACAGAAGTTGTGTTTTTGGCAGATATTGAAGATCGATCTCGTCATCTGTCTGAGATTGGGGAGATTTAACATGCTTAATCGGGCACGAGACTTTGTCTGACTTCGAGACTTTGAGTCTCTATTTTGCCTTCAGTTCTTCGATTGCAAGCGTGTTTGTTTCTTTTGTGGTTTTGAGTTTTGTCCGAAGGACTTGGCCAAACTTAGTCCAATTAACTCTCTTGGGATTTCTAAGTAGTTTAATGGTATCGGCCTCGAGACACAAGTCATAGAGGATCCATCTGTGGTCTGAAAGTGACTCCAGATTGGAAACTCTCCATTAATCAATCCTAAAACTATCATTGTTTATTTTTAATATGATATCCAGGACTTCTTCCCACCCCCTGTGTATTTCCGTACTCGGAAAGCATAGGTTGGGGTCTTTCCCTTGTTGCAGACTGATAAATTGGTAGACAAAGGAAAATCAAAAACTGACTAACCTCTTTCATTATCTTCTGAGTTTCCCCATACTGTAAGCCTTGAGTTAGCGTCGCAGTCCATCTGCATGTTATCCGCTCTGGTTGTTGTGGCTATGAGTTGCTGAACCTCCTCTGGCGGTGCTGGTCTGTCATGAACCACGTATGCTGAAGTCACGTAAGTGGTTTTAGTCGCACCCTCTAGTTTTACCACTGTTAGGTCGTCTGATTGGGACATAAAAAAGCGTTTATATGTTTCTTAGCGAGTTTGCATTTTCTAGGCTTACCAGTGGCCTGCTGTTTGTCAAACAGGTTGTATTGATTGTCCTGGAGTCCCTTTATGGACGAGTCTCTCACCCATGGCTCCTGGATAATGCCAATGTCCAAGTTTTTCTACCTTAGGAAAACCATTAGCTTATCGGAGGCACACCTTGATCTGTGCCGGTTTGTGGAGTTTAAGTCATTGGAGGAGCCTTCCTCTCTCTATCAGGTCTTTTAAAACCTGATCGCTGGTTTTGATTCTTAAAATTTATATAAATGTTGAAGTTACAACATTGGACACATTTCAATAAAATCATGAAAGTTGTCAAACCTGACCATCGTGCAAGCACTGTTTCGATTGCCCAGGACAAAAACTTTGGACAATGTTTGGAAATGTTTGAAAAGGGCTGGATATAAAAAGAATCTCTATCTAACACAAAATCGACCCATTTTATCACGTGCATTTTTTTTTTATCACAGATTTTCTTCGAAGAAACGACGCTACGGGTGTGAAAAACGGGACAAAATAAACCGCGACATTTAAGTAGTCCAACATTAGAAAATCAATATGAATGGTGATGCAGACATCTGCTAGTAAGACGTCGGCCGTTTGTTCTAGGAAACAGTGCAAAACCATTAGGAGAGTTATATTATGTTGATCAAAAATCATTTCGTGAACTTAATATGAAGAATGTTACGTGTGGAAATTTGTTTGGAAAAGGGTCAAGACACTGCCTTGAGGGGTTGCTCTGCTGACATAATATTCTGGCTAAGCCCTGAACAGTTGTGTGTTGTCAATGCGGGTATTTTGAATATTTCCTCTGAATTTTAGCTGTAAAGAGCCCAGAGCAGCGGCTGCCTCTAAGAATGTTACGATAGAACATTCCTTACAGGCACAATAACTTATCAGTTATTCTTACTTGTGTGTGTAAGTTGCTACAACCCTTAACATTTCTCAAACCTTCGACAATTCACGTATAACCATGTGATACAATATTTTAAGAAATTTGTGACCCCACCAAGAAAACGTGCCGATCCCATAATTCAAAATTCATGACCAACTACTTGGAAAATATTTTCAAAACAAAACTTTAGCAGATAGAAATTCAAGACACACCAAAATCATGCCTAAAGCTCAGTGTATTAAAAGTATCCGAACCCTTTTACTAAACTTACCAGATACATATGTGTATGTGTCCATCATACCACTAATACTTATACAACTAGACGATCCTTCTGGCAAAATGAAGAAATCGCAAACAAACCTATACCCAGAAAAAAAAATTAAAACAGAGCAACAGGCAACAATTGAATATGGGAACTGACACATAAAGAGAAGAGGAACAAATAGATCCAAAGGACGAACAGAAAACTCTACCTCGAGCATAATTCATAAAGATTTTCCCAACCACAGGAGGGATAAAAAAAATAATCGACCAACATCAAGGAGGATGGAAAACCTATCACCTGTTGTTTTCATCCTGCTGGCATACATATCTGCTCTTGTTTTTCCAAGAGATACATATCTCTACAAACGTACTGCACAACCAAATCCAAATGCCATCTAAAAGAAAACACAACCAAATAATAAGAACAAAAAGGATACCCCTCTATATGTGTGGGAGTTTAAAACTTCTTCTGTGTGTATTCAAATGGTTTTTGGCCTTCCTCTTGGCTCCCACCAAGAATCAACCTCTCGAGACTGACAGACAAACAGTCGCAGCAACAAGGATATCGTACACGTCATCATCCCCCCAAAATAGAGTGCCTCTGCCTGTTGCCCTGTTCCACTTTCCATTTTCCAATCATCAGTGTTGTCATTTTAGCATTTTTTATGCTAAATTTAGCATATTTGGACCGTCAATTGCATAAAAGTGTAAATAAAATATGCTATATGCAATTTAGCATATTTTCAACATTCAACATAAAAACTCATAAAGCAATAAGATCATGTCATGTTTCTATTAGCATTCGCTACAATTACGAACGCATCCATTAAAGTTTTCTTTTTTTGGCATTATTGAAAATGTGTATAACAATGTCGATTTGGCGTATCAAATGTCAAGCCTCATAAGAAAACGTTCAGTTCACTTTCAAATGTCAACTGCCCGTGAATTGCTGCTCAATTTTGTTTGAAAATGCAATGAATGAAAATCCTAATCATGAATTGGCATATTTCGCAGTTTCTTTGATGGCTTTACCATTTTCAAATGCAGAAGTGGAAAGGCTCTTTAGCAAAATGAATGCAATAAAATGCCGGCTTCGAAATAGAATGAAATCAAACATTCTTAAAAGTATTTTATACTTAAGAGAAGGGTTAAGAATAGAGGATAAATGTTGCATGTCCTACGAAATACCGAAAGATGTCAGTAATAAAATAAAAGACTCTGCAAAATATCAGGACGCTGACGAAGACGGGGAAAATTATGAACTAAGTTCTGTTATTAATAAGCTTTCTAGTAATTTAATCTAATTTTCATTACTTAAGACTGAATTTTTGTTGATTTCTTAATAAGAAGTCATTTTGTGTTTATGTTTATGTTTTTAACTTTCTCTTACAAAGAGAAAGATATTGTTTTCGTGAAAATTTTCGTCCCCGAGATTTTGATTGATTCTAACATTACGATGATAGCGGAACCCAAAAAAGTCGTTTCTGGAATTCCGTCCGTCGGTCCGTCTGTCCGTCTGCCCTTAATGGTCTCACCAGCCTAAACGGCTTGACCGATTTTCTTCAAATTTCGTATCCTAGTTTCTTTTGGTCATTATTATATGCCATTTTTTTGTTTGCGTTTAGCCATGTTATTAACGGTACCTGCCATATATGTTTATTTGTTTATTTATTTAAGTCTACAATTATTATTACAACTTACAGACTATATAAAAAACTCTTCAAGTAAGAGAAAACATATATTTTTACAAAAATTATAATAAATAATAAATTAAAAATCCTGAAAAAAATCTTAATTTATTGTTAAGAAAAAAACTCTTCAAGTGAAGAGAAAAAAATTGATAAAATTCTTATCTAAAAAAAATTTAAAAAAATAATAAAATGTAATTGTGGAAGAAAATTTTTAAAAATTACCCTAAGGGAAAAACTTGTGCTTTTAATAATTACATTCGTAAGTTATTCTAAGCAAAAGTGAAAAAACCCTATGAGCAATTATAACAATTCTTTTAATCTTTTTTTAAATGCAATTTTGTTGATCGAAATATCAATACTAGAATCAACGGTATTGCATATTGAATTAAAACTCCTAATGCACCTTGTTAAAGGCTAATTCTTTCCATAGCTTGTTGAATGATTAGGTTCATAAAACAAGCCATGCGCACGTAACGGTATACCCGGAACGTAAAAAGAGAGATTGGACAGTAGAAACGTTGAGTTTATTCTTCCAGAAGCGATGTCTTTTATAAATGTTATGTCCTGAATATGTCTTCTCATTTCTTAGGACTTTAAAATTACTATCCGACATCTTTCTTCATAGCTGGGCATTTCTACTGACCCATTAAAGTGACGAAGCCAATATCTTGAAAAAGACTTGTATACGTTCAATACGATTTATATGCACCTGATAAGCTGGTGACCAAATAATAGAACAATATTATAAAATAGATTTTACTAAAGAACAATGCAAGGTTTTAAGAGTTTGTATGTTTGTAAAATCCTTGCTGTTCCTTTTAACAAACCCAAGAAGGGAATTTGCTTTAGATATTGTACTGTCTATGTGTTTATTGAAATTTAATTTCGGATCAAACGTAACGCCCAAGTCTTTAATTTCCTCAACCCTATTTATTCCGTGTCCACCAATGGAGTTACCATGGAATAAAGGCCATCTAATGTGAAAAAATGACGAAACCTTACATTTCCCATATAAAAATTACACATAACCTCAATTTTCTCAAAAACGGCTTTAACGATTTTGATTAAACTTTATATACACTATAAGCATATTAGTTCCAACAAAACTGCATACCCAGTTTTTTTTCGGGAAAATCCATATTACGGATATTGTCATTCAGGCCATATAAAGAAAATTGTTAATTTCTCGCAAACTACTATGTCAAATTGAATTAAATTTAATATATATACTACTATTATAGTTTTGAACAATTCTACATAATTAGTTGTAGCCCAACTATCACTAAACGGAATTTTCAGTTTTGACCACTAACGAAAAATAATTATTATTCACATAGACACCGATTCCTTCAAATTTCGGAGTAAACGTTCGTATAATCACATTTCGACATTATTTATATCATTTTAAGCATTATTAATCAAAATGCGTACTATTTGATCTAACGCCTGACTCGATGCGAAAGAGAAAATTGCGTACGACCCAGTCGTGCATCCACAACTGGTTTGTTACTTTTTTGTTCAACCTAATTTATTTTTAGTGCAATAAAGCTGTTATTGTAAAACATTGGCATATTTTGTTTTACTCCCCCATATAATTTAGCATATTTATTTTTTAATCTGGCATATTATTTAAGAAATTTTCTGGCAACACTGCCAATCATCATAATTCGAAACATAAACTCTCTCTCTCTCTCTCTATCTCATTCTCTTATTCCCCGCTTTCAACAACAGGGTGAGCATCAGGTGTTCCGCACTCACTCAGGGGAATAGAGAAATAAAAGCTCCGCGATAAATGTCCTTCGAATTCAAGGTTGACTTACTGATAACACCATTTTCGAAATTCTCCTCCTCGCACCGGATAATGTACAAGAACGTGGTGATACAGGCAAGACCCACCGCCTGACACATGTTGCGCGCTTGGAGAGCAAATCCCTGCAAACTGCTCCTTCGAATGAGATACCAAATTCCTTTTGCATTTCGAAAGAGAGCCATCTATATAAATAGATGACGGTAAACGCGCGCAATTTCAGTCATCCCTTGGCCACCGTTTGTAGATGAATTTACAATTAAAAAAAAATCTGTGGACTCGATCAAATCAGTGCAATCTGTGTGTTGGTGAGCTATCCTCATCCTTTTTGGTGTTTATTTTTGCAGTGCAAAGAAACATTTTTAAAGCGCACAAACAAACGATGGTTGTGAACAATGAAGTTGGCCACAGAAAGATACTTCCATCGCTTGGCTAGCAAATCAACAAGTGCTACAATAAAATCATCGGATAAAGTTAACCATTTTTATTAGTGTTATACAGGAAAAAGTTTTTTTTTTAAAGTGTGTTATTCCTTACAAATAAATTTAAATAACTTTTCGTGTTTGTGTACAATTTTACAAAAAAAAAACAACAACAATCAATCTATGTTCCTTTAAATACTTGTTGCATATTTAAAATAAATCATAAAAAGTTTCATTAGTTAATAAAATTTAAAAATCAACTAAATAAAATTTTTAAATTTAATAAAAAAAAATGTTAGTATTGTACCTACTGTAATTAAATAAAAAAAATCGTGTAATATTGTGTGTGGTGTTTGTTGAATTTTTTTTTTAAATGTAAAACATTTTAACAAAATATTTAAAATTAATAATCTTCTCTACGTTTAATACGCATCAACTTTAAAATTTGAAAAAAAAATTGTTATTTAGAAATAAGTGAAAAATAAACATTTAATCAATTTGCTGACCACAACTAGGAAGACAACTTCAAGATGTAAGTGCAATTCCATTATAAATTTTTAGTTTAAATGTTTTTATTTTAAATTAGATTTATGTTAGGATAAATGATTTGTTTTAATCGAAGATTCAAAGTTGGTATATTTCAAAAAAAAATGTTTTCTTTATACTGGGGGAATTGTGGGAAGAATAGATGCTCCCTTATGATCTTGGATTTTACAATAAAAAATGTTTTTATTACGAAAAACTTGCATAACTAATTATTTCTATTTTTTTTAATAAAAAGCTTATACCACTCATTATTTTCATAATATTTATAAAATTCCTGTCGAAACATATGTCTGAGGCACCTTCAATTTTCAATAAAGTGTATAAAAAATGATATATAAATTGTTAAACACGGGAAAATGTTTTTTTTTAATATTTAAGAAATAATGCAATAAGTGTAAAACCTGTTGAAAACTGTCCATCAGATACATATGATAGAATAATAATCTTGTGTATAGAATAATAAAAACACGTATAATAGTATGTACATTGATTATATTAGCATCAATGTTCATAACAATATTTGCTTATTAGTTATTAGAATTAGCTTATATTTTGTTTTTTTTTTTTTGCGAAAGTCGAATGTCTTACATTCTGACCATCATTCATGTAAATATTAGCTTCTTTCTGGTTCAGTCAAACTTTTTCAGAAATAGGTTCTATAAATCAGGAAAATTCACACGAAAAATGTAGAAGTGACATTTTTTTTTTAAATAAAACTATCTACTGGTGCACTTTCAGTAAGTACACAAAAATCCACGCTTTCAGCTTGCATTTTTTGTGGAATTTCCTGTGTAACTAATGCCTTATTTGAAAAATCATTTCTATGAAATTTCCCCTGTTTAAAAATTTAAATAGACCACTTTTTCACAATTTTCCCAGAAATTTTTTAATTGCGAATTAAATTAAGGGTTCTAAACTGATCCGAATATACCATTTTGTTCGATAATTAGTTGAAATTTTGAAAGTAATTCCATTATACCTCGCTCAGTTTGCCTTATGTATAGGAATGCGATGACGCAGGACTGAATAGTACACGCACAGAACAGGTGGTCGCAGGCCCGTATATATAAGGTGCGTGCATTAGAACCTCCCAACCAAGCTTCTGGCGAGCCACTATCGATGTGTTCACCTGATGGAACGCAATTCCTCTGCTCTAGACGATTGCGTCATTCCGATGGTCTAATTATTGGTAGTACAGGTCCACATTGCCTTACTGGAGCAGGAAGGGACACAATTGATCTCCTTTTGACTAAATCTGGTCGGTTTTAGCTGATTTATTCATTCTGACTATCCAACTGTTGGTAGTACAGGTCCGCATTAAGAGTTTTGCCATAGGGGGGCGGGAAGGGACACAATTGATCTCCTTTTGACCAAATCTGGTCGGTTTTAGCTGATTAAATCATTCTGACGGTCCAACTGTACAGGTCCGCATTAAGATTTTTGCCATAGGGGGGCAGGAAGGGACACAATTGATCTCCTTTTGACCAAATCTGGTCGGTTTTAGCTGATTAATTCATTCTGACGGTCCAACTGTACAGGTCCGCATTAAGAGTTTTGCCATAGGGGAGCACAATTTATATCCTTTTGACCCAATATGGCCAATTTTACCTGATAAATTCATTTAGACGGTCCAATTGTTGGCAGTAAAGGTCCGAATTAAAAGTTTTGCCATAGGGGGGCAGGAAGGGACACAATTGATCTCCTTTTGACCAAATCTGGTCGGTTTTAGCTGATTAATTCATTCTGACGGTCCAACTGTACAGGTCCGCATTAAGAGTTTTGCCATAGGGTAGCACAATTTATATCCTTTTGACCCAATATGGCCAATTTTACCTGATAAATTCATTTAGACGGTCCAATTGTTGGCAGTACAGGTCCGAATTAAAAGTTTTGCCGTAGGGTTGGCCAATTCTGGCCAGTTCTAGACGGTTGCCTCATTTCGATGGTCCAATTGCTGACAGTACAGGTCCAAACTAAAAGTTTTGCCGTAGGGTTGGCCAATTCTGGCCAGTTCTAGACGGTTGCCTCATTTCGATGGTCCAATTGCTGACAGTACAGGTCCAAACTAAAAGTTTTGCCGTAGGGTTGGCCAATTCTGGCCAGTTCCAGACGGTTGCCTCATTTCGACGGTCCAATTGCTGACAGCACAGGTCCAAACTAAAAGTTTTGCCGTAGGGTTGTCTAATTCTTGCCAGTTCTAGACGGTTGGTTCATTTCGACGGTCCAATTGCTGGCAGTACAGGTCGGAATTAATAGTTTTGCCTTAGACAAGCAGTTAATAAAGGGTCTTTCATTAAGTGCTTGCTATCTTTAAATTTAAATCAAAGAAAGTCTGTGTGAGATATCATCGACATTTTGTATTCATCTGAAAGCCCCACCGATGCCATTATATATGAAATATAACATCGTCCAAATGTCCGCCGCGGCTTCCCTAGATGGCGTTGATCCGAAATGACCAATTTTCCATGACTCATGACTAAATAAATCAGGCTGAATTTAACCGATGTCATGGGTTATCTATAGACTATGAGGGCCGCTGTGGTTTGTGGCTTAATCGCATAGACCTTCGACATCAAACAACCCCACAAGAAAAAGTCTAACGGGGTCAAATCGCACGATCTCAGTGCTGGTCAACATCACCTCCATGTAAGACGACCATGCTTTTGAATCACTCGTACAGAATATCCAATGTGGCGTGAGCTGTATGGCACGTAGCGCCGTCCTGTTGAAACTACATATTGTTGTTGTCGATATCATCCAATTTAGGCTAAAATAAGTTTTTAATCATCGACTTATAGCGCTCGTCGTTGGCGGTGATGGCATGGTCAAAGTCGTTCTCAAAGAAATATGGACCGATGACGCCCCTTGCCCAAAATTCATACCAAACAGTGACTGTTTCGAGATGCATTGATCATTCATGGAACTCATATGGACTGAAATCGTCCCAAATCAAAGATTATGAATTCTATACAGATGACGCATTGAGAACAAAAAACTGAACGTTTGCTCAGTAGCTTCAAGGTACGGGCGGGCGGTGTACATGAAAACACATGAAAGACAAGAACAAAAACACAAAAACCCGCCATAGAACAATTTTTCTTATATGGACTGCGTCATCTGTATAGAATTCATAATCTTTGCCCAAATTCAACAATTCTGTTTGTTGACGTACCCATTCATCCATAATAGGCCTCATCGCTGAAGATGATTTTTACATGAAAATTAGTGTCAGTTTCCATCTACTCCAGAGCCCATTCACCGAACACGCGTCGTTGTCTATGGTCATTTACCTTCCCCTCCTGTGTCAGTTGAGTTTTGTACGGGTGCAGGCCCAAGTCACGATGTAAATTTCACCAAGTTGGTGGTGATCAAGGTTAACTCAGCAAACTTGCTGGATTAACTCCAAGTTAACGCTGGATTTAAATTGACTGAAAAACTACTTACTAGAGTTAACTCGAGTTTAATCGAAAAACTAGGATGATCTTGTACTGAAAAACCGGGTCTTAGTAGGTGATTCCCTGCCAATATCACAAACCAAACAGCAGAACCTTCCTGCCGTCAATCGTGCCTTGGCCACCGTTTGCTCCGGCTTTACCGCGATTCGATTAAGACGTTTTCACGTGTGAGTTATTTGTTTTCCTAATAATTTATAATGTTGCTCCAATCGGGTAGGTAATCTTGAAAACGATAGTCGTCGAGCCGATTATATTAAAAAGGATCATTAGTAGCTTCTTCTATGACAGAGTTGGTTTTGAAAAATTGATGAATCGTAAGGTAAATCATTAAAACAATGGCGTTTTGAGAATCGCTATTAAATATATTCACTCAGATATATCTTAATCAAAAATGGGAGAACTTCAAAATTTTAAATTTTAATATCCCCAAACTAAAGGCTTGCCCAGAATGCATATCTGTATCTTGTACCTTGCAACGCTGTCAAAAGAGAGATACATTTCATGCATGAAGTTGCCCTCTATTCAACTTCAAGCTACAGATTCAGGAAGATACACTTTTATGTATAAGCGCTTACGGGTTGCCTTGCTTTTAACTTTTTACTCAGCTACAAGCATCAGCTACAGATACGCATTCTGGGAGGTCCTTAAAGAAATTTCTAACTTTTGAAAAATGTAAAAAATACAAAATTCCCAAACACAAAATTTCCATTTTATGCCATAAGAGGGAAGGGAGATGGTTCATGTTAAAAAAAAACGTATAAAGCTACAATCTGTTGTGCCGTTTCTATCTATTTATTAATATAAACATCCTTTATAAGTTGATGTGGTTCAAATGCTTCCTTATTATAATGAATCCTAGTTCATAACATTTGGACGGGTTATATACCTCAAAAAACGGACGGCCAGACATAGCTAAATCAACTCAGCTAGCGATTATTCTGAGTCGATTCATATCCTTTTAAGTATATCTAGCTAAAATATGTCTTAATATTACAAACTATGTACAGCTTGATAAAAAGCAACGCTTTTCTATTACATTTGCCGTAAAGGCCATTTTAATGTTTTTGGAAAATCGCATTTTAAGTTTTGATAACCTATTGCATGAAAACCAACCGCTGGGATTTTTTTAATTTTTTGACACGATATTCATAAGGAAATTCTATTTTATAAAATGTAAAAATTTATTCTAAAACACATTTAGTCTTTAAAATATTTTAAATTTATTACAAAATCAGTTTGCTGTATACGCTACTGAAATGAATATTTTCTTGTACTCACACACATACGTAAAAAATTGTGCACATACGGCATTTCAATAATAAATTAGTTAACAATATATTTACTTAAAATCAACGTTTTTATGTCTTTGAAAACAAAAAATATATTTATTTCACATTTCGAAAGACTGGGATCGTCATTAGGACATTTGAAGCTAATATTCCGATCATTGAACATGCTTTCATCCATCCACACTCTGTTTGTTTTGATGCTTTTGCGCATTTCCATTGCACCCTTTGATTGCAACAAATTCGTCTTTAAAGAGTTCCATTGGTAATCTATCAGAACTGTCTGAATTATATTTTGTTTGTTAGATGTTTGATGGCTGCGCTAACTTCTTGTAAATTGGGAGGCTGCGTTATCGCTTCGTTGAAAAGAGGTACGTGTATTTCTATTCCAATCACTCTCATTCTGCCCATTTAGTAGCTTCTAGAAATTATGCCGGATTGCATCTTTTCGGAGGGTGTCTGACAGCCTACGGTCGATTCGGCTTCATCATTAATAATGTGGATTCGTTATCGAGCTTGTTATCTCGCTCATAACTAGTCATTTTTTACGTGGTAGAGATGTTACCTAAACGGAACAACCCCCCAACCTGAATGGACATTTCCAATTTATTAACGATACCCCTAGTACACGGAGCCATCAGTATCCGCCAAGGGACTGAGCACTAACATTGGCCTATCGGCTCATCCGCCAACTTCTCTCTTTTAGGTGTCTGACTAATCCCAGAGATTTCCAGATGACCTATTGTTGTTGTTGTTCTTAAGTGGCGCTACAGTCCGGGATGAACCTGGGCCTCAACCAACATGCCTCTCAAATTAGCCCGGTCCTTAGCTAACTGCCTCCAGTTGCGCACGCCAAGTTGGTTGAGGTCGGTTTCTACTTGTGCGCGCCACTTAAGGCGAGACTCTGCGAGCCGGGGTATTGGTGTCCATTCTTTCTACATGTCCTACCCATCTTAAACATCCAATGCGGAGTTTTTTGACTAGGGGTATGTCGCTGTACAGCTCGTATAGTTCGTGGTTGAATCTTCGTCTCCATAGCCGTCAACGCAAACGGGACCGAAGATTTTCCGAAGAATTTTTCTCTCAAATCGACCAAGGATTTCTTCATCCGCTTTTGATACGGTCCATGCCGCGCCGTAGAGAAGGACTGGGATGATCAGGATCTTATATAGGATATCCTTAGTAGTTCGAGTGAGGGCTTTACTACTAAATTGCCTTCTTAGCCCGAAGAAACAGCGATTGGCAAGAGTAATTATTCGTTTTATTTCTGACGACATATTGTTGTCAGAGTTAATAGCGGAGCCGAGGTAGACAAAGTCCCGTACTACTTCAAAGTTTTATCTGTCAATGGTGACGTTCTGTCCAATTCGTCGATGTTGTGTGTCCTTTCGTGTTGACAGCATATACTTAGTCTTACCCTCATTTACTGCTAAACCCATTTTTGCCGCTTCCTTCTCTATACTAGCAAACGTGGCTATGACATCACGTTGGGTCCTACCAATGATGTCAATATCGTAGGCGTATGCTAGTAGTTGCACCGATTTTTGGAAAATTGTGCCTCTGGTGTTGGCTCTGGAGTTTTGCACAATCCTCTCAAGAATCAAATTGAAGAAGTCACATGACAGCGCATCGCCTTGCCTAAATCCTTTTTTGGTATCGAATGTGTCGGTGAGGTCGTTTCCGACCCTGATGGTGCAGCGAGAATTCTCCATTGTCATCCTACACAAACGGACGAGTTTGGGCGGTATACCAAAACTAGACATGGCTCTGTATAGTTCGTCTCTATAAAAGCTGTCGTATGCGGCTTTGAAATCGATAAATAGGTGGTGGGTATCGATTTGGACTTCTTGAGTTTTTTCCAGGATCTGCCGAAGTGTGAAAATTTGATCGGTTGTGGACTTTCCTGGCCTAAAACCACACTGATAAGGGCCGATCAGGTTGTTGGTCAACGGTTTCAGGCGTTCAGATATTACGGCAGGTAGGATCTTTTAGGCGTTAGTAGTTGGCGCAGTTCAGAGGGTCTTCGGGCAAACGATGCTGCTTTTCCATTCTTCAGGCATGCTTTCAACCGACCAGATTTGGCTTATGAGTTGGTGGATGTTGCTTACCAAGTCATCTCCGCCAGCTTTATAAAGCTCAGCGGGGAGGCCGTCATTTCCGGCGGCCTTATTAAGCTTGCGTTTAGATATATCTATCCTCACTTCACGTAGGTTGGGTGGTTGGCGGTTTTCGCTGTCGTTGCCAATATTAAATGGTTCGTTCTGCCTTACAGCGGAATGTTGTTCGTCATCGCCGTTTAACAGTCTGCAGAAGTGGTTCTTCCATATCCTCAGCATCGACTGTGTCTCAACTACGATATTTCCTTGTCCATCTCGACAGGATTCTGTTCGAGCCTTGTATCCTTGGCTTTGAAGTTTTACACTTTGGTAAAACTTGCGAACATCGTTCCTGGAGTGACACCTCTCTATATCCTCGATCGCGCGCTTTTCTTGCTCTTTTTTCTTCTTTCTGAAAAGCCGGTGTTCTTTGCTTCTTCTTTGCCTATAGAGCTCAATGGCAGCTCTCGTCTTCACCTGCAAATTAGCCTTGTAGGCCTCGTTCTTGGCTGCGAACATTTGTCGGCATTCCTCATCAAACCAGGGGTTTCTTGCTGGTGGCCGCGAGAAACCTAGTACATCAGTTGCGGCTGATCTAATGGCTTGTTGGCATCGTTGCCATTGTTCTTCGACATTAGATGCTGGTGTTGTGTTGTGAGTCGAGAGGTTAAGGGATACGCATTGCGCGAAGGTCTTGGCGATCTCTGGCGATTGCAGTCTTTCGACATTAAATTTTTTCACAGTGTTTCTGTTTCTTTGTGGCGTGGTGGATGTCCGCATCCTTACTTTGGCTACAACAAGGTAGTGGTCCGAGTCGATGTTGGCCCCTCGGAATGTTCGGACATCCAAAATACTGGATGCGTGCCTCTTGTCTATCCCAATGTGATCAATTTGGTTGACTGTTCGTTGATCTGGAGTCCGCCATATCCCCTTGTGGATATCGAGGTGAGGAAACCGTGTGCTGGCTATAGTGGCATTTCGTTCCGTAGCGAAGTCAATTAGCCTAAGTCCGTTACCAGACGTGTTGTCGTGTAGGCTATATTTTCCGACAGTACTGCTAAAGCTGTCTTCTCTTCCTACCTTTGCGTTAAAATCTCCCAGCACGATTTTACATCGTACTTTGGTAGTCGCTCATAGGTTTTGTCGAGGAGCTCGTAGAAGCAAT
Organism: Rhingia campestris; assembly: GCA_932526625.1. Classification (NCBI taxonomy): domain Eukaryota; kingdom Metazoa; phylum Arthropoda; class Insecta; order Diptera; family Syrphidae; genus Rhingia; species Rhingia campestris. Next base: position 84,893,538 of record OW052182.1, read on the forward strand.
CCTTAGTTATTTGCCCGGCCCATCCCATCGTATTTCCTGGATGGCAGTTATGTCTGCTTTGCAGCAGTTTAGGGCTTCCGCTAGTTCTTCGCCTGCACCTCTCCTGTTTAATGTTCTCACATTCCAGGTGCAGATACGAACGTCGTTGTCTTTTTTTCGTTTAGCATGTTCGTCAACAATAATATTAGTCCTTTCCGATTCTATTGGTTGCTTCGTAACATAATATCTTTTCCGTGGATGGGTAGTTAACCCAAAGCACAACCCCCAACCTGGAGGGCCAGGCCCTTGTTTTGACCCTAGGACAGCGGGCCGGAGAAATACCGATGTCAGTAACCCATTTTGGGATATGAGCGCTGGCGTTGACCCATTGAGGGCTCCTCCGCCACCAACTCTTTTCCAACACCCTGGCTCAGTATTAGAAATCCCTATAGACCTGGTGTTCAAATATGTCGAAGCAGCTCATATAGGGATTTTACTACCAGTTCGATCAAACTGGGGCTGTAGGTGCCACCGGTGACTCCATCTAGGAAATTCCTCCGCTGCCGCCTGAGGAGTGAGTGCCTTAGTGAGAGGACACTCCTCCCCTGTCTCTCGTTTGCTGCCACCAACGACTTCCACAAGGGTTTAATACCCCATCTCCAGTCTAGGTACTAGGCACCCACCAGTCACCAGCGTGGAGGTGAGAGAAGGAGTTGATAGTGAGAGGCTAGAGTGAGAACGCTTGTGTCCTCATATAATCGCATCACTGTCCTTAAGCACCGGCACCTATTGCTAGAATATATCGAAGCAGCTCGTTTTGGTTAATCACTTTGCCATCCTAACTGGGACTATGCCACTGTTGACTTAATTTTGGCAGTTCTATCGCTGCCGTCACTAGAATGGTAAATGCGCTTTAGTGTACCCCCGATCTCATCTGCTACCACCAAGACTTAACACATGGATTGATACCTTATCTACGGTCAAGGTACTAGATACTCAGCGTTGGAGTGGGTAGGCATCATCTATCCAAAAACTCAAGGTTTCATATAATCACTTTGCCTACCATTTGACCGCCTATTATAAGCATTGCCAGGCTACAAAAATGTTTGCATTGGTCACCTACGGCACCTGAAAATCTGTTTGTGTCAGCGTATATAAACAAACATGTATCTGAATTACCAGATTTGACAAACAAAACAAAAAACTCTTTGCCCCTTCCATATCCCAGTGTGAACATTAACTAGGTCACAGCAGAGAGCCCCTACGTGATATAATGAATCCATTTAGCCTGATGTTTATTTTATGTAAGCAAAACAATACACAGAAGCTTGTTGCATCCGTTTACCGCATTCTTCTAGCCGCCACATGCCACCAATGAAAAGTAAAGCCGCCCATTAAGTAAACACCCACGTGAAAACCGCTAATAACTAATTTTAACGTTTTACATCAACGAAGGCATCACGCCTCCTCCCCTCCTCGTTAGCAAACATTAAGTGCTACCAAGGTAAACACAAATAATATCCTTACCAAGTGCAGTGGCCCAGGCACGTTTTCCCATACACAAATAGAGGTACACACAGACTTGTCGTACACGCCAGCAATATGGTCGGTCAGACAACCTATTTTGCTCTACCGGTTGCTTTTAAAGTCCTTGTGCCTCTGGTCATGGGGGGGGAGACGATAAATCCCATATCTTTATCCCTGGACATGCAGATATACATAAATACTCGTCCGCCGTGCTGTGCTACCAATGTGAGGTTATGCAATTAACCTATTCGCAAACACTCACACGTGCGCATTTCGTATATATACGGATGGATACTGCCAATTGCATTATATTCCTTTTTTATTTTTAAAGTGAAACGCTAATTAGTCCAGGCTGCATCCATTTCTGGCATTGGGATATCATGGGTCAGTGTTGACCTGCAAGCCTTTTGTATGTGCAAACACAGCCCCATTGATGTATTGTATGTACAAACAGTTGTCCCGGGGAAAAATAGAAGAAAAATCCTGGCGCATGAGGTCAAGTTTAAATCCACTGTTGCACTGGTCGGTCACATACGAGCAGGACACAAGGCGGGCGGGGGACGTAGGAGTAGTCGGGTAGGACGTGTGCCCGAAGTGTGTCCTTATTCATAAGATAATCTAATTGCCATGAAGAGATATCTGATTATGGTAGGACCCACACACACGTTCATTACGCCCCTCAAAGGGAATTTCGAAATGTGCTTCGTTTACATAATGAACTGCCATTGTCGTCGTCGCCGCAGCCGCCGACATCCTTGTGTGTGATTGTATGGGTTCGTACCTGTCACCCGATGCATTATATTTTCATACTCGTAGGATGAGATGGTTTTTGGCACGCCGAGAAGAGATAAGGATGGGATAGATGTGCAGCCGTTTAAGGTGTCCAGGGATTATTTTGTAATTAATTAGATCACTTGATTAGGCAGTAAAAGCTTTTATGATGTTCACATCACCCAGTGATGGCCGAAAGGACGATGCGAGAGGAAATTGAAATTAAATTGAATCTACCATATAGGAATGACATAATTCGGCTAAGTGAAATTAATTGCATTTCGCATTTGAATGAAGACTAATGTTGAGCTTACGAATGTGTGAACTAGCTAATGTATTTATGGCACAGGGTGATGGTGGTTTTTCAATTATTTTCGTGAATAACATCCTTTAGGGTGTTACTAGTGGAATGGATTTTAAGGCAAAGTTGTAATCTGAAATGTATTGCTTGCCTTGAGATGTCTTACTTTGGTTTAGATTCATATTGGTTGTAGACTTAATTACTCTTGAAAATTATTATCACTTACGTGGTTGTCTCCTGGTCTTTATAAAGTGACATTCTTAGGCAGACCAATCGTAATTAAGGGTAGTTTTTTTTAAATCGAATAAAACACTCAAATTTGCATCAAATATTCAAAATTTTTATTGCAATCGTTAAATAGGCCTTTGCCATATACGTTTTAAAGACAACTTCATGTAAATGTTGTCCGCGGCTCCGTTTCAAATGGTCCATTCGGAAGGTCCAATTTTGCGTTAAATTTTCGAGCATTTCGGCCAGTATTCCATGAGTTACGCGTGTGATGTTATCCTGTAAGGCTTCAATCCTGTTCAGCTTGTTCACATAGTCTAACGACTTTACATAACCCCACAAGAAATAATCAAGAGGCGTTAAATCGCATGATCTTGGCGGCCAACTCACAGGGTCATTTCGAGAGATAACCTGTTCACCAAATTCATCCTTCAACATTTCTATTGTTGCACGAGTTGTGTGGCATGTGGCACCGTCTTGATGAAAGTCGCGTATCATGGCTCGATATCGTTCGCCGTTGACGGTAACGTTTCTTCCTCCGTTTCAAATGGTCCATTCGGAAGGTCCAATTTTGCGTTAAATTTTCGAGCATTTCGGCCAGTATTCCATGAGTTACGCGTGTGATGTTATCCTGTAAGGCTTCAATCATGTTCAGCTTGTTCACATAGTCTAACGACTTTACATAACCCCACAAGAAATAATCAAGAGGCGTTAAATCGCATGATCTTGGCGGCCAACTCACAGGGCCATTTCGAGAGATAACCTGTTCACCAAACATTTCCATTGTTTCACGAGCTGTGTGACATGTGGCACCGTCTTGATGAAACCACATGTCAACCAAGTTCAACTCAGCCAACTGGGGCAAAAAAAAGTCGCGTATCATGTCTCCATATCGTTCGCCGTTGACGGTAACGTTTCTTCCACGGTCGTCTTTGAAGAAAAATAGAACGATGATGCCACCAGCCCATAAACCCCACCAAACTGTCGTTTTTTTCGGGATGCATCGGTAATACTTGTATGGCATGTGGCTGTTCATCACTCCAGATGCGACAGTTTTGCTTATTTACGTATCCGTAGGCCAGAAATGAGCCTCATCGCTGAACACAATTTTTTGATAAAACAGCGGATTTTCATGGAGCTGTTCTAAGGCCCATTCACCAAAAATTAGACGTAGTGGTAGGTCATTCGGCTTCAATTCTTGCACAAGTTGAATTTTATAGGCTTTCAAACCCAAATCGACGCGTACAATTTTCCATGTGGTTGATTAACACATGCCCAATTGCTGAGAACGACGAATTGACATTTCACGATCTTCATTAACATTGGACGCTACGACTGCAATATTCCCTTTGGTACGCATGCGAGTCGATGGTTTAATGTCCAACAAAGTAAATTTGGTGCGGAATTTGATGATAACAGCACGAATTTGTGATTCACCAGGTCGATTATGACGACCAAAATATGGTCGTAACAAACGGTGCACATTTTACACAGAGCAAGAATTTTGATTATAAATTTCAATAATTTGCAATTGTTGCTCGTTGTAAATGGCAGAGTATACTGAAAACTTTTCACTTTGACAGATGACGTGTGGATGTCATTACTACCAGTGCTGCCAACCTGAAAAACTTAACTCTTAAAAAATCTACCGTATTGTAACTGAAGACCCCTTTTTAAATATTCTTCACAATAAGAAAGTATCTTTCCACCATTAAAGACAATATCGGTCCTTTTCAATAGAACTGACTAAGTGAACGGGCTACTTAGGTCCCGCGAGTACCACAAAAAAAATTTAAACTGTTAATAATATTTTCGAACAAGAATGTGTCTGGGTATAACAGGTTCATTAAAACCAACGCTGAAACTACGTCTAGGACGAGCTCAGTGAGGTGATGGTTAGTGCGATGAACCATCTGGGTTCATGCCTCTTTAATTAACACAGTTGGTCCTTAGCTAACTGCCTTCATCACTTCAAGTTGGTTGAGGTTGGTTTCTACTTGTGGAAGCCACTTAAGACGAGGTCTTCATCTACTGAGTTCAACGACTGTCTGGGAATTGAAGTTGGAGGTCCTACTAGTAACCTTCGCTCTACATGTCTTAGCCATCTTTAACGCCCAATGTGCAGTTCTTTGACCAAGTATTTCGTTGAACAGCTGAACAGATTAAATCATCGTCTCCATAGCGAGTCAACGCAAATTTCTTCTTAAACCTTTCTTAGGTGAGGCGAACCTGTAACACTCCCCTAAGATGATGCAGGCATATAATTATTTATTTTTTTTGTCGAAATTTTAATTATTTATTATGTATTTCACAAATGCAATATAGATACATAACCATGGATCGTTTTCGCCCTACGTTTACTCTTTGTGATAATACGCATCAGTGCGCACCGATGAAACAATTGCCGCTGTAGAGCAAAGTGTTGAAGAGGACCCGAATGAATCGATTCGCCACCGTGTACAGCAATTGGAGCTTTGTCCATCAACTTTATGGAAGAATTTGCGCAAAGATCTTGGCTTACGACCTTACAAGATCCAGCTTTTGCAAGAAGACCATGCGTCGTGATTTTGGTGTCTGGGCCGAAAATCAGATTGATCTCGATTCTGATTTTCATCGCAAAATTTCGTTCAGTGATGAGGCAAATTTTTGGTTGAATGGCTACGTCAACAAGCAAAATTGCCGCATTTGGAGTGAAGAGAATCCACACGATACCCTTGAGACGCCATTTCATCCACAAAAACTGACTGTTTGGTGTGTTCTATAAGCTGGTGGAGTCATTGGGCCATACTTCTTACGAAATGATGCGGAAGAGTCAGGTACCATTAATGGAGACCGGTATAGAGCCATGATAACCGAGTATTTTGTTCCCGAATTGGATGGCTTGAATGTGAATGAGATGTGGTTCCAACAATATGGCGCTTCATGCCACACAGCGCACGTCACAATCGATTTATTGAAGGAAACATTCGATGAGCGCATAACTTCGCGAAAAGGACCTGTCAATTGGCCACCAAGATCGTGTGATTTGACACCATTGGATTATTTTCTTTAGGGATATGTGAAGTCGCTCGGGGGTCAGACGACAGCCGATATTTCGTTTGATCTCTTTTTCGTTTCATTAGATAAATCGAATTCACAACGTCCTTAAAGAAGTTCCACTTCCAAAACGCAATCATGCAAAAATACAAGGTGGCGCAAAAATAACCTTCCGATGTTTTTTGGCTGTAATTTAAAAAAAAAATGAAAAACTTTGATTCTTCTTGTGGATTATTTTTATTTGGTCTTTATTTGGTTGATTGTCATTTGAGCCCTTTTTATGGCATTTTCCATCATTTTGCCCAAAACTTCCGGCGATAGGTCCTCACATTCTTGACGGATATGGTCTTTAAGAGCTGCAAGTGTCTGAGGCTTGTTGACATAAACCCGCGACTTCAAAAAGCCCCACAAAAAGAAGTCTGGAGCGGTCAAATCAGGCGATCTTGCTGGCCAGTGCAAATCGCCAAAACGGGAGATTAGGCGAACGGGAAATGCATCCTTCAGCATATCGGTTGTGGCACGTGCAGTGTGGGCCGTTGCACCGTCCTGTTGGAACCACATGTTTTCCATAAGTTCTACACTTTTAATTCATCAAAATATACGTAGTATGAGATCAAACTTTAACTCACTATTAGCTCATTTAAGTGGCTGTGAAATTAATGCACATTTTATTGTTTTAACTGAAATTTGGTTTTACGACTATGAACTATCTAACTATAATATTCCTGGCTATGAATCCTTTTTTAACTGTAACAATTCTTACAGCGCGGTCGGTGTCGTTGTTTATATAAAAAAAGAATACGATTGTGAAGTTGAGAATTTTAGTTTGAGTAGTGCCGATGTTTTGAAAGTTAGTTGTCATATTTGTAATGAAAAGTTTACAATTGTTTGTATATACCGATTGCATAAACGAAACTTAAGCAAGGACATTTTTATAGACCAAATGAAAATATTACTTAAAGATATAAAGACGAAGAATTTATTGGTTTTAGGAGATATAAATATAGATATTTTAAAAAACAGTATTGACACAGATAATTATTTAATGATGATGTCATCATATGGCTTAAAGTCCCTAATCTCCGAACCTAACCGAATCACAGATAAATCAAATACATGTATTGATCATATATTCGTAAGGCTAAATTCGTCCTTTATACATAGACTTTCTGCAGAAGTATTAAATTACAAAATAACCGACCACTGCATGACAAATCTCAACATGGAACAATTAACCGAGAAATACATTAATAAATATATACCTTTTCCAGTTACACATAAAATAGACTTTGTTAAATTGGTTGAATGCTTAAAGTATGAATTCTGGGAACCTGTTTTTGTAGAAAATAACCCCTCTGAGGCCTATTATATATTTATGCAGATTTTAAAAGGACATATTGATAGTTGTACGGTCGCTAAAACACAACATAATTTTAAATTAAAACGACTTAGACCATGGATAAATAAAGGTTTACTAGCGTAAATATTTAAGAAAAATTTGATAAGGAAACAATGTAAACGCTATCCACATAATCAAAGCTTAAACAAATACTATACCAAATTAAGCGAAGAAATAAAAGAAAAAGTAAAATCATGTAAGGATAAGTATTATTGTGATAAAATTCAAAATTGTAAAGGAAACATTAAGGAAGAATGGAGGGTTGTTAATGCTATTCTTAACAAACAAAATGAAAAAGAAAACTCACTTAAAATTGAAATCGATGGTGTCATATCGTCAAATCCTGTGAAAATAGCAAATCATTTTAATGGGTTTTTTGTATCCATTGCATCAAAGTCGAAGACATCAATATTCAAGTTAGCTGTGATTGCGATTTGTATGCGGACCTTATTGAAGATTCATTTCACTTAAATAGCTTTGTATTTGACCACTTTACACCAATTGAAATCCATAAACAATTAATGTCGCTGGACAATAAACATTCAATTACTCCAGATAAAATTACCAACTTTCTTTTAAAACAAATTTCATACTTTATTGTCGATGTTTTATGTCATCTTTTTAATCTAAGTGTAAATTGTGGTGTTTTTCCCCTCGTCTTTGAAAACTGCAGAAGTTATTCCTCTGTTTAAAAAATAAAATCGAAGCCTAATGACACAATATAGGCCGATTTCTTTACTTCCAACTTTTTCAAAACTATTTGAAAAGTTGATAAAAAAGCGAACTGTAAAATTTCTGGACAAATATAATTTTTTTAGTAACGAACAATTTGGTTTTCGAGAGAAAAGATCAACTGAAGACGCAATATTAAAACTCTGCAGCGAAATTCATGAAGGTTTTAATAATAATTTAGGTTGTGTAGCTCTTTTTGTAGACATGACAAAAGCGTTTGATATGGTCAATCATAGCATACTTTTAGATAAATTATACAAAGTTGGTTTAGAGGTGTAATTTTCAAATGGTTTTCGTCTTACTTAACAGGCAGAAGTCAACGTGTAAGCCTAAATGGTACTTATAGTAATTCAGCATTAATAAATATTGGTGTACCTCAAGGTTCAGTCTTGGGTCTAATTTTGTTCTTAATTTATATAAATTCAGTATTCAATCAAAACTTTAATGGCAAGGTTACAGCTTTTGCTGATGATTTAGCATTTTCTTATACTGATAAGTGCGTTTTTAAGTCAGTAACTAATCTTCAAGCTGATTTACAAATATTACGACAATGGTTTGCAAAACACGAATTGCTTATAAGCGAAAAAACTAAGTTAATGTTGTGTAACTTGAAAAGTTCCGGTCCTCTTAGCTGTGATATTGTATTTCATTCTTCTTCATGTCCGAAATTGTCATTATGTTCTCACACATGTGGCAAAGAAAATAATATTAACCAATTGTCCTGTAGTTCTAGTTGTTTTATAATTGATGTCGTCGAAAGTTTTAAGTATCTTGGTGTTTTAATCGACAAAAACTTAAATTGGAAGGCTCATGTGGACGAACTTAAAAAATATATGTTGTCTGTTACTCGTAAATTGTACTTGGTAAGACCACATTGTTCTAAAAAATTCTGAAAATGATATATCATGGACTTGCTCCCTCTAAATTACAGTATGGCATTGCAACTTGGGGTGGGACTTATAATAGCACCATTGATGTAATTAAAATAGCACAAAAACATCTTATTAGAATTATCTCTGGAAGTACTAGACTAACCCGTAGTTGGCCTCTATTTTATAATCTTCGAATTTTACCAATAAACCATCTATATGTCTATAAGGTTATGATTTTGTTTTTTTTTTGCATAGTGGTTACAGTTCCAATCTCAGGAGTTCAAATTCCTATAGGTTGAGAGTAAACAACTATGGGTTTGTTAATATTCCGGTTTCTAACAGAACTCATTTCTCAAAATTCTTCACTGCGACAGCGCCCAGGCTTTTTAATAAACTACCGCGTGAAATAAGAACTATTAGAGTATCCACGTTATTCTTAAAAAAAGTACAAAATTGGCTTTTTAGTTTAGATAGTTCTGAAGTCAAATTATTACTCATATCTGTTTAGTTAAATTTATAGTTACATAATTTACAAACCATAATGTATAATTTTGTTTTTGAATCTTAAATTTGCATTTCTTAATGAATACTATTACCCCACAGATACACAATTTTAATTAATCCTTGAAAGGATCATTCGCCTCTAGCCTCTATATGCTACAGAATGATGTCGATTTATTTATTTCAATTATTTAAAATGTTTACAAAAATGTTGTTTCGTTGTAAACTACACACATTTGTTAATTATAAGTCAACTGTTTTTGTCTACTAAATAATGATTAAATAAATAAATAATAATAAATAATCCCAATTCATCAAGTTGCGGCAAAAAGAACTCGTTGATCATTGCTCTGTAGCTCTCACCATTCACAGTAACCGTTTGGCCCGCGACGTCTTCGAAGAAAAAAAGGTACGATGACTCCTCCAGCGAAAACAGCACACCATACAGTGACTTTGAGCGGGTGTAATGGCTCTTCGTGGGTTACACGCGGATTTTCAGTGCCCCAGAAGCGTAAATTTTGCTTATTTACGTACCCGCTAAGATGGAAATGGGCCTCATCACTCATGATTATTTTTGATGAAAAATCATCTTCCTCTTGGTGGTGATTAAGGAGGCTTGAGCGTATGTTAGACGCGATTGGCGGTCAGCAGCTAACAGCTGATGCACCGTCTGGACTTTGTACGGAAACATCTTCAAATCGTATACCAAAATTCGCTGTACAGACCGTCGACTGATACCCATTTGCGTGGCACGTCGTCTGGTCGATGTCGACGGCGCTTCCATGACATCTTCGGCTACAGCAGCAATATTCTCTGCAGAACGGCTACTCTGGGGTCTGCCACGCCTGGCAGCATCTCGTGTTGTGCCAGTCTCTTCGAGGCGAGCGGCTAAACGTCGCAGTGTTTCACCAGTAGGCGTTGGACGGCTAGGAAATCTGCGACGAAATTCACGTTGTGCCAAAGTCACCGACCGATTATTGCTCAAATAAATAGTCACCAATATTCCGCGTTCTGGAGCAGTGTAGCGTAACATTGTTTATTAACGTGCATTTCGCATGTGTTAACTACACAAATGTCAAAACAGAACTGACATTAGGGGCCAATCGCAAAATTTATAGCATTTTCTGATAGGAGGATTACTTTTGCGCCACCTTGTAGTTATTAGTCGCTTCTGCAAGATCTCCAGCGTGAAGAAGATATTCTCTTTTCAATGTAAACACAAAATCCAAAATCCAACGCTCCACCTTTCGGGAAGACTCCCAAATAACAATTAAACCGTCAAACATTCAAAAGGCAATTTTAGTCAAAAGTACCGTTATACAACTCATACATCAAATCTGACTTTTTAATCCCACCCTGAATTAGATAAGATACCAATTTTCATCTTCAAAAATCTCGTTTTAAAAATGGCGTCATATGAAAAACACCATCCTTCCTGAAGGAAACACTATAATTCCAAAAATACATCTTCATTATCACGTATGTATTAGTAATCACATACGCATCTAAAACTCAATCAAATCTACCTGTTTGGATTCAAGCTTCATTTACAAACTCCATACTTTAGACACAGCTGTCATTTCAACATTTAGAGGAAAATAACCATTTTGCCACCTACATGTTACCAAATGAAAGAAGATCGTTTCCAGTTGCAAAAAAAAGCAACCAAAAGTTTATTGACAGGAGCCATGGATTTGTTTTGAATACGCCGAATTCAATTTATATTTTAATTTAAAAATGACTTTGGTGTACCTGTGTGAAGGACCTTCCAAAAAGCTTTCTAGAAGCTAAACCACAATTGTTATTTCTTTTGTTAACCGAAATGTTCTGTGAAAAGAGGGTCATCAAATGAAGTAAAATATTCATTTCTCTCGAATATTTGACGAGGAATTCTAAATGCAGAAATCTCAAGTATTTCCACGTCATCGTTAAAAACATCCGGAATTTAGAAATGCGTTTTTGTTTATTTTTTATATTAAATTCTTTGAAAACTAAAAATACCGGACATCCAAACATTATTTTACGAGTCATTCAATCCCTTATGTCATACTTAAATATTTTATGTACTACTTTTTCTAAAACATAAACTAGGTTCCACTTATCGACTTTTATGTTTAGGTTTGAGTGCAAAGCTCTATGTATTACTTAAGCCTTTATGTGGAGCATGAACTCTTAAGTTCCGTATCAGCAAACGGGCCGTACTTCATCCTGCCACAACAGATGTTCGTCAATTATAATCCCGATATACTTAATAGTTAGTGGGTGTTGAATTCATCTTAGGTGGGTGGGTGTTGAATTCATCTTGTAGTATGTACAGTTGTCAAGAAATTGTTTTGACAAAGAAAAATATTGGTAAAATAGTCATTTTCTTTATAAACGAGTGGTGGGTGCACGACTGGGTCGTACGCAACTTTCTCTTTCACAGCAAGTTGGGCGTTAGATCTAATCATAAGCATTTTGATTATTGATGCTAAAATGATATAAATAATGTCGAAATGTATTCATACGAATTTTTACTCCAAAATTTGAAGGAATCGATGTCAATGTGAAAAACAATGATTTTCCGTTTTTGGCCAAAACTGAAAATTCCGTTTAGTAATAGTTGGGCTAAAACTAATTATGTGGAATTGCTTCAAGCTGTAATAGTAGTATATGTATTAAATTTCATTCAATTTGACACAATAGTTTGCGAGATATTAACAATTTTCTTTATATGGCCTAAATGACAAAATCCGTTATATGGATTTTCTCGAAAAAACTGGGTATGCAGTTTTGTTGGAACTAATATAGTTATAGTATATATAAAGTTTAATCAAAATCGTTAGAGCCGTTTTCGAGAAAATTGAGGTAATGTGTAATTTTTATATGGCAGGTACCAGTTTTAACATGGCTAAAAGCAAACAAAAAAAATGGCCTAGAATTATGACCAAAACAAGCTTGGATACGAAGTTTGAAGAAAATCGGTCAAGCCGTTTATGCTGGGGAGACCGTCACGGACAGACGGACAGACGGACCGACGGACCGACGGACGGAATTCCAAAAACCACTTTTTTAGGCTCCGCTATCATCGTAATGTTAGAATCAATCAAAATCTCGAGGTCGAAAATTTTCACGAAAACAATATCTTTCTCTTTGTAAGAGAAAGTTAAAAAGAATTTATTTGATGTCTAACTTGTTCTTTTTTTATTTCATTTTATGTTATTAATATATTTACTAACTAACTGTAATAAAAAATAATATATTTCAAAAGGAATTAAGCAAAAATTACAAGAAAAACAAAAAATACACAGAAATGAGTCTGTCAAGAAATTTTTTTTACAATTCATTTATTTTTTATTTTTTTAATTTAAAGTGGCCACCTTTAGCGTTTATCACGGCTTATAGTCTTCTTTTCATTGAAAAAATTAAATTCTGCACATCATAATCGCCTGGAATTTTATTCCATTCCTCCTGTATTGCTGTATTTAGCTCTGCTCTGCTTTTTGGGTGTCTTTTGGCAGCTTTTTTTTTCAAATAGCCCAAAAATTCTCAATAGGGTTTAAGTCTGGACTCTGGGCAGGTGTATCCAATACTTTACCGCAGTTAAAAAGCAGCCACATCCTCACCATATGCGCCTTATGTTTAGGATCATTGTCTTGGTAAAACTTGAACTGCGGTTTGTTGTCACTATTGAACCCAAATTTATTTGCACTATGTAACAAATGACTCTTTATAATATTTAAATATTGTAGCGCATCCATGGTGTTCTCTATAAAGACCAAATCGCTAACCCCTATACTAGAAATACACCCCCACACCATGACTGATAATTTGCCAAATTTGACAGTTGGAATAATGTTGCGATTTTCCAATGCTGTTAACGGCTTTCGCCACACTCTATTGGGGCCATCGTTGTAATAGAGCATAATTTTGGTTTCATCGCTGAATATGGCGTCATCACAGTAGTCATCAGGCTTGGCAATATAGGTACTGGCAAAAGACAATCGCTTTTCAATATGCTCTGTTGAAAGCATCGGTTTTTTGCGAGCGACTCTTGAGTGGTACTGGTTTTTTTTTTCAATACCTGCCTTATTGTTTCGTGGGAAACCGCAACATCACGCTCTTCTTTGAGTTCACTCGCAAGGGTCCTCGTCGAAATCTGTGGGTTTTCCGCTACTTTCCTTAACAAAATACGTTCGGTCCGTTCTGATACTTTGCGTGGACGACCGTTTGAAGATTTTAGCTCCAGACTATTTTCACTTTTTGCACGATTTAAAATATTATAAACTGTTTGCCTGGTCAAAGAGAACATCTGGGACAATTCTTGCACACTTTTTCCGATATTATGATTATAATAAACCAACTGAACCACTTCACACGATGTTCTTTTGCCAGGCATCTTGAATTTAGAATAAATTTACCACGACTGTTATGTTAGATGAGCAAACGGCAAATGAAAAGCTCTCATTTGCAATAAAAACGACTCGTGCATGGAAAACATCAAAATCATAACGGTAAAACGATAAATGCATACCGCAGCCCGAAAGAAGAATTGTAAAAACAATTTCTTGACAGACTGATTTCTGTGTATTTTTTGTTATTCTTGTAATTTTTGCTTAATTCCTTTTGAAATGTTTTATTTTTTATTACAGTTAGTACTTACTTACTTACTTAAGTGGCACTACAGTCCGGAATGAACCTGGGCCTCAACCAACATGCCTCTCCAATTAGCCCGGTCCTTAGCTAACTGCCTCCAGTTGCGCACTCCAAGTTGGTTGAGGTCGGTTTCCACTTGTGCGCGCCACTTAAGGCGAGGTCTTCCTCTACTGCGTCCGACGTCTGGCTGGGAATCGAAGACTCTGCGAGCCGGAGTATTGGTGTCCATTCGTTCTACATGTCCTAGCCATCTTAGACGTCCAATGCGGAGTTTTTTGACCAGGGCATGTCGCTGTACAGCTCGTATAGTTCTTGGTTGAATCTTCGTCTCCATAGCCCGTCAACGCAAACGGGACCGAAGATTTTTCGAAGAATTTTCCTCTCGAATCTACCAAGGATTTCTTCATCCGCTTTTGAAACGGTCCATGCTTCAGCGCCGTAGAGCAGGACTGGGATGATCAGGGTCTTATATAGGATCTCCTTAGTAGTTCGAGTGAGGGCTTTACTACTAATTTGCCTTCTTAGCCCGAAGAAACAGCGGTTGGCAAGAGTAATTCTTCGTTTGATTTCTGACGAGATGTTGTTGTCAGAGTTAATAGCGGAGCCGAGGTAGACAAAGTCCCGTACTACCTCAAAGTTATATCTGTCAATGGTGACGTTCTGTCCAATTCGTCGATGTTGTGAGTCCTTTCGTGATGACAGCATATACTAAGTCTTAGCCTCATTTACTGCTAAACCCATTTTCGCCGCTTCCTTCTCGATACTAGCAAACGTGGCTATGACATCACGTTGAGTCCTACCAATGATGTCAATATCGTCAGCGTATGCTAGTAGTTGCACCGACTTTTGGAAAATTGTGCCTCTGGTGTTGGCTTTTTAGTTTTGCACAATCCTCTCAAGAATCAGATTAAAGAAGTCACATGACAGCGCATCGCCTTGCCTAAATCCTTTTTTGGTATCGAATGTGTCGGTGAGGTCGTTTCCGACCCTGATGGAGCAGCGAGAATTCTCCATCGTCATCCTACACAAACGGACGAGTTTGGGCGGTATACCAAAACTAGACATGGCTCTATACAGTTCGTCTCTATAAATGCTGTCATATGCGGCTTTGAAATCGATGAATAGGTGGTGGGTATCGATTTGGACTTCTTGAGTTTTTTCCAGGATCTGCCGAAGTGTGAAAATTTGATCGGTTATGGACTTTCCTGGCCTAAAACCACACTGATAAGGGCCAATCAGGTTGTTGGTAAACGGTTTCAGGCGTTCACATATTACGGCAGATAGGATCTTGTAGGCGATGTTGAGGAGACTTATGCCTCTGTAGTTGGCGCAGTTCAGAGGGTCTCCTTTTTTGTGGATCGGGCAAACGATGCTGAGGTTCCATTCTTCAGGCATCTTTTCATCCGACCAGATTTGGCTTATGAGTTGGTGGATGTTACTTACCAAGTCATCTCCGCCGGCCTTATAGAGCTCAGCGGGAAGGCCGTCATTTCCGGCAGCCTTATTAAGCTTGAGTTTAGATATTGCTATCCTCACTTCACTCAGGTCGGGTGGTTGGCAGTTCTCGCTGTCGTTGCCAATATTGAATGGTTCGTTCTGCCTGACAGCGGAATGTTGTTCGTCATCGCCGTTTAACAGTCTGCAGAAGTGGTTCTTCCATATCCTCAGCATCGACTGTGTCTCAACTACAATATTTCCTTGTTCATCTCGACAGGATTCTGTTCGAGCCTTGTATCCTTGGCTTTGACGTTTTACACTTTGGTAAAACTTGCGAACATCGTTCCTGGAGTGGCACCTCTCTATATCCTCGATCGCGCGCTTTTCTTGCTCTTTTTTCTTCTTGCTGAAAAGCCGATGTTCTTCCCTTCTTCTTTGCCTATAGAGCTCAGTGGCAGCTCTCGTCTTCACCTGCAGCTTAGCCTTGTAGGTCTCGTTCTTGGCTGCGAGCATCTGTCGGCATTCCTCATCAAACCAGGGGTTTCTTGCTGGTGGGCGCGAGAAACCTAGCACATCAGTTGCGGCTGATCTAATGGCCTGTTGGCATCGTTGCCATTGCTCTTCGACATTCGATGCTGGTGGTATGGTGTTAATCGAGAGGTTAAGGGATACGCGTTGTGCGAAGGTCTTGGCGGTCTCTTGCGATTGCAGTCTTCCGACATTAAATTTTTGCACAGTATTTCTGGATTGTTGTGGTGTGGTGGATATCCGCATTCTTACCTTGGCTGCTACAAGGTAGTGATCCGAGTCGATGTTAGCTCCTCGAAATGTTCGGACATCCAAAATACTGGATGCGTGCCTCTTATCTATCGCAATGTGATCAATTTGGTTAACCGTTCGTTGATCTTGAGACCGCCATGTCCCCTTATGGATATCGAGGTGAGGAAACCGTGTGCTGGCTACAATGGCATTTCGTTCCGTAGCGAAATCAATTAGCCTAAGTCCGTTACCAGACGTGTTGTCGTGTAGGCTATGTTTTCCGACAATACTTCTAAAAATGTCTTCTCTTCCTACCTTTGCGTTAAAATCTCCCAGCACGATTTTAACATCGTACTTTGGTAGTCGCTCATAGGTTTTGTCAAGGAGCTCGTAGAAGCAATCCTTAGCTATATCATCTTTTTCTTCCGTCGGAGCGTGAGCGCATATAAGGCTTATGTTGGCGAATTTGGCCTTGATGCGGATTGTTACTATGCGTTCGCTAATGTATTGGAAACATAAGACTTCTTGCCTAAGTCTGGCACTTATAACAAATCCGCATCCGAATAGTCGCTGTTTCTGCTCACTATAACACGGTCCGTAGTATATGTCACAGTTTTTCATCCTCTTTTTGCCCGGCCCATCCCATCGTATTTCCTGGATGGCAGTAAGGTCTGCTTTGTAGCAGTTTAGGGCTTCCGCTAGTTGTTCGCCTGCACCTCTCCTGTTTAATGTTCTCACATTCCAGGTGCAGATACGAACGTCCTTATCCTTTTTTCGTTTAGCAGGGTCGTCAACAATAAAATCAGTCCTTTCCGAGGCTATTGGTTGCTTCGTAACAATATTTTTTTCTGTGGGTGGGTAGTTAACCCAAAGCACAACCCCCAACCTGGAGGGCCAGTTCCAATTTATTAGATACCCCTAGGACACGGGGCCATCAGTATCCACTACGGGATTGAGCGCTGCCATTGGACTTTCGGTTCATCCGCCTTCATCTCTGTTCAAGGGGCCTGACTAACCCTTGAAATTCCTAGACAACCTGTTGTCCGAATATGTCAGAGCAGCAGCAGCAGATGACTCCACCTAATGATGGCCCTCTCTCAGGGTATTGTGCTAGGATGTTGTTGCCTAAACTTGACTGAATGTTTATAGATCTAAGTCTGGACATACAATCTATTGGCTAAGATCCCCTCGCTTCAGAAGAATTTACGGCTAAAGCTTCTAATACGCTATTGAAAGCCCGTTCTATATAAAGGAGTGTGGCTAAGGTGTAAAAGAAAATGAAATATCTGGAATTAACGGCACAAACAGAGCCTGAAACCTAGCATCTCCCTTAATTTTTGTGTGTAACGTTAATATTTTCTGCCACAATGAGGACCTCCTATGCCGAATTCGAACGGCAAATTTGAGAAGCTTCTCATGGCATTGTTTCTCTTGGAAGCTTATCAGACTTTGGCAGCAAAAATAACTTAGGTGTCTTCACTTTCGGGATTTTTCATGATTTTCCCACGAAGATGTCCAATGGGTTAAAAAATTTAACAGGTCTCCTGTTAAGCGTTTCCTTCTGGACATCGTCACTTTCGGGATTTGAACCAAGAACCCTACGCTTTCTAACCCAGTTGATTAAGCACTAGACCACTGCTGTTGTAGTCTTTATAGTAAAATTTTCTTTAGTCCCTGTCACCTAATGAACTGCTTACCGTTTTCTCACAACTATTGATGGGTATGCACTTAATGCACAATGGCGGGTTACACAATTTTTTCCGAATCCGAACGGCAGAATTGAAATAATGCTTTTCGCTACAATTGATACACTCAAATGATTTGTCACCACTGCGTTGTGGACTATCTAAGTCTTATTTGAATAGTTTGTCATGTTCCAATTTTACACATATTGCCTCATTAAAAGGTTCTGAAATAAATCCATGATCAAGCGTTAATCAAGGAATTTTCAAATTTAATAACCTCCTACGACAATTGGCCATCGAATCAATAAATTCAACCGTTAAACCCTATACCACCTAATCCTTAACCTTTCATGGTTGGACCATTGGAATTTTGTAAAACTCCAATTGTAATCCTTTAATTTTCTATAAATTCAAAATACGAGTACCTCTCCCAATTACATATCCATCTATCCACTCAAGTTTTGCCAAATATTTCCATAATCCCTCGTAAGCTCTGAAAATCCCTGTTTACACTACACTTGCCATAACAATATTTTTACTCTCGCAATCCACCTCGTCGACCGCTGTCTGATCAGCATGGGCTTTACTCCCATCTACCAAAACCATGGTTATGGGTTATTAATAACATTACTATTCCAGGATGGCAGTGGCCAAAATTAATAATCCACTCACCCACAGCCAATAATGTCACACGGTACATAGCATCGAATCTGAAGTACTTCAGACCGCCCCCCTCAATCTCAAAACCAGAGTTCTGGTACACACATACACTAAGCACTGTGTGTGTGTTAAAAATACGTTAAAAAAAATCGATATTTTCCAGCATCGTCGTCGTCATCGTCCTCATCAATCGCCTTACACCCCATCTCACGTAGCTGTCGCATCCACCCATTTATCGCCCAACAACCAGGTTTCAATATTGAGACTTAAAGCGTAATTGACTGAAAATTCGATGAACCATAAGGGTCAGTCGTTCGTCCTCATCATTATCGTCGTCGTCGTCGTCGTCGTCGTCGTAGTCATCATCAGTTTTCCTATCCGTGTACCTGTAACCTGTATCGGGGAAAGACTTCGCCCCTGGGTTACTGTAGCCATGGTAAATACAGAGAATTGAGTACGAACTACATTTGACAAATTAGGGAACTCCACCAAACATCTCGAATGGGTCTAACAGGGAAAAAAATTAAGACATGAGGAAAAAAGGAAAAATAAACAGGACCCTCGCATGTTCTAAACAACGAAACCTAAGAAATCTTATATTAGACCCCACTGAAATGGAATTCAGGAAAGCGTTCGTAAGGGATAATTCCATCAGCCTTTTGACAGATTCAGCGAAATTCGATCGAAGAATTATATTTTCAATAAAAAAAACACACACACACACTAACATGTGTCACAAAAAATGTTTCTCTTCTCTGTGCGGGGTGGGGGACAGTAGTGCAGCAGTACGGGTTCTATAAGCTTATATGCTTGTATGTACTGCATGCAAAGGATGCGGATGCAAATGTGTGCCATCTCTATATTAAAATCACATTTTGCAATGTTTTTTGCATCACATCACTCTGATGTGTGCAGCTTCACCCGATTATATTCAACAAGTCCTTATGCTTTGCTCTTGTATTCTGTGTTGTATCCGCTTGCGTACACTACACACATGCACTCGAGCGTGGGTCTGGGTTGTCAATTGATAAAGTGGATTGAGAGGGAGGGTGGGGGTGGAAAAGTTGTATTTTTTGTCGGCTGTTGTTGTTGTTGTTTTTGTAGTTATTCCTGTTATTGATGGGCTTTGGTGCTCCTCCCATTCCATATCCTTTCCTTGTTTTGAATAGATGTGTATATGTGTTGTATCTTGTATCCTTTTGCAGCTAAAAGGGATTGCAATATGGATTTCAAATATCATGGCAAATGGAGTGGGGTTTCGGGGGCTAGGTGCTTTTTTTTGTTTCGTTATGCTAATTGGTTTATCGATTGTGCCATTTGGAGATTCTCAAAGTGCACTTTTTCTTCTTTCCCACTGTGCTGGCTGAGAGTTTTTTTTTTTCTGCCATGACTAAGGGCATTAGGGATGCTATTTTGCATTTGCTCAGCATAAAGGTACCATCCGGTGCGATTTTTTCAATACCCGATACCATCTATTACCAGTGGCTTCCCACAACGTGCAATGCATTCAAAGTTTGGAAGTTAATAGTCCACAAGTGCAAATGTATCTTGTACGTTGGAAATGTTGCCTGACTCGATAATGGGTATAAAAACGATAGGGCAACGTGAAAAATTAACTTAAAAGGAATTTTTAAGGTAGTGCATATTTTGCATACCAATCCCAAACTAAGAGATGCCCAAAGGATAAATACGCCGAGGATGGGTTTGTGTTATTGGTGACCTTCGCCCCTGATGCGAGTCTTTTACCTTCGATGCGAATTTTGAACCGCTCTGGATATAATACTGGTGGTCCCTTCTTGTTGTACTGGTTGAAGGGTTGGTTCTGTATTTTTCTGGTTGTTTACATTCTTTGTTTTGTTTTTCTAAAAAGTATTTTTTTCTGAAGATGAATAAATTCAAATTGATAACACAGACGTTTTGCCAATGAAAAAGTATTTTTTTTTATTTGATGATATTTGGGGGGGGGGGGGGGGGGGGGGGGGGGGAATAATCGCATTCTAGATCTCAAATTTTCGAATAACTGAGGCGGAATGATGCGCACCATGTATAACCCAACGACTTTTAATGTTTACAGACTTTACTTTACTTGCGGAGACAGGGCCGCCTTCATCCTCTTCGAACATGGACCAATTTTCCAAGTCAGGTTCGGTCTTTCATGTCGCCTCGAACTTGAAGGCTAAGATTCGGAGATTCTTTTCGCTGGAGCATTATTTTTCATTATGGCCGAGCTACTTTCTGCTCATTATTTGTGGGACTGGTAGGATAGGGGTCCGGTAAAGCAAATATTTGGTTAAGTGTTTTACTTACTTACTTAAGTGGCACTACAGTCCGGGATGAACCTGGGCCTCAACCAACATGCCTCTCCAATTAGCCCGGTCCTTAGCTAACTGCCTCCAGTTGCGCACTCCAAGTTGGTTGAGGTCGGTTTCCACTTGTGCGCGCCACTTAAGGCGAGGTCTTCCTCTACTGCGTCCGACGTCTGGCTGTGAATCGAAGACTCTGCGAGCCGGAGTATTGGTGTCCATTCTTTCTACATGTCCTAGCCATCTTAAACGTCCAATGCGGAGTTTTTTGACTAGGGGTATGTCGCTGTACAGCTCGTATAGTTCGTGATTGAATCTTCGTTTCCATAGCCCGTCAACGCAAACGGGACCGAAGATTTTCTGAAGAATGTTTTGATCCCATTTATTTCGCTAAACCGAAATAGCATCGGTTTCCTAGGAACTCGTTAACTATAAAACCAACGCGTTTCGCCTCTTCACTAATTGCCGCACATGCTTCTACAATGGCACGATGGGAGTGACCAATGATATCGATCTTGTCTACGTTCTGAACGTTCTGGACTCCAAATTGTTTAGTCTTCTCTAGAATTTGCCTTAGTGTACAAATTTGGTCTATGATCGATCTGTCGGGCCGGAAGCCACACTGGCATGAGCCGATAAGTGTGCTGCAGACAGGCTTAACACGTTCATACAGTCCGTCGATTAAGAACTTATATGCGACATTTAGCAGGGATATACTTCGATAGCTGGTGCAAGACAAGATTCTAACTTCTTCAATATTAGGAGCAGCGTAACGTGAAGTCTCTTTTTTCACCAATCATAGCATTTTCTTGTTGGACAGTCGGTCTCTTAATTTGGCTGCGACGAGAAAATGGTCAGAGTCAACGTTTACCCTCCCTGAATGTGTATACATCCAGGATAATACATGCGTACCTCGCATGTCGTATGTTTTTCGGTTTTGCATTCCTAATCCTGTCCAACGTTATTCCTGAATCACAGTAATGTCGGGCCTTGTATGGCACAAGGATTGAATAATGTTTTTGAATAGAACTCAGGGTGTATAGCAGCATGCGTATGTTGCATGCTCGTACGTCGTTGTCCATGGTCGTTCCGGGCCTGGTTGATATCTGAGGGGATCCCTAAAACGAGGCTGTTGCCTCTCTGATAACTAGGTATATAGTAAGCCAGTTACCCTGACGGCACAATCCCAAGGACAGATCCAAATCTGGCAATAATGCTGCCATTGAGCACTTCCCTCAATAAGTGGATGGCTTCGCTAGAAGTATGTCTTACGGCTATATGAATTGCTTCATGTACAAGACAATGACTTCAAGTACCTTAACAGAAAGCTGACAGCTCAATTTCTGATGGAAATGTACCCGTCGGACACATTTCTGAAGAAGAGGCTTGCTTACCTTAATATAAAAAGTGCGGACCACATCACATTAGAGTCATGTTGAAAAGTGACAAGTGGTCAGCCCTGTATACAAGTCCATCTCAGTAAATAATGCTGACATTGGCCACTTATTTCAATAGGCTGCTGACTTCGCTGGCAGCTTGACTTTACTTACTTAAGTGGCGCTACAGTCCGGAATAAACATGGACCTCAACCAACATCCCTCTTGTTTTCAACTTGTTCGCACCACTTAAGGCGAGGTCTTTCTCTACTGAGTCCGACGTATGGCTGGGAATCGAGAACTCTGCGAGCCGGAGTATTGGTGTTCATTCCTTCTACATGCCCTAGCCATCTTCAACGGGGTATGTCGCTGTATAGCTCGTATAGTTCGTTATTGAATATTCGTCTCCATAGCCCGTCAATGCAAACGGGAACGAAGATTTTTTCTAAGAATTTTCCTCTCGAATCGATCAAGGATTTCTTCATTTTTGATACGGTCCATGCTTCAGCATATTAGAGCAGGACTGGGATTATCAGGGTCTTACATAGGATCTCATTAGTAGTTCGAGTGAGGGCTGTACTACTGAATGGCCTTCTTAGCCCGTAAAAAAAAACAGCGGTTGGCAAGAGTAATGCCTCGAAGTAATATCTGTCAATGCTGAAGTTTTGTCCAAATCGTCGATGTTGTGTATCCTTTCGTGTTGACAGCATATACTTAGTCTTACCCTCATTTACTGCTAAACTCATTTTTGCAGCTTCCTTCTCTATACTTGCAAACGTGGCTATGACATCATACTGACTCCTACCAATGATGTCATTATCGTCAGCGTATTCTAGTAGATGCACAGATTTTTGGAAGATAGTGCCTCTGGTGTTGGCTCGGGAGTTTTGCACAATCCTCTCAAGAATCAAATTAAAGAAATCACGCTCATCGCCTTGCCAAAATCCTTTTTTGTAGTATCGAATGTGTCGGTGAGGTCGTTTCCGACCCTGATGGAGCAGACTCGAGTCAATATTCTAAAAGCAGTGCTATTACCCTTGTAAATGAATCATGCTGTCGCCGCTAACAGATGCTAAATCTGAGTGGTGGAGGGGTTCCAACTTGTAGAACTAAATACTTCTAACTTGTGCACTTTGGTCTCACCGAGTTCTTGAGATTTTGACTCATACCTTTAATTCATACATGGTAGAATGTGTATCTAACCTATGGCCATAATTCCAAAAAAAAACAATACTATGGGACTTGGAAGAGTCTCAAGCTGTCTAGCTTGAAGAAGATGCTTAATTTATGGTTACATCGGGTATATCTTACATCGTATGATGGCTGACCCTCAGGCAGAAGACATTCAAACAGCGTATAGCAAAAGAAAAGAAAGTCTTAACTTAGGTTGGTGGAATTAAGTCGCCAGTATTTTTAGCTCCATGGCAAGGTTATGTTAACATTATGTACATACTCAGATGGAATACATTCAATTACCGCGGTAGTTTCCGAAAGTGCAGCCTACATATAATCAACATCGTTTTTTTAGGCCACTTTAAGCTCTCCTTTCTGCTAAATCAGTAGGCGGGCTTAGTTGGTGGGTAACTATACTCGCATCGGGTACAGCTGATAATAACTCACCCTCGGGTAGAATATATTATTTAAAGAGCGCGGTAGCCTGCATTTATTCGACACCGCCTTCCCTAACCAGTTTATGTTCTTCTTTATCTTGAGTGTTACCATAGTACCTTTTGTTAGCATCGGGTACATCTGATGATGGCTCACCCTTCTGACTTCTACACTCCAAGACCATGACAGTTCCACAAAATGCAATCTGGATATATTCGACACCGTATTTCCTGAACAGTTGTAGGTCCTCTTTCGTAAGATGAAAGTGTAACCGTCTTTGCCAGTTTCCAGGGAATTAGGAAAGGATGCTACTTTTCTTTGCCACATGTTCTTGCGATTTATCTTCGAGGGTGGCCATGGGTTCGGTTTATCGTTAACCGGTAATCCAGTCATTGACTAAAAGATCAAAGTTTTTAGTTTTGGTCCTCGTATGATGCCATTCCAAACCATTATTTCCTTCAATAACCCCATAGATCCTTTTAAATTCTGAGCTGGGAACTGTCTACATCCATTATGTTTGTCTGATTCTTCCCAAACCACTTTGTTGGTTTTATTTTACCGGCTTTGTACGTGACAGCCTGTCAAAGGGATTAAAACCATCACCAGCCTGAGTTACATAAAAATAACACAACATATACGAATAAGTACTCGACAAATAAAATAAAATCCTTCTCGGTAGAATAGTGAAAACAAATCAACCAACAAACAGAAGGGCATCATTGTTGAGTGTTACCATAGTACCTTAGCTGGATACCCATATGTGTATCTACTATTCAAGGAATTAGTAGATTGAATCACACAAATAATATTTGCCCGGCAGAGCAAACACACTCAACAAAAAGCAATTTAATTTTGTATCCATTCTGAAAACTGATAATTTTTTTTCTACCTACATTTACCAGTGGGACCGCATTTAGTTTATTATTTTCGGTTAAGTCAGGTTGTGCAAAATACGATATAGCCGACTAAAAATTCATCGTAAGATGTCATTAAAACTGAAATTGGATTTAATATGCCACCCTATGGCCAAAAATAACCGACCTTCCTACCTAGACCTAGATAAAATCATAATAAATATAATTGCCTAGATTCAACTGTCTGAAACCATACTCCTTCTATCCTCATTAAACCTTTACGAATGTTGTTAGTTTATTAAAAATACAAAACAACAACTAATTCACTCTGCAAGTAGCGATTCATTTATGTATATGTGCAGATACACACCGCAGATACTCTCAAAGGATAACATGTAATTACTCGGAGAAAAACATTAACACATCAAAGCGAAAAACTATTTACCATTGCAAATACCGAGTACCATCCCCACCATCATTATCCTTGCTGTCGCCATAAGCAACTGAACCGTTGCTACACAAATATGTTACAACGCAATTTAATTATATCGAAATTAAGCATTCACTTGGCAAACACTCGTATAAAAACACACTTCATTAAGCTTTTGCTTTTACTTTCGTTTTACTCTTGATTTTCATTTTTCTTTTGTGTTTTTGTTTTGCCAGAACTTCCTTGTAATTGTTTAACTTTTGAATTTGTAATTTTCAAAATTCGCAATCGCTTAAAATCAAAACCGGGATATCGTTGAAACTGACATCTGTTTTTTTTTTTTTTTTGTATATTGTATTTGATTTTGGTTCCTCTATTAAAAGGGTTAGTTGTCCTTTCAATTATAAAATAATCATTTGCACAAGTATTCTACCTGAATTGCTATTCAGTAATCAGTAGCCGATCTATCTAAAGTTTACCAACCAAAATTCACGCAAGTTTTGAATTTGCCGCCATTTATGTGGTAAAGTGATGACAACTAACAAACACTTTGATGGCTGATTGTTTGGTGGTAGTAAAAATGGAGGACAATGTAACACTGCTTTTTTATTGTGGAAAAATATGTCAAAAAAAATGAAAGATTGGCTGCAGCGTTTTAGAAAAATCATATCACCATCATCTTGACATCTGAAGCTAATTTTAGCTTCAAAATGTCATCATTTGTTTTTTTTTTACACTATCAGATCTGTGCGTTAGCGAGTTAAATACAAACAGCATCCACGAGCATCGATTTTCAGTCCTATCGAGGTATCCTTCGGAAGAAAATTTTCTCCAAATTTTTCGAAATCGGAGAATTCTCTTCCGAAGTTTCTCTGCCAATAATCATTTCGAACAGATCTTCCGAGGAAATTTATCCACATGATTGCGCAGCAGCATTATACGTCAAGTCAACAATTTTTGACTTCCAAATCTTCCAAAGATTTGTTGTGAAATCCATCGAGGGCGATTGAAACCTTCAACAAAGGTGTCCCGCAACGGAGTTCTGTGTTCTGATTGGAACTGACTTCTTGGAAATACTTCCCAATGGATATCTCGATAGACCTGATTATTTACATCCACAGGCTCATCATTTAGTGCATGTGCTTCTGAGACATAACAGAACATAGAAATTGTTAACTTTGGCATACTAGCTGACCCGACAGACGTTTACTTGTCTCTCTAGTTTGAATATTCAATTGGTAAGGAATACTTACTTACATAAGATACGCTGTAGTCCGGAATGATTCTGGGCCTTAACCAACATGCCTTTCCAATTATCCCGGTACTCAGCTAACTGCCTCCAGTTGCGCACTCCAAGTTGGTTGAGGTCGGTTTCTACTTGTGCGCGCTACTTAAGGCGAAGTCTTCCTCTACTGCGTCCGATGTCTGGCTGGGAATCAAAGACACTGCGATCCGCATTATTGGTGTCCATATGTTTTACATGTCCTAGATATCTTACATTTCCAATGCGGAGTTTTTGTTGGCTAGGGGCATATCGCTGTACAGCTCGTACATTCCTTGGTTGAATCTTCGGCTCCATTGCCCGTCAACGGAAACGGGACCGAAGATTTTTGAGGAATTTTCCTCTCAAATCGACCCAGGATTTCAGCGCCGTAGAGTAGGACTGGGATGATCAGGGTCTTGATCTCCTCAGTAGTTCGAGCGAGGGTTTTACTATCAAATAGCCTTCTTAGCCCGAAAAATCAGCGATTGGCAAGACTAATTCATCGTTGAATTTCTGTCGAGATGTTGTTGTCAGCGTAAATAGTAGAGCCGAGGTTAGACAGAGTCTAGTACTAACTCAAATTTATATCAGTCAATGGTAACGTTCTCTATAACTTGTCGATGTTGTGTGGCTTTTCTAGTTGTCAGCATATACAAGGTGGGCAAAATGAAGTCATCCGATATTGTTTGGCTCTTCATAATATAGGGTGTGGCTCGTGCGCTGTGTGCCGTCATGTTCAAACCACATGCCCTCCCGTCCTAATTCGTCCAATTGCGGCAGAAAAAAATTGGTTAAAATGGCCCTATAGCGCGCAGGTGTCCACTGCGTCCCAGCAGCGTTTTCGAAAAAAAATGGCCCGATGACTCCTCCAGCGTGAACAGAACACCATGCAGTAACTTTAAGCGGGTGTAATGGCTCCTCGTGCATTACTCGTGGATTTTCGGTGCCCCAGAAGTGATAGTTTTGCTTGTTCACGTATCCGCTCAGGTGTAAATGAGCCTCATTCCTCATTATGATTTTGGTCGAAAAATCGTCCACTTCGTTCTCGAGATTGAGGATGGCTTGGGCGTAGGTTACACGCGATTGGCGGTCGACAGGCAGTAGCTGATGCACGGACTGGACTTTGTACGGGAACATGCGCAAATCTTTGACCAAAATTCGCCTTAGGGACGACCGGCTGTGGCTAATTGCGAGGCACGGTGTCTGGTCAATGTTTCCGGCGACAGCTCGACATCGTCGGCAACAGCGACGATATTCTCGTCACAACGGGCACTCCGGGGCCGGCCACTCTTGGCAACATCTCGTGTGGTCCCATACTCTTCAAGGTTGGTGGCCAAACAGTATTTGCTCAGTCGGTGTCAAACGGCCGAGGAATCAGCGACGGAATTTCCCCTGCGCCAAAACTACAGACGAATTGTTACGCAAATAAATAGACACGATTATTCCGCGTTCTTGGGGAGTGTATCGCTCCATGGCTTGTTCACTTGTATTCTACATCTGTCTTGTCCACAAATGTCAAAACAGATTTGACATTTGCAAAATTAAGAGCATCTTCCAATAGGATGATCTCTTTTGGCCCACCTTGTACTTGGTCCTACTATCAAACCTGGCTATGATATCACGTTGCGACTGCCCAATGATGCCAATATCGTCGGCATACGCCAGTAGCTGCATCGATTTATGGAAGATTGTCCCTCTGCTAGTGGCTCGGGAGTTAAAGAAATCACATGACAGTGCGTCGTCTTGCCTAAATCCTTTTTGGTATCGAATGTTTCGATGAGGTCATTTCCGACCCTGATGCAGCGAGGATTCTCCATCGTCATCCTGCACAGACGGACGAGTTTGGGCTGTATACCAAAGCTAGACATATCTTTGTATAGTTCGTCTCGCTGAATGCCATCGTATGCATCTTTGAAATCGATGAATGGATGGTGTGTATCGATTTGGACTTCTTGGGTTTTTTTTTCAGGATCTGCCGAAGTGTGTAGATATGATCAATTGTGGACTTTCCTGGCCTAAAACCACACT
Organism: Rhingia campestris; assembly: GCA_932526625.1. Lineage (NCBI taxonomy): Eukaryota > Metazoa > Arthropoda > Insecta > Diptera > Syrphidae > Rhingia > Rhingia campestris. The sequence goes on from OW052182.1 coordinate 84,921,923, forward strand.
GCTAAGGGCCGAGTAAATTGTTGGTAAACGGTTTCAAGTGTTCATATAATACGGCAGATAGGAACTTTTAGGCGATGTAAAAAAATTATGCTTCTCTAGTTGGCACAGTACATAGGGCCTCCTTGTTTTGTGAAGAAGTGAAAGGTTTCTTAAGTTCCATTCTTCAGTCCTTCATTCGACCAAATTTTGCTTATGAGTTGGTGAATGCCAATTCACATCCGCCGGCTTTATAAAGCTTGGCTGGAAAGTCGTCTTTTTCGACAGCCTTGTTAAGCTTAAGTTTTGATATTGCTATTCTCACTTCAATTAGGTCGGGTGGTTGGTAGTTTGCGCTATCTTCGCCAATATTGAATGGTTCGTTCTGTCTGACAGCGGGAGATTATTCCTCATCGCCGTTTAACTCTCTGCAGAAGTGGTTCTCTTATATGCTCAGCATCGACCGTATCTCAACTACGATCTTTCCTTGTTCTCTCTCGACAGGATTCTGCTCGTGCCCTGTATCTCTGTCTTTCATATTTTGCACGTTGGTTAAACTTGCGAACAACTTTCCTTGAGTGGCACTTCTTATTTATCCTCGATGGAATGCTTTCTTGCTCTTATTCTTCTATCTGAAAAGTCAATGTTCGTCCCTCCTTCTTTGCTTGTATAGCTCAATGGCGGCTCTCGTCTTCACCTGCAGCTTTGTCTTGTTGGCCTCCTTCTAGGTTTCGAGAATATGTCAGCACTGGTGGGTGTGAGCACAGTTCCCACAAATGTAATGGAAAAATTAAGGGATACGCGTTCTGCGAAGGACTTGGTGGTCTCTTCCGATTGCAGTCTTTCTCGGCGTTAATCTAAAAAACTCATTCATTGTAGCAAAAACCCAAGTTTACAATCTCAATCGAATGCAAAAGCTAGGTTTGAGCCCCAGTATGGTCCCTTAAGGGTAGGTGTCCCAGACCGACCAACTCAAATTTCATGTAAATGCATTTGAATGTGTTGGTAAGCTCTCTTTAATTTTACTCATGTGCTCTTTGCTTCAACGCAAACGAAAACTGAAGGAAAAGACAAAAAGTAGCAAGCGCAGACTAATATTACATATACCTACCTACCTACATATGCAATATACAGACACCAAGCAAATAACTTGAAAACAAAAATGGAAAGAGAAGGAAAAAAATCAAGTTGAGGGTTGGTTTGGTGTACATATTTTGTGTTGTAATTTTCTTTCAGATTTGGTGATAAAATGATAAAATTGTTGCTGGCTGCCGCGCAGCGAGGTGTAAAAGCAGTTTTTGAGGTTTTCATTGTATATCTTATAAAAAAATGTGTAAACCTTACCTAGGTTAACTTTTTTCTTAATTTATGAGATGTAGGAAAACACTTGTTTGGATGAAAATTCGATTACTCAAATAATAGGACGGTAGACAATAGTGCTACTGATTCTCGTCGCAACAATAGTAGGATGAAATTTTTCAAATCAAATAACAAAAAATGATAGATATTTATCTAGGTAATTGTCACCCCATCTTCTATCAATGCTCGTTATGAAGGTACCTAAGCACCTTATATAAAAAAAGAAGTTTACGAAAGTTAATTTAACCGCTATAATTAATTTTTATAGGTTCAAGGTGTCAAATTCACCAAACAAATACTATTTGAGTCGAATTTTAAAAAAAACGAAAACGTTTTTCCGTGCAGCGAAATGTTTTTTAAACTATTGAGAAATGTATTTAAATCAATTATACGCCTGCCCTCCGGAACAAAACTACAGTTGTCCTTCACTGTAATGTCCACCTCCATAGGAATTTCAAATTCCTGACCCTGATGTTTTACGTGATCACTTTCAATTTCAACGTTCGTCAATGTTGTTAACGTTGAAGAAAGATCTTCCGAAACACGATTTTTTACAACATACCTTCAATCAATATGTAAATTGTAAAGTTTCGGAAAATTAAATTAGTAAATAAAAAATCAAATAAATTTAATAAATATAATATAGAAAATGACATAGTTCAAACAGTTTATCAGAATCTTTTGTTGTTCGACAAAAAACAACGTTTTTCTCCTTCATATGCTATGGGGTAGGGTATGAAATGTTTATATAATCATAACCAATAATCCTGCATCAAAAGTTTTTTTCAAATAAGGGGTCCGCCAAATAACTTTTTTTTTTTTTTGAAAATGCTATAAAAAAACTACTGAATATTTTCTCAAATTTATTTTTTTATTTGAAAGTACAATCCTTCCGGTTAATAATGGAAAATAATTTCATTCAAATGGCTGCCTCGGCTGGCCATGCAGTAGCCTACACGATCGGTCCAATTTTTAAGCACATTATCGATTATGTGCAGCTGTATTTCACCAATGGCAGACCCGTTATTTTAAAAAATTTTTTTATTTATTTATTTATTCATATTTTGTAATGCCTATACACTTTAAGATAAAATATCTTATAAACTAGTGATAAGCTATATTCGGCAGGAAAAAAGCTACTGAAGAAGACGATATAATTCAAAAATGTTATTTATTTATACTACGTGGCCAATACTAAAAACTCATTATGAATACAATTAAGATGAATTCAAAAATGCAAGATACTTTCTTAATTCATATTTAAACCTTCTTGTGTTATCAATTCTTCTAATGGGACGCGGTAAAGAGTTCCACAGACGAATAGAGTTAATGAAAAATTGTCGCTCAGATGTAAGGGAAGAGTAACGCGGAGAAATCAACTGACTAGACCTGATTGAGGTAGGCATAACCAGTTTTTCGTACAGACCGTGAGGTTGTCGTGTTATCAGGATGTTTGAGAGAAAGGTTAAAGTGCGGAACTGAAGTAGGCTTTCAAACGACATGTTAAAAAGGCTATTTGAGAAGTGCGACACACGGTCGTACCTTCTAAGTCCAAGAACATACCGAACGGTGTTATTATAAGCGACCTGCAGTTTTCTTTTGCTGACGAAACTGCAATTGGCAAAAACTTCACACCCGTACAACAATTTTGGTATAACCAGCGTTTTGGCTAGCATGAGACGAATTTTTAAGGGGGTGAAGGCTTTTGTTGCCCATAACGTTCGAAGAACCGCATATGTTTTACCAGTCGCAACATTTATGTGATTATCCCAGGTTAGTTTCCGGTTAAATACCATACCAAGATTTTTGGCCGTCTCAACATATTCAATAGGAGAATTACTTAAAATCACAGAGGGAAAGTATGACAAGTCCAAAGAATTTCTTGAGATGACAAGACACTTAGATTTTGCAGGGTTTAACAAAAGACCATTTGTTTCAGACCAGCGCGCAATATTTTCAAGATCCTGATTAACACAGGCAGCACCATGTTCAATAAGACCGAGATCAGAACTCATGTACAACTGCACGTCATCGGCATACATCTGAACCTTACTCTGGTTGATGATAGATGGTAGATCATTGACATACATTGAAAATAGCAGTGGGCCCAAAATGGATCCCTGTGGAACACCATTTGGGATCGAAATGACATCCGATCGAACGTCACCCACTTGAACGATTTGCCTTCTACCTGAGAGGTACGAAGCAACTAATTTGACAGCATCGTATGAGAAGTTAAATAGCTGATGCAGCTTATCACACAGGTTTGTGTGAACCACAGTGTCAAACGCCTTCGAAAAATCTAGCAACACTAAAAAGGTCACCTTGTCTTCATCCATATTTTGCCTTAGATCTTCGATGACGTTCACTAAAGAGGTTATACAACTATACAATGTACCTACCGAAAAACGTTTTTTTTTACTAAAAACGCCCCCAAAAAGTGGGCGTGTCAAAAAACTTTATATGTATGAAATATAGATATTGATATTCTGTAAAAATGTTGTTCAGACATTATATATATATACATATAATATACATATGTATATACAATATAAAAAATAACATAAACAATTAAATTTTTTTTTTAAGTTGTGTCACAAATGAATTTGCCGCAAAAAAATAACACAGTAAACAACACTTTACTATTCACAAAAATTATCAAAATTATACACACAAGTACCTACACTTTGACTTACTTCCCACTCAACCCTTTCTGTCACGTGCAAACATACGCATACAAAACAATTCATCAGCAGCGATAGCAAAATTTCAATAATGTAACGATCTGTACCATGTCCACGTGAAGTCCACACGAACTTTCATCAAGTCTACCCGAAAAGGTAAACAAAAGATACATACATAATAACAATCTCGCCTGCCTAGTGCCTGTATTTACAGAAGAGAATAATGAAAAGAGAATGTCACCAACTCACCACCTAGTGACATTATTTTGAAACAAACTTCTTTGTGTGCGTGAATTCGATCTTTTTTTATGTAAAAAACGTAAAATAGACCACTTTTCTAACATCAAAATTTGAAAAACCGTGTGGAAAAAAACTATTTTGTATTTTGAATTAAATAATACAAATACCAAAAAAAAATAAAAAAAATATGTCGGAATCATTTTGGTTGTCCTTTTTTCACAGCGGCATTGCAAATAATGTCATATTGAATTGCATATTTAAATATGTTAGAAGAAAAAAAACATGTTTTTAAGACCGGTACGTTGTGCCCTATATATTGTCGCTTGGTTAAAAAATTATTTCCAAAAATTAGGAAATATAACTATCGATTTCCCAGTCAAAAAACCGAAAACGTTTAAAAAAAAACACCTTTTTTCCATTTTGTCACCAAAAAATTACTGTACAAAATACAAAAAAAAAAAAAAAAAAACGGTATCTGCACATATCTATTAGCTTTGTAAAAAAGCTAATTTGACTTCGTTACCTTTTATACTTTAGAAGTTATATCTAGTTAAACTTTGTAAATTTACCTTATTTTTCATAGTTTTGTGCATTTTTTTCGGGATAAATACTAAAATTCACAACAAAAAACAACCGGTGTTATCTGCGCAAATCTATTGTCTGTAGAAAAAAAATATAAAAAAAATAAAAAAATGTATATAAAGAGATAAAAATGGAACGCAATTAGCATCTAACTTATTTGTATGGTTTTTCTACATGTCAGGCGGTTTTGAGGCTCAAAGATATTTTAATGTTTTTTAAATGCTAAACAAGTACTTTGCTTAACATATTTCCAATCGATCACCGTTTATTTCATTTAAATATTCGGAAAATTGTGAGCGCTACACAATTTAGCGCAAAACTCCAACCTATTTTTGCATGGGACACCTACCCTTAATGTCATACTTTTCATGTTGTTTTTCCAAGTCAATGTCAGAAAGCAGAATACTTAGAATCAATTGATTCCATAACATCCAGGAGCTTTCCAAATTACTACCAAGATTTCTTTACAGGTTTCTGAAAACTCTGAATATAACAGAATAATTTATTATTAAAAAATGAAATGAAGACTTAGGACTAACCGTCACGAAAGGGTATCGTTATGAGCAGTGTAGATGCTCTTTACCGATCCGTACCTACAGTAAACGAAAAAAAAGTTTTTTTTTTATGAAATAAAATTCATCAAGTTTGAGATTAAATTTCTGTCCTCGTTCAGTCTTAAAAGTTAAAATCTGTGTTCTTGAATGTATCTCCCATTTGTTTGGAATTATTTTCCCTTCATAAAACATCTACGCATCGTCCACCGCCAGTAGTCTGCGTCTCTGATTGTATATTGCAGCCTAATATATGCCGGTGGTAGGTACTTGAAAATCCCTCAATTTAAATTTTATGATTCAACGATAAATGTATGCAAACGCTTATACGAAATACCAAGGATTCTGTTTATTGTTCATGATACACGTGTAGCTGCTTTTTGTCTGTTCCAGTCCCGAGCTTTACACGCTTTATTGAAGACCAAAACCATGGTTCGTGGAATTTTCATACTTTTTGTTATCCCTGGCAAAACTTTTTTCTGGAATTTGTTCCTGCAATACCGTTGGTATATGAATTTGTGATTAACTAAGGATATAATGCTTCTGGCAGGATTACTCACTCCTCATTCAGAGAAATATTTGAACAAGTTCCATTCTCATCCTTATGCACATACTGCCACATATTCAGAGAGATAGCTCAAGTTAATTACCAAGGTGCTTATGAAATCCAAAGCAGAAAATTAAAAAAAAAGTGAATTTTTTGTTCACTTAACCTCATTTTAATTATGTGAAGGATGTATGTTAGACGATTACTGGTTTTGATGTGCTGAATAGAGGGCAGATCCACTACCTACGCACAACATTTGGTGGTGTGTATTTTAAAGCAAACGATTTCGATTTGGAAAGTGCGGGTCAAAAAGGTTTTTGGGGGAACTTTGAATTTTGGTTTTGTTGGGCTGACTTTCATTTACAGATATGTACGCCTGTGAGGGCTTAACGTCAGTAGCGACGTTAACTACGGACAGGATTGAACAAATTCATGATTTAGCTTTGAATATCGAACGAGAATACTTCCGCAAATGGGCCTGCATACATTACGGATTATTCTATAGGAATGAGTCGTGTTTTCTTTTATTTTCTCTTGACAGACTTTGAGAAGGCTTTGAAAATGTAAATTGGCAGTACATTTGGTCAGCCACGAGAAAGAGACCGACGAAAGAAAAGCATTGTTCGTATATACTTACTTACTTACTCGTTTACTTAACTTACATAAGTGGCGCTACAGTCCGGAATGAACCTGGGCCTCAACCAACATGCCTTTCCAATTAGCCCGGTCCTTAGCTAACTGCCTCCAGTTGCGCACTCCAAGTTGGTTGAGGTCGGTTTCCACTTGTGCGCGCCACTTAAGGCGAGGTCTTCCTCTACTGCGTCCGACGTCTGGCTGGGAATCGAAGACTCTGCGAGCCGTAGTATTGGTGTCCATTCGTTCTACATGTCCTAGCCATCTTAAACATCCATGGCGGAGTTTTTTGACCAGGGGCATGTCACTGTACAGCTCGTTTAGTTCTTGGTTGAATCTTCGTCTCCATAGTCCGTCAACGCAAACGGGACCAAAGATTTTTCGAAGAATTTTCCTCTCGAATCTACCAAGGATTTCTTCATCCGCTTTTGATACGGTCCATGCTTCAGCGCCGTAGAGCAGGACTGGGATGATCAAGGTCTTATATAGGATCTCCTTAGTAGTTCGAGTGAGGGCTTTACTACTAAATTGCCTTCTTAGCCTGAAGAAACAGCGGTTGGCAAGAGTAATTCTTCGTTTAATTTCTGACGAGATGTTGTTGTCAGAGTTAATAGCGGAGCCGAGGTAGACAAAGACCCGTACTACCTCAAAGTTATATCTGTCAATGGTGACGTTCTGTCCAATTCGTCGATGTTGTGAGTCATTTCGTGATGACAGCATATACTTAGTCTTACCCTCATTTACTGCTAAACCCATTTCGCCGCTTCCTTCTCTAAACTAGCAAACGTGGCTATGACATCACGTTGAGTCCTACCAATGATGTCAATATCGTCAGCGTATGCTAGTAGTTGCAACCGACTTTTGGTAAATTGTGCTTCTGGTGTTGGCTTTGGAGTTTTGCACAATCCTCTCAAGAATCAGATTAAAGAAGTCACATGACAGCGCATCGCCTTGCCTTAATCCTTTTTTGGTATCGAATGTGTCGGTGAGGTCGTTTCCGACCCTGATGGAGCAGCGAGAATTCTCTATCGTCATCCTACACAAACGGACGAGTTTGGGCGTTATACCAAAACTAGACATTCAGGCATATTTTCATCCGACCAGATTTGGCTTATGAGTTGGTGGATGTTACTTACCAAGTCATCTCCGCCGGCCTTATAGAGCTCAGCGGGAAGGCCGTCATTTCCGGCAGCCTTATTAAGCTTGAGTTTAGATATTGCTATCCTCACTTCACTCAGGTCGGATGGTTGGCAGTTTTCGCTGTCGTTGCCAATATTGAATGGTTCGTTCTGCCTGACAGCGGAATGTTGTTCGTCATCGCCGCTTAACAGTCTGCAGAAGTGGTTCTTCCATATCCTCAGCATCGACTGTATCTCAACTACAATATTTCCTTGTTCAACTCGACAGGATTCTGTTCGAGCCTTGTATTCTTGGCTTTGACGTTTTACACTTTGGTAAAACTTGCGAACATCGTTCCTGGAGTGGCACCTCTCTATATCCTCGATCGCGAGCTTTTCTTGCTCTTTTTTCTTCTTGCTGAAAAGCCGATGTTCTTCCCTTCTTCTTTGCCTATAGAGCTCAATGGCAGCTCTCGTCTTCACCTGCAGCTTAGCCTTGTAGGCCTCGTTCTTGGCTGCGAGCATCTGTCGGCATTCCTCATCAAACCAGGGGTTTCTTGCTGGTGGGCGCGAGAAACCTAGCACATCAGTTGCGGCTGATCTAATGGCCTGTTGGCATCGTTGCCATTGCTCTTCGACATTCGATGTTGGTGGTATGGTGTTAATCAAGAGTTTAAGGGATACGCGTTGTGCGAAGGTATTGGCGGTCTCTTGCGATTGCAGTCTTCCGACATACAATTTTTTTCACAGTAATTCTGGATTTTTGTGGCGTGGTGGATATCCGCATTCTTACCTTGGCTGTTACAAGGTAGTGATCCGAGTCGATGTTAGCTCCTCGGAATGTTCGGACATCCAAATTACTGGATGCGTGCCTCTTATCTATCGCAATGTGATCAATTTGGTTGACCGTTCGTTGATCTGGAGACCGCCATGTCCCCTTATGGATATCGAGGTGAGGAAACCGTGTGCTGGCTATAGTGGCATTTCGTTCCGTAGCGAAATCAATTAGCCCTAGTCTGTTACCAGACGTGTTGTCGTGTCGGCTATGTTTTCCGACAATACTTCTAAAGATGTCTTCTCTTCCTACCTTTGCGTTAAAATCTCCCAGCACGATTTTAACATCGTACTTCGGTAGTCGCTCATAGGTTTTGTCAAGGAGCTCGTAGAAGCAATCCTTAGCTATATCATCTTTTTCTTCCGTCGGAGCGTGAGCGCATATAAGGCTTATGTTGGCGAGTTTGGCCTTGATGCGGATTGTTACTATGCGTTCGCTAATGTCTTGGAAACATAAGACTTCTTGCCTAAGTCTGGCACTTATAACAAACCCGCATCCGAATAGTCGCTGTTTCTGCTCACTATAACACGGTCCGTAGTAGATGTCACAGTTTTTCATCCTCTTTTTGTCCGGCCCATCCCATCGTATTTCCTAGATGGCAGTAATGTCTGCTTTGTAGCTGACATTACTGCCAACTAGCTTCCGCTAGTTGTTCGCCTGCACCTCTCCTGTTTAATGTTCTCACATTCCAGGTGCAGATACGAACGACGTTGTCCTTTTTTCGTTTAGCAGGGTCGTCAACAATAAAATCAGCCCTTTCCGAGGCTATTGGTTGCTTCGTAACAATATTTTTTTCTGTGGGTGGGTAGTTAACCCAAAGCACAACCCCGAACCTGGAGGGCCAGTTCCAATTTATTAGATACCCCTAGGACACGGGGCCATCAGTATCCACTACGGGATTGAGCGCTCCCGTTGGCCTTTCGGTTCAGCCGCCACCATCTCTGTTCAAGGGGCCTGACTAACCCTTGAAATTCCTAGACAACGAATATGTCAGAGCAGCTCATCTAGGTTCGCCTGGGATAGCAGGCCGGGTATTCATCAGTGCCATTCTCACCAGGGTGTTTATAGTGTTGCTGTTTTTCGTCGTGTTATTAACACTCGCACTTATCGTTAAGCAAGTCAAATCCGGTTGGATGAGACCAGTACCCGATGGTTACCACTAGGAGGTAAAAATAAGCACATTTGATGTGTAGTCAGAGTTACAACACTGGGAATTGCCAAGCTAACGCCAATCAGAGTCTACCCTCGTTCTACAACACCCGTATATGCACCAGGAAAATGGGCTTGATGAGAGTGGCTCCAATTATATGCTTTTAGACAAAAAACAGAACGTCATCATCGATAACTTCTCCTCTGCTAGACTCTGACAAAGACAAATTTCCTTTACTTTTAAGAAGACTCTATACAAGACCTTTGTTCTACCGCCGCAGCTTTTCGGTCGTGAAGTATTGATTGTAAGCTAGGGACCGATCTATTTAAAAGGCATGTCGGTGAATGGCCCGGTCTTCCGAATACAATTTTCGAAACCAACTGAAACTAAAAGTTTTGGTTCAAGCTTTGACGAAAAACTTGTTCTACACTTCAAGTAGCTTATGTTGTTGCTAAAGCCAACTAGATGGTTGGTTTTTCTAAAGCGTGGTTGTACTTAATTATCGAATTAATATGCTCTTAACTTTACTTTTCTCCAGTACGTGCTTTCCTAGGATATTTTTCGCTTTTCTGGTATCCAATCTATGTGATGAGTTGTCTAATACAGCCAGTCAAAAAGCCTTTAAAAGATTTGTTGACCAGGCAACTAAACATAACAATTGTCACGTTGATTAACAAGACGTTTTTTTAGGACTAGATAGATAGTCCTTTCTTATCGTTTAAATAACAAACCAAGGTTCAAAAAGGATTGCGTGCAAGTTGTAGCAGCAAAAAAGAAAGTGCGCAGATCCAGCCACAGATAAAGCAACTTTCCTCAAGGATGGTTGTATTCAAAATGCTCCCTCAAAAAGTACGAGACTTTTTAAGCTGTCTATAAGCTCATCATAAGCAGATCCTTAAAAAAAAACGCCAAATCAAACTTCCAAACATTGTCGCTCCTAGACGTACCACAATGGAACCACCAATTGCTACACTTGCCTAAGCTTGACATGGCCAGGTCATAAAAAAACTTCCAGGAATTCTGTCTCCCAATGTTCCTACTTTAAAGATTCTACCCATGCTATGGTAGAATCATTTATAAAAATCTAAAATTTGATTTCAATTTTTTGGGTCCTTTATGACACAGTTGCCACAGAGCTGTTCCTATTTAAAATCCATCCCTCCATATAAACAACCAATTTAATCAGCTCTGATGTAAAACTTTTTCAACCCAAGGACTTTGTCATAACATCCTTTTATCAACAGCAAAAAATAACCATCATACCTCATTTACTCGGTATCTATCCATCTATTAGTATGAATACGAAAAAAGTCAAAACTTTGTCCGCACGCGTTCATCCTTTCCACCCCAAGAAATGTCAATTTAAATAGACAAGCATACACAGACATAAGCTCACCCTAAAACTCCGTATCCAAAGAATGTTCTCTTCGAATGATGTAAGGCACAACAACAAAGAAGTTGTTTTCATATTTTCACCCGCGAAAAAAAAAACAATGCTCCTTCATGCTGAGGTCTTGTAAGTCTAACCTACCGACGAAGTACTTCATACTTGAACAAATTTTATTCGCTGAAAGTGACTTCAAGTGAAGGATTTTTTTTTATGTTCAGAGGACCCTAGAAATTATTTGTACCCAACAACTCTGGCGAGTGGAAAAAGTGACCATTTTCCTGATGTCCTGATGCGAAAACACACGTAAATCAAATCATTGCTCGCTTAAGCCGAATGGAGCGATACACCTTCAGGTGGTTTTTTTTTTTTTTTTTTTCTTAATTTCGAATTTATTTCACGTTTACACACACACAAACACAGCAACAAAAAAGGACTCAATTTGTTTTCGCTTGGACGTTCCCTGAATTTATAATCAGTTCCAAGTGAGTGCCGATAGACTGCCGAGCGAACTAAAGCTTAGAACGTTCGATTTTTCCCAGACTGACTTGACACGCTGCAATCTCTGAAAGGGCTTACATGTTGTGTATGGGTAAAGGATATGTAATTGATTTTTCGCCACAATCACACGCACTTTGTGTACATTGTCGCAGGGATAAAAATAGAAATCCTACCGAACTCGTTTTGTTGTAATGCGAGGACGAAGCGAGAATCTGATTCCGCTTCACTGCGCTCTCAGGATACGTAGGTATATATGTGAAAAAAAAGAGAACAACGTTACAAAGCATTTTCTCATGAAAATCAAGACAACAATGTATCATATTGCAGAGTGTCCTGATTCCTTTTTGATTGGATATCCTTTTTTTTTTTGGAGCACTCTACCACCACGCACCGCCTTACGATATGAGGTATAGGGAGTCAATTTTTGGAAGTATTTTATGTTTACTCTTCAGAGTCCCGCGTTGTCATTATCCTGCCATCAGTATAGCATTGTGTTTAACCATGGAACTTTGTGTGTGTTTGGCATCATTTGGTATGCATATCCACAATTCGGAATACCCATCTAAATGTCAGGTTGGCATCTCCCATTCACATCTCTTTTTACACAAGCGATGCGGTTGGTATCCTTGAAAGGAAAATAATGTTTACTTTACACGCTGAATGTTTTCCAAGCGGATGTGTTGCCGAGGAAATGAGGAGAAAAAAAAAAGATAATAAGGGCTCAACGGAAGACGGAGAAAATTGTTGCTTGTCAGTCCGTTTTCGTCCTTTTATGCGGGTTTGTTCGTTGTTGTGCATGGAAGGCAGCTCTTTTCGGAAATTGCCAACTGATTATGTTGCGTGAATAAGTACCGATGACCTTGATAATTTTTTTTTTTTGTAACGGGTGGGTGCTATTTCAATACATTCGGATTGGACTTTGGGAGATTTTTTGACGTGCATTGCTGAGAGATGTCAATATAATTTTAGATCGTTTCAGAGGTTACAATATAAAAATGTAAGCTGTCCTATATAATGTCAAATGATAAACAAGACGAGCTGTCAACATGCTAAACGTTATGATGACTTCCGACATTGTGTCGATTCGAGTTGTGTTAGATGTCAAACTGAGTTACAAAAGTTTGAACGTCAAGCAAGTAAAACCTTTACGAATGTAGATAGCACGGATAGTCATTTGGCCACATGTCAAATCCCGGAAATCAGGAAGGATGACGGGCTCATTAGGACGATGGTTAGTGCGATGAACTGCCGCGCAGAAGGTCCAGGTTGAATTCCCAGTTCTGGCAACACCACAGGAACTTCTCTCCCAATTATTATACGGCTAGTACCTATCAATTTTCAAAGAAGGTTTATCTGAACTAAGTCATTCGGATTCGTCATAAAACAAGCGGTTCTATAATTCTGCAAGATGTATAGTATATTCGCACACTTAAACGGTTAAGAAAAATAGATAGACCCTGGGGGGCTATTGCGCCAAAAATGTGTATTTTTGCTTTTGGTTATACAGATATAGAGGCTGTTTTGTGAGACGAAAGATGACAGTCAAAATCTACACACACGATAATATGTTTTGAGATGACATGAAATAAGTTTCAGACCTATTGAAGGACAAATCATTTAGTAAGCTAATGTTTGAACAAACACCTTCTTACGTCAGCTACCTTAACATTACATCACGGTCTAAAGGGTGAAAACACAAAAAATTTAGATACATCGTGAGATCTTTGTAAACATTCACTTTTCAAATATTGGCTGCATCTACGCCGTAGCTCGGCCATGCGGACGTTTCAATTTTCGATGATCGAGCATATTCCAGCCTTTGCGCCTTTTTTGCCGCCACGCTTCGGCTGTAGCTTTGAGGGTTTCCCTAGCTCTATTAAGTGCTATCGTGTCCTTTTCCGTGAAGGAATCTGGATCACGGTGCTTAAACCTACGTAAAAGCCTCTGCGCGTTGGCCTTCATTTTTAGAGGAGCTTGAACCTCTGACTTTGGTTGGGGTCGTACGGCGTTCCTCAGCCTACTCTCTTCCGCAGACACAGCAGCGTTGGAGTTTTCCAAGCTGTCGTGATGCTTCGGATCGCTGCGGCGAGTAATAACCGTACAATAGCTACCTAATGTTGAGTCAGCCTCTCCTTGTCCTATCGTCAGTGTCTCACAGACCCCTGGCGGCGTTGAGGTTGACCCATTTCCTTTGCCTGATGAGTTGTTACTCATCACAGCGCCGGTGAATTCAATCATCCCCAACTCCTCCTTCGGGTTCTGATTGACGTTTTTGTCCGTCTTGTCCTCTGATCCATCCTTGGTATGGTCTGGAGAGACTGTTCTCCAGTTGGATTGGCCAAGGTCACTCATGACTGGAGGCACTCTCTTCAGCTCACAAACACTCTTATTTTGCGTTACCTCACCACCTAAGGTACGAGCGAGCGGCTCATTCTCTTCTGTGGTGAGATTCTGCAGAATAAGGGTGCTTTTAATGCAGTCCCTTGTTTCGGAGTCTGAAGGGATCATGTCAACTCCTAGTGGGCATGCGCCCGTAACATCGTTGACCGATCCATCCAGCTCTCCTTCAGCTTCGATTCCTGTATCTCCTCTCGGCGAGCGACGAGAGAGCGGCAAGGGATCATCATCAGCCATGATTTTGCCTTTGACTTTCGCAGAGTCTGAGGAGACCATTCTTTGCCTTAGCGGGCCAACGCCCTGCATCAAAGGTGGTCCCATCAGTTCCTTCATGCTCGAGGTACTCGGTGCGTTCATTGAGCAGGTACGAGCAATCGGCTCATTCTCTGCTAATGTCAGACTTTGTAAAAACTCTTGGGCTTTCTGAAGTCTCAGGCGATCCTTTTCTCCTAGAGTAACTATCTTGCCTAATCTTCTGATCGTCAACTTGCATGATTTTACTTTGCTGCGGATGGACGCAGTTGACGATATTGAGAATTTAGATGAGCTGAAGTTTCTCCATTTGGATGTCTATTGCTCCTTCGCTTCCCTCATCTGACAGTATCTTGGAGTTTGACGGATCTCGGAGCAAGAGGCTTTCCTCCTCCTCCGTCATTTGTCGTTGAGAATCGGTTTTTATAGGGTTTGGAGTGCCCGATTCTTTTGCACTTGTCCCTTTTTTGTTTTGTTTTTTATTGTCTATTTTGGACCCACGAGTAAGGGGGAGGGAATGTCATCCTGTACTCACCCCCTGTATACAGGAAAGGGGAAATTGAATTAAAACTAGAGGTCCCCAGGTATCTAGAGTTTGCGCTAGCGACTGAGCATTCCCTCAGCCATGCAGGTATCGGCGCGCGCCTTACCTTGGAGACCACCTATTGGTTTTCGTTTCCTCGCCACTGACCTTACCGGCATGGGTGGCCCTGACAGTTTATGTTTAGCATAGACTTCCGGTTTCGCTCCGTGGTTCATTGGAAACTACTTAAGCCCTTTCACCGCGACAAGGTGAGTGATCGTCGAAAGGGCCAGCGGTCTCTTAATATGTGCATTGTTTCACGGGCTGTGTGGCAAGTAGCGCACGCCGCCATCTTGTTGGAACCAAATGTTGTCGAGATCTCGGGCTTCAATTTCAAGCAAAAAATATTTTTGGCCCGATAACGAGCCCCATCTACAGTAACGTTGGCACCAGCCTTATTTTTGAAGAAATACAGACCGATCAAATCTAACGGCCCATAACCCACACCACACGGTTGTTTTGAGTGGATGTAACTGCAACCCTTGAACCTCTTTCGGTTGTTCTTCGGCCCATATACGGCAATTTGGCTTATTTAAGTATCCATTGAGCCAGAAATGGGCATATTCGCTGAATAAATTGTTGGATCATCAAACAGTGGATCTTTAGAAAGTCTACCGAGAACCCATTCACTGAATTTGCCAACGTTGTTCGTGTGTAAGTCTGATGAAATGTCAATGAATACTAAATAAAAAAACTCATGGCAACTTGACACGACTCACGCTGTCAAAAAAAACCCTTTTGAAAAATATACATCTTGGTTGATCGCCCGTTAGTACGGTCGCATCATCAAAATTAGAAGAGAAATCCTCCAGTATATTGAGATGGGCTAAAGAGTTATATGGATCTATAAAGCCTAACGCTAAAGGTCTAGGAATTCTGAGATCTGGGGATCATTTATTCGTGTCAAATGTTTAGGCGATCAAAACGGTCTTATAACTAAGCTATGTAAGGATGGTGGGTTAATACACTAAGATCACTGTAGCACTATTGCAATGCCAATTGGGGTTCATCTGTGTGGGTATCTCCTTCATTTGTCCCTCGTTGATGAACATCTAATCCCTTTCTAGCCATTCGGATATTGCTGCAAACCTTAAAAGATAGAAAGGGGATAGATGCCAGATCATTTGAAAAGTAGATTCCTAGATTTATTTTTTCTTGAATAACTGAAGCCTGAGGAGTAGCGTGGTGAATGGATAGTGTTCTTCAAAGTTTCCTCATCAACGCAACCTCTACAAAGTTCGTCATCTTTCAGATGCAAGGGATTTTCTGCATTCTCGCTTAGCCATACTCTGCATTGATTTTCTTGAATGCGGATGGAGTTTCATTGTCTCTTCGACCTGTCAATGATTTTAATCTAAATAATGTTCTTTGACTGGTCTGTCTATTCAATGGTGATGGCAAATCCTTTCCTTGATACAGCTCATCAGAAGTTTTTTTTCTTCGGGGGTAGGTGAAAATCTATTATAGACTCGACGAGAGTAGTGTCAGATTCTTACTGAACAAAAACACCTCCAAAAATAAAAAACTTATTAGCGCAACAGACTTTGCCCAAAGTCTTGCGGGCTGGGTGTAAATCCAAACAAAACAGAACTGGTTCTCTTTACTAACAGGAGATCGATCCCAGCATTTCCGGCACCGTCTTTGGAAGATTCGACTCTCTCATTGTCAGCAAGCGCGAAATATCTGGGGGTGGTACTTGATAGTAAACTGAACTGGAATCTAAACGTTGAAGAAAGAGTAAAAAAAGCAAATATTGCCCTTTATAGCTGCAACAGAATCTGCGGCAAAAAATGGGGACCATCTCCGAAGGTCACAAAATGGCTATACACAGCCATTGTCAGGCCAATCCTAACATACGGTTGCTTGGTCTGGTGGAATGCTATGAAAAAAGCAAAACATATGACCAAGCTTACGAAAATTCAAAGGACAGCATGCATACTCACGACAGGAGCCATGCGCACTAGCCCCACAGTAGGGTTAGAAACAATCCTAAACATAACACCAATTGACTTACAAATCAATGACACAGCAGCAAAAAGCGCAGCAAGACTCAAAGAAACGGGCAATCTACTCACGAAGCCTTTTGGCCATAGCTCAATATTAAACACAATGGCATATGCGGATGTAGGATCTGACTACATTATCCCATACCACGACTTTGATACTAATTACCCTATCAGAATACCAAGCAGAGACGAATGGTCTTCAAACAATGTGTTATATAACATTGAAATAGCAATCTATACCGACGGATCCAAAATGGAAGTCGGAGTGGGCTCTGGTGTCTACTCTGAAAAGATCAAGGCTAGCTACATCCTTGAGATTAGCAAACTCGTGTAGTGTATTCCAAGCTGAGATCCTGGCCATACTCGAAGCTGCCGAATCGGCTAGGGTATTGGACATATCACATGAGGATATCTCCATCTACGTGGATAGTCAAGCGGCCATTAAAGCTCTGGCATCCAATATAGTAAAATCACGGGTAGTTGGACGCTGCCGTGAAGAGCTGAAGGCTCTTTGTAACCAGAACAAAGTCCAAATTATCTGGGTGCCAGGACATAATGACATTATAGGAAATGAGAAAGCAGACGAACTAGCCAGACTAGGATCGTCCAGTTGCATTTCCCTAGCTGATAAAAGGGTCAATCCCCCGCTAGCATCTAAAGAACATGAATTAACTAAGCACACTCAAAAAGCAACCCTAACAAGATGGCAAAATACAATAACTTGTACACACACAAAATCCCTCTGGCCAGAATTAAGCGGCAGCAAATCAAACAAGCTATTAGCTTTGAATAGAGCTTCCATTTCTATAGCGGTGAGAGTGATAACAGCTCACAACCTGTTGGGTAAGCACTCTAATAAGATAAAACTGACTGGTGCGAACCAACTTTGCAGGAAATGCAGCGACCCTGATGTCTCACACCTGCTATGCCATTGCCCTGCGATCAGTGGCAGTCGATTTAAAATACTAGGCAGCCTTTACTTCGATGACCTAAGTGACCTAACGACTATCCCAATAGCGTTGATAGTCCGTTTTTGTTGCAGATCAGGATGGAGCAACTACCTCTTTGAGGCTGAAGGAGCAACACAGACCAGCACCGCATAAGTATCACTAGCGAACTTAACCAGGTATCCTCTTTCTCTTTTTCAGGATACTTCTTCGAAGGGTATCGCTATGGGCCCACGTAGGCCTATGCGTGTTTGACGACTCACCCGAGCGTCAACAGCCCATCTAACCTAACCTAACCTATTAGCGCAACAGGCTCGCGCCACTGACCCCGTCAAAACACCTCCCTTTGATATTGTTAGCTTCTGCAACTAAGATAAATCTTATCAATCAGTTTCTTTATCACAAATTTAAAACTTTTGGCAGGTAACTTTCCATTGAAAGATCCTGAATGTAACGAAATTTAGGCGCGGTCATTCATTGTACAAAGTTTTCGTTCTTTATCCTCGGCGCAATAAGTTGCTATCATCCAACATTTGTAGAACTGTATTGTTGATATGTCTTATTAGTCAGTTTCTATGCTATCGAGCGAAGCTTCTAGTTCCAGCTTCGAGTATAGGAATTCTGAGATTGATTGCTTGAAAAATTTCGCTAACGACTTTATTTTGAGAATTTTGTAAAATATTAGAACGTTTTATAGCGTAGGTCCGCACTGCCTTCAGCACATGCCTGTGTAAAAGCAGTTTGTTTTCGGTACTGAGCTTGGAATCTTTTCCGAGTAGCCTTCTCTATATTTGATTTCGAGTTCTTTACGTTTTATTTCATGTGCGGATATCATTTCAACTTTACCAGATATTTGGCTTCGTTTGCAAAGGGTGTTCCTACTAAATTTAGAAAAATTGGCAAGACTTTAGTTTTCTTAAAGGTAAAATCACGTGAACGGATTTAGTTTCATTTACGGCGATCCGCTAGTCCCTCGTCCTTTCGTCCACTTTATTTAGTGCGTTTTGCAGTCGTTTCTTCGATCGTTTCACCTACTGCTTGGGTAGTGGTGTAATGGGCAAACATAGTAAGAAATGTGTCATAATCCTTCGGTATACTACGAGTATATCACAGGAATAGAAGCGGCCCGGTTTTGCTGGTTTGAAAGCCATTCAGACTTCTGCAACTTTCCATTGGCTCGGTCCGTGTTATAGCCTGAGTGCAGGATTTATAGTATGGAGAAGCTTGTGAACTTCTCCGGTGATCAAATCATAACCAGGAGCTTTCATTGGCTTTAGTTTCCCGACCTAGAATTTTAGTTCTCATAGCGTTGCTCTTGTGAGTGCTCAATCGTCAAATAGTAGGTTGATATTGACGTGAATCGCTTGACCAACGAAGGGTTTAAAGGTTTCTTCCAGATGGGCTGAAAAAACGACTGTTTTTTATCTTCCCTTGCCCATTCATTTTAATTTATTGGCATTGGTTGCGCGGTTAATTTCGGCCTTTTGGTGACTTTTATAACTTTCCAAAGTGAATAATTGGACTCTTTCTTCGATGTAAGGCTTTCAAGGCTAGATCCTATCTCACGATTCTTAAAAATAAAATTGTTCAACAAATTGCACATCGGAGTCGTGCTCCAAAACACAGAGCAGATCACGACTCCGATCTGCAATTGGTTGCCATTTTTTACGAGCTTTCCTTTTTAACTTGACCAATTTTTTTTCATTTGCGGTGGATATCGTAAACCATGTCACACGCTTTCTCTGGCTTAAGCTTATTATTCCAGGACTCGAGCTGTCATGTTCATATAGGATGTCGATAGTGAAACACTCAGTTCAACATTTTTTCCAATATCGTTCCAAAAACCTTCCCAGTTAGTTTATCTACTAATTCCTCTCGCTCGCTTCAGGTTATAGACTATTTTCGGCTAAATGTCAAAATAACTGGGGAATGATAAAACGACAAGTCGAAGTTCTCTTCAACTTTTATGTGGTTGCTAGATATTATACTTTCACAACGAAAAAATCTATCAGGTCACGTATTTTCAAAGTATCAGAGGGCCAGTATGTCGATTTGTCCATTGAATGGAAATCACAGCTGTACTCCATACCTGCCTTATAGAGCATTCTACCTTTTCGCGTGATGTATGTAAATAGAACCTCAGAACGTCTGTTTCGTTTCAGAGATTGAAGAAAGTTAGTTAAATCGCACTTTTTTCAAGCGAAAAACGTGGTGGACAGTAGTTAGGATACGATCTTAAGAGTATGTTGACTTATTTTAACTTTCACCTATCAAGGGTGCATATTCTCAAGCTCTATCTTTAGGTCTTCGTAACGTTTGATGATGTCTTTAATAAACAGGGACGATCCGCCTCTGGTTTTTCTGTTAAGCTTTAGTGTTTCGAAATATTACCTACAACGGCCTTGTTCAAGTAATTTATGAAATCAGCAATTAGTTCGTTGCTCTTAAATTTCTTTTTGGTTGGGTGTAGTGAGGGTGTAACAGCATTCAATCACAATAACATCGCAACCGAGAAATCACCAGAGATCCTTTTGTGAGAGCATCATAGATCTCCTTATTACAGCTCTACAATTCACTTCAACAATTGGACTTCTTAGAAAAGGAATAAGGATCTTCACAAAGTACAAGAACTTTTGGTATAATCGTATAAGGAACTTTCAACTCCCAACTTAGCAATCAAACTTAAATATCTGATACAAAATGGGCTTGCAACAGGCTTTTAAAGAAGAAAGGACTGGCTTTTTTCTTGCAATCATTTATATGTGCGTATTTACTTTGCTCACTTTGTGTCAATGACAAGGACTCGAGAGTTTCACAATGTATACCAGCGAAACCTCTATTATAATCGAAAAAAGCCACTATTAAGGCTGAATACCAATCAATATAACGCCTGAAACAAAAAAGGAAAAGCTTTCAAGGCGGACTTTTTTTTTAACTATTCAACTAATTTTTCACAATGGTGGGACCTACATATTTATCCGAACTGCGGAGCTGTGTTAAGCTTTTCTTGAAAGTTATGGCATTGAGTCGCAAACAATTAGTTCAAACCACCTCCCATACCCTCCAAAAAATTGCCAATTTTACCACCTCGACTTTATGAAATAGGCTATATCGACTTATATAAGTCTTTGAAATAAACAAGAATGCATGGTTTATCCCCAGAATAAAAAAAAATTAAACTTTCTTGACATTTCCTTTTTCTGTCATCACTTTTCGCCATCATACTACGGCCATCTTTGTTTTTGAAGGGCTATTAGCTTATGATAGATTTGGCAGCACCCATTACTAATATAGCTGTACTACGTTGTTGGCAAATGAAGCGGTAGCTCTATTTAAGATCAATGTTTTGCAGCTATAATTGTTGTTTCACTTTTTGATATAATTGCTCGATTAAACAGTCACTAGATGTCGCTAGCTCATTCATAAATACTGTCATGCCCATTGACTTCATAAAAATCAGAGATAAGGGAAGTAAAGAGATTCCAAACTTCAGGATTTGCCTACAAGCTTGAACTCACCAAAAAACCATAACTCAAACATGTGTGGGTGAGTTATGGTATTCACCAATTTTCTCCAGTTTTCCACCTGCTCTTCACGGACCTTTCCTAAAAACTTCAGCCAAAATAGGGGAAATTAGTTGAGTCATCACAAAGTTATGATTTTCCACCACAAAGTTACGGTTTTCCACCACAAAATTACGGTTTTCGAACTGCGCAAGCGCAAGTGAGTGCATCCGACAAAAATATTATGAAAACAGTAACTCGTTCAGCTAACATTTTGCAACTGTAGCAAATCTTAAAAACCTTTAACCATTTTTAATTTTTTTTACATCCGAAAAATTAAAGGAAAACTTGTACATAATAAATTGTATTGCAAATTAATGTAAAGGAATGCCTTCAATATTTTAAACCCACCCTAATGATTATTCCTATTGCAAAAGTATTTCCAAAGTAACACACACCTTTTCTTCTATATATCCTCTTTTTTTAAATCTAATCAATTGTAATATCGTGTACACGTGCAGAATATATTTTACCAAATAAATACTTTTAATTAATCATATTAACAAATTGCAACCAAAAATAATAGAAGAGAAATCAGTATTCTCCAGTGATTATATTCGATATATTTACAATTACTTTAATATTTTGATTATTGTAACAAACAATTTTTTTATATAAACACAAATTAAATCATTTAAAACTTAAACAAATTACAATTAAACTGCATATCAAACTTTTAAATGCATATCACTTATAGCATATTTTTTCAGAGCCACATATTAATATCATTTGCGCCCACTAATTCACCTTTTTAATTCAGAAAAAAAATGCACCTATTGCGAATCGAAATGAAAATTTCAAACTGACATACTACTTAGTTCTCACTGAGAAAATATGCCGAAATGAGGCATTAAATTTGAAAATACGATAGAATTTTACTGAATTTCCCATACAAATTCGAATTTCCGTAATATGTGATTATACTATCACATTTGTGGGAAATATAGTTTCTAATATGGTAAAATAATCGGTCGAACAAACCTTATCTATTTAATTGAAATGGAACAGCTTAAATGAAAATTGGAATTCATGTGACAAAAAAAAAAAAGAAAGCGGGTTAATTCTAAAAATGTAAACATTAAAAACTTTCTCCCATAAATGTTTTTTTTTCGATTCTGCTATTTTTACAATATTGCTCTATATTTGCGATTATTATTTCGTCCGGAACCGAAGTCTTTGCATATTCCGTTTCCTCTGACCTTTTTTTTTTTGAAACACGAGAATCACTGTTTTAACACAATTTGTCCTCTTGAGTTGACCAAAAATTAAGTTTTTTAAATATGTTTTAATGGATTTAGAATTATTTTTAATAATTTAGGACTTTTTTTGATTGTTTACAATATAAATATCAACTATTAACTGTTATAGGAAATTCAGAAATATAGATAGTTATCAAACATAATTCGCGCAAACTGAGTGCGAACATTTTTTTTTGGTGAATTTGGAAATGTACTCATTTGAAATTCAGTGAGAACGTAGTAGGTATAAGGAAGTTGGATCTCATTTTATTAATTAAAGATAATAAAACATTTTAATAGGGGTATTCATGCAACGTCGGAAAGTCGTCGTAAACGTTGTAAACGTGATAAAATCACGACGTGATAAATGAACTGTCAAAATTTGTATGGGAAATCTTTTCCAACGATATCGGAATTTTCTCACAGGAATTGGGTGCGTAAACAGAGATGGTAAACTTTTGAAATGTTTTTTTGACATTTAATCAGTCACTTTTTTCAGTTTAGCGCATACGTTTGATGTGTGATCAAACGTATGCGCTAAACTGAAAAAATTATCGAGAACGGAAAGAGAACAATAGGAACAAAATTCTGACAATAAATAAATTACTAAAATGAGATTGAATTCAGTGGGTTACCGAATTATTTAGTGGTGCAGTTTTAGGGTCGTTCATGAAACGTCGTCATAAAATTACAATCTTTCTCGCGTAATAAAATTACGACGTTGCATGAATACCCTTAATAGTTTGTTTCCCGTTCTATCTGAGGAGTTGAATACATTCAATTTATTTTATTTAAAAAAAAATTATTTTACTGAATACGTTTGTAGGGAATGCTTAGAATAAGTGAAAATATTTAATACCATTAACATATAAACATTATAGGCGACACGGTTTGGCAACCCTATAACAAAGTGTAGACTCGTAATTCTTCGAACTTTAATGGTGGGTGTCACCGATAACGACCACCGTGAATTACTCACCACTTTATCAATGTGTCTGGTTAATAGAACACGCATACTATCAAAGTGGTGAGTCCAGCTTATGATTACAGTGGATGTGATTGGCTGCACGCCAAGAAGAAAAATAAACGGTCTGAAAATAACGCTTCTATCGGACAAACATAAATCTATAAAAGCCTCTAAGAGCGTTGCCTATGGCCTGTTTTAAGTTTGGTTTTCTAGTGCGCGGTGGTCATCGCCAAAAATTCCGTGTCTTATGAAACCGTGGTGACTGTACTCTGGTATTTCGGTATAAGACTTACGCTCCAAAAAGATTAGTAGTCCCTATAACTTGAGCCCAAAACCGTCGATAAAGTTCTGTGCAGTAATATCCATCATATCTATATATATAAAAATCAAACCGGTTTTCCGTAGTCACGACATAACATGAAAACGGTTTGACCGATTTGGCTGATTTTTTTTTTGTAGTTTTCTAATACTCTGTACAAGGTTCTTACGGAAAAAAATATTGAGAAAATCTCTCAGGTCAGCTTTGAGAAAATAAATACTACTAACACTAAAATACTATTACGGACCCTAAAACGAAACAGTACCCGGGCGAAGCCGGGCCGGGCAGCTAGTTTAATATAAAAGTGAATCTCCACTGTAAAAGAAAACAAATAAAAACGATTAAAGAAAAAAAAAAGACATCAACGTATTGCGTCTGCATCGTTAGAACAAAAAAAGACTTAAAGTTTACCCTCCTAACCTAAACCCCACAAAAACTGGTTGCCATAAAAGAAAACGATAATAATAAAAAAAGAAAGAAAAAAAACAGAGCCTTCCACAACTGTTCCACGCCAATCTAACAGCTTGCCAATACCTATCTCTGTCCATGTTCGGCAGACGGAGCATTTGTTGTTCTCGTCAAACCAAATTTACATCATTGACCTCTGCGTACCTTCCTAGAGGATACGTCATCAACAACATCCAGCGACGGAATATAATGCAATCGCAAATGTGATAAGCATCGTGACGTCATCATATGCACTGAGGTTGACCAGTACGCTTAATTCGTAAAAGCATATGAACGAAGCTAGAAGCTAGTGCTCTGTTGCGTCATCCTCGATCATAGATCGCCACCTTCCATTTTTAGGTGGGTGTGACTACGACTAGGGCTTAGGTTTTTTTTTTTTGAGATTTTGGTAAGGGGCTACCATGAACATTGAGTGGCGTGGTAGCCATGGTATATCGCTAGGGCTGTCAGTAATAGCGATGAGGGTGGGTACACTCAGGGGAGCATTTACCATCAGCCGCTCACCTCCCACTAGATATTTGTATTTGGTTAGACAGACCTTTTCAGAAACTAGAACTTTTCGCGCCTCGCAACTTTTAAATCAAAACCAGATCTCAACACCTTTTCTGAGGCATGGAAATAGTAACACTGTTCAGCGCTTAGGTAGCCAGAACCCCATCCCCCATTCCGACGAGCTAGGACGCGCATGTGCTAGCATGCCTCTAGCTGCTAAAACCTGAACGCCCTTTCGTATCAGCTGCCCGGACTGGCCTCTGGAATCCTGTGGCCTGGGGTCATAAGGGTGGCATACGATACGAAAGGTAAAAGGAATATTCGGTCGAAATTTCACCCCGTTCATTTAGTGAGCATATATTCAAAGGTACGACCAGGGTAGCTCAACTTTATGGGAAGTAGCACGTTCCAGTAAAGGTTGGCTGGCTCAACAATTTCCGATTTTTTCCCAAACTAATAGTGTTTGACTATTAGTTACGTTACACGTTCAAAAACATATGTTTATATTCACCAAGCTATACAATTTTGAAGCTGTCACTTTGCTATTTGGATTATTTACTTTTTTTTATGTTTGTGGCAAAAGGAATGTTTTTCCTATGGATTATGTTAAAGAATTTAAATGGCAGTGCGTCCCCTTGTCTGAATCCCTTTTGGTGTCTAATTTTAATGATTCGGTGAATTCCCAATCATCATTCTATACAGACGGCGAGTTTGGGCGGTATACCAAAACCAGAGATCAGGTAAATCTTACTTGATCTCTGCTATACATGGCGCTGTATAATTGGTTTCTAGGTGGCGCAAGAATAACCTTCCGATGTTTTTTGGCTGTAATTTAAAAAAAAATGAAAAACTTTGATTCTACTTGTGGATTATTTTTATTTGGTCTTTTAATTTTTTTTACATCAAGTCGAGAATATGATGTCAATTAAATGGCCGCAGTTGATTGTCATTTGAGCCCTTTTTATGGCATTTTCCATCACTTTGGCCAAAACTTCCGGCGATAGGTCCTCACATTCTTGACGGATATTGTCTTTAAGAGCTGCAAGAGGCTGAGGCTTGTTGACATAAACCCGCAACTTCAAAAAGCCCCACAAAAAGAAGTCTGGAGCGGTCAAATCAGGCGATCTTGCTGGCCAGTGCAAATCGCCAAAACGGGAGATTAGGCGCCCGGGAAATGCATCCTTCAGCATATCGGTTGTGGCACGTGCAGTGTGTGCCGTTGCACCGTCCTGTTGAAACCACATGTTTTCCAATCCCAATTCATTAAGTTGCGGCAAAAAGAACTCGTTGATCATTGCTCTGTAGCGCTCACCATTCACAGTAACCGTTTGGCCCGCGACGTCTTCCAAGAAAAAAGGTCCGATGACTCCTCCAGCGAAAACAGCACACCATACAGTGACTTTGAGCGGGTGTAATGGCTCTTCGTGGGTTACACGCGGATTTTGAGTGCCCCAGAAGCGTAAATTTTGCTTATTTACGTACCCGCTAAGATGGAAATGGGCCTCATCACTCATGATTATTTTTGATGAAAAATCATCTTCCTCTTGGTGGTGATTAAGGATGGCTTGAGCGTATGTTAGACGTGATTGGCGGTCAGCAGCTAACAGCTGATGCACCGTCTAGATTTTGTACGGAAACATCTTCAAATCTCGTTCCAAAATTCGCTGTAAAGACCGTCGACTGATACCCATTTGCGTGGCACGTCGTCTGGTCGATGTCGACGGCGCTTCCATGACATCTTCGGCTACAGCAGCAACATTCTCTGCAGAACGGCTACTCCGGGGTCTGCCACACCTGGCAGCATCTCGTGTTGTGCCAGTCTCTTCGAGGCGAGCGGCTAAACGTCGCAGTGTTTCACCAGTGGGCGTTGGACGGCTAGGAAATCTGCGACGAAATTCACGTTGTGCCAAAGTCACCGACCGATTATTGCTCAAATAAATAGTCACCAATATTCCGCGTTCTGGAGCAGTGTAGCGTAACATTGTTTATTAACGTGTATTTCGCATGTGTTTACTACACAAATGTCAAAACAGAACTGACATTAGGGGCCAATCGCAAAATATATAGCATATTCTGATAGGAGGATTACTTTTGCGCAACCTTGTATAAATGCTGTCGTACGAGGTTTTAAAATCGATGAATAGGTGGTGGTTATTGCCGGAGATCAGGTAACGTTACTTGATCTCTGGTTATTGCTTTGGACTTCTTGGATTTTTTTTTCAGGATTTGCCGAAATATGAAGATAGGGTCAGTAGTGGATTTTACTGGCCTAAGTGCCGAAGTGTGATGATTTGTTCAGTTGTGGACTTTACTAGAATAAGACCATGCTGATAAGGGCCAGGGCCGGTTGTTGGTGAATGGTTTCAGCACATATTGCTACAGATAGGATCTTGTAGTCAATGTTGAGAAGACTTATGTCGTTGTAGTTGAGGGATATAAATAGGTTTCCTTTTTTATTGATCGCATGACATTTTCACTGACGCAAAAACAACAAACGCGAAAAAATAAAACGTCGGTCGATGTCGATTGAAATGTCAAAAAAAAAAGATCCACCACACTACTAAACAGCTGTTAATGGAAGTGTCCAAACACAATATTGTTCGTTTACTGAATTATTTCAATAGAAATACATGTATTCACAGACAGGCGTGCATTGGTGGTGGATTACAACAAAAACAACCAACTCTTGCGGGGTTTCAGAGTGAGAGAGGTAAAAGTTTGGTATCTCTTTACTTCATTTATCTCTGATAAAAATGTTATTTTACGAGAAACCAGCCTTAGTGAGTAATTTAACTCATACATATATCCACTTGCAGATAAGTACTGCAAATCCCAAGTTAATTGGACCTTTGGCATTAAAGAACAACTGAATTCATGAAAGTATTTCTTCTGTTAGCTAACAGGGAACAACCTTCGTTCGCTAAAAGACTTTTCCAAAATGGAATTCCATTTTCCTTAATCCTTCTGTCTATCCTCAATGAAACCGTACGAAGAACAACTCCCTTCTATCTCAAAACAATGGATTTTGCACAACAATTCATTGGCCCAGGTATAGCATGCACGGCTCTCTTTCCATTGCTGGTATTGTCTCAATCTATAACAATTGCACCAACACCAGCGTTGGCATACATAAAAGTAAATTAATAACCCGCCTGCACACTATAAAGGACCTATTCTGGCCAATACCCTTCCATAGATAAAATTTCACAAAAATTTAATCTGAAAAATTGAAACAATGGCTAGCGGATGGACATTGTGTGTGCGTAGAAGTCCATCACATTGTCTGGCTAAATTACACCAATCCATCACAGACCGCGCTGTTAATTTGAATGCTACCGCTCTCCGCCCTTTACCCGAATAAGGGCGGTTTTTTTTTGTGTTCTAGCTATGTGCGAATGAAAGGTTCTGCGGTGTTTCGACAAAGTGAATAATTAATTTGACACATTTGATTGTGTGCAAATGGACATAACAAACGATCAGAAACAAAAATCATCGGCAATGTAATTAGTTAAAATTAATTTTAACCCCAGCTGTCGTTAAGGGTTCATTGGGTGGTTGGGGAGTGATACCGTTTATTTAAGTTTTGTCAACCAAATCCGATATAGTTAAAAAAAAATTCTTTATAAAGGAAAATAAAATAGGAAACCATGGTTAAATTGAAAAGGACTCAAAGGGATTTTTGTCTGTTCTGTCATAGCGACATTGTCCAAATACCGTGGCTTAATATGGTGAATGGAGCAACTACAAAATATATTGGTTTCACATTTTTCCCAGGGCTACATATTGTTTGACATTGCTAATTAGGAATTGAAATTGTTTTTAGTTAATTTGATTAATAGTAGCAAATATTTTTAAAGCTCTATGCTTGGACAAAATGAAATGAACCCAAATTTAATTAGGGTGGTTTTATTGGTAAACCCCAGTGGCGCGGTATCATTATAAATCAATTCCAATCGGTTTACCTCCTCAAGTACAACGTTGGAGAAACACCTAACCACCGATTCGATAAAACATTTTTGTATTTCTTTAAACCGGAATACATAAACTGAATAGTATGGTGGAACAAAGTCACCCAAAAAACAACTATAAATAAAATAAACAAGGTACAACGGCCTGTCCAACAGCGGCTATAGAAGCCTTAATAGGTCTAACGCCCTTCCACGTTTATATAAAAAAAAGTGGCAATTCGCAGCTCAGCAAGTTTGACACAAGCGGAAGAGTTAAACATTAGCGAACACCTAAAACTAATTGAACTTCTATCCGAACTTCCAGAACTTGAAATAATCTGTGCGGTTACAGACCGCTTACCAAAGACACTATGCTTCGACAAAAGATTCTCAACGGAGATCACAACCAGGGAAGCATGGTGTAGCCTAAACTGCCTAAACGACCTAAAGTGGTATACGGATGGTTCTAAAATGGACTCAGGGGTAGGAGCTGGCGTACATGGACCAAATAAAAACATCTCAATACCTATGGGAAAAAACCCTAGTGCATTCCAAGCTGAGCTCCATGCCATAAAAGAATGCGCAAACCTAATACACAACTCAGATATTAAAGGCGCAAACATCCATATATTCACAGACAGTCAAGCAGCTATAAAAGCCCTTAGCTCAGACATTATTGACTCCAAATCAGTACTACACTGCTTCAATTCCCTCCAGCACTCAGTTCCAGGAACAAAACCAGACTGTGGTGGGTCCCCGGACATAAGGGAATTGAAGGTTACGAAAAAGCTGATGAACTAGCCAAAAAAGGTTCGGAAACCCCCTTCATTGGACCTTAACCCTTCTGTGCAATCCCCAAATCAGCCATAAATCTGGTTATAAAAAATTGGGGACAAAACAAATGTTTTTCACACTCGGAAAACATCCCAGGCCTAAGACAGGCCAAAAGAGCTATTCAGCCCTTCAAAGCAGATGCCAATAAGATACTAAATCTTCGCAGGCACGATATCAAAAACTTAGTAGGCTACCTAACTGGTCATCACGGTCTGGGATATCACCTAAATAAAATGCATCTAGTCGACTCACCGGAGTGCAGACTATGCCTAGAAGAAGACGAAACAGCCGAGCATATCATATGTGAATGCCCGGCCCTTTACGGTATGAGAAGGGAATCTTTCTTCAGGGAATTTTTAAGTCCCGAAGAACTGAGAAAATCTTCGGCTGAAAGTATTATCAGCTACATTAGGAAAGTAGAAGCGCTACTAACCTAAAAAACATCTGCCGGCAAGCACAATAGACCTTTTAGGTCGATGTGTATATTACTGCTAAGGCAAGTCAGAATTCAAAAAAAAAAAAAAAAAAAAACATAAACTGATGGTTGGTTGGTTCTTTGGATAATACCAACAGACATTTTTGGAATTGACATTACCCAGCGTGGGTGTAGTGGCATAGTGTTAAGTCCGCTGAACTACTAAGCGTGGTGTACCTGGTTCAAATCCCGAAATTGACAACAAGTAAGTTTTTTGTTCACTACTCAACTCGTGAAATTCTGACAAATATCTAATAGTAACACTGTCATAACGGGCTCAGTGGCGCGATGAACTACCGCGCAAAAGGTCTGGGTTCGATTCCCAGCCTAAATGAATTTTTACTGGCCTTTCTCTAGTGATGATCTGACAAATCATCCAAGTAATCTCAATTGTCAAGAAAGCTTATATCTATCGGAGTTGGCATAAAAAAGGAGGTCCCGCCATCGTGCAAGAAGCACACACGCAAACATGAATGGTTGTGAGAAAGCTCGGCCCTGGGTACTGACGAGCCTGTTGCTCCAATTTTTTTTTGTAACACTGCCATGAGAAGTTTCTCAAATTTGCCGTTCGGATTAAAAGCAGGTGGTCCTCTTCTTTGTGGCAGAAATAATAACAACGCTCACATAAATGAACAGCTAGGTTTTAGGCCCTATATGGGACGTTAAACCCAAATATTTAATTACGTTTCATTACAGGGCCAAAAGTACTGGTACCAGTTATATTACGGTTTTGGCTCTAAAAAAATTGATTAAAGCTAACAATATTATTGTCGTTGATATTTCCGATACAAATCTTCCATAGACGCTATGACTTCGTGTGCAAAAGGTAGTCGGACCAAGTTTAGGGAAATTGGCAAGTCCCCACTTTTCTAATATATAAAATTCACGTGGACGGATTTAGTTTCATTAAGGTCGATCCGCCAGTCTCTCATCCATTCATTCACTTTATTCAATGCGTTTTGCAGTCATTTCTTCGAACGTTTTACCTAATGCAAGGATAGCGGTATCATCCGCAAACGTAGCAAGATTACGCCATATTCTTTCGGTATATCACGAGTAATGAAGCAGCCCAATAATACTTCCTTGCGGTACGATGGCCGGTCTTTCTTCAAGCTTCGAGTATTCGTTTCCATGTCTAGGCGTCTTAGGAGAACTCGTCTAAAATTGCATTTTAAGCCATCATGCTACACCTTCTGAAAGGCTTGCGAGACTTCCAGGAATACCCTGGAAGATATCATGTTTTCTTCGAATGCTTTCTTATTTGCATCAGTAATTCGACAGTCGATACTGGAATACTTATTCCTAAACCCGTATTGACGATCAGGGTACTCATTCCTCATCCCGCTATAGTACTTTACTTACTTACTTAAGTGGCGCTACAGTCCGGGATGAACCTGGGCCTCAACCAACATGCCTCTCCAATTAGCCCGGTCCTTAGCTAACTGCCTCCAGTTGCGCACTCCAAGGTGGTTGAGGTCGGTTTCTACTTGTGCGGGCCACTCAAGGCGAGGTCTTCCTATACTGCGTCCGACGTCTGGCTGGGAATCGAAGACTCTGCGAGCCGGAGTATTGGTGTCCATTCTTTCTGCATGTCCTAGCCATCTTAAACGTCCAATGCGGAGTTTTTTGACTAGGGGTATGTCGCTGTACAGCTCGTATAGTTCGTGGTTGAATCTTCGTCCCCATAGCCCGTCAACGCAAAACGAAGAATTTTTCTCTCGAATCGACCAAGGGTTTCTTCATCCGCTTTTGATACGGTCCATGCTTCCGCGCCGTAGAGCAGGACTGGGATGATCAGGGTCTTATATAGGATCTCCTTAGTAGGTTGGAATGAGGGCTTTACTACTAAATTGCCTTCTTAGCCCGAAGAAACATCCCGCTATAGTACCCTTGTCCAAATACCGGTGCATTATATATTAAATGGAACAAATACAAAATATATTGGTTTCACACTTTGCCTAACCCCACAAAATGTCTGAAATAGGTATTTACCGAAATTGTTTTGTTTTAAGTTGATTCCGTAACTTTCAAAACGATAATCGTTGACGATATTAAAGGAGACACTCTTGGTGCGTAACGTGTAATTTTTATGCACGTGCATACACAAGCTATATACCCAGGAAGTGTCCTTCACTATCGTCAACGATTATCGTTTTGAAAGTTACGGAATGAGTAACCAGGTAGAAGGAGTTTTTGATCAATAATGGGGTTTAAGCGACAGAGAAATGTCCTGTCAAAAACTTAAGAAATGATTGGTAGAAGTGAAATAGGTTCGGTGAGGCTTTTTTCATTTAGTGATTTTCCTGGTTTTAGAATCATAATCACTTCCTCGACTTTCCATTGACAAGGTATGTATTCTAATCGAACTGTCGCATTCTTTATGTAGAGAAGTTTAGTCCATGCTTTCCGAGGCAACATTTTGAGAAGTTCTTCCATTCTTATAAGGTCATAACCAGGAGCTGCATCAGTTTCTGTCCTATTTTCTCGTTTAAGTTCGGTAATAAAGGGTGTTTTTTAGAAATTTGGTTTTTAAACTGGCAATACAGGTTTTCAATTTGACAGTCGAAAGTTGATTCGTAGTTAGTACGTTTTCCTACTTTACGGTGAATAGATTAACGCAAGAACAACGAGTGCAAATTGTGAAAACTTATTTTGAAATCCACGGTTCGGTTCGCCAAACTTATCGTGCGCTACGTCCATTTTACGGTCGATATAATCATCCATCTGAGCAAGTTATTCGGAACACGATGTTTCCGAGTCGTTTTCGTACCACGTACACTCTAGTGGATAATACGCCCAATGATGACAAAAAGTGTGAACAGAAGAAGTTATTGCCGATGTGGATCGCAATTTTGAGGAGAATCCAAATGAGTTGATTCGCCATCGTGTACATCAATTGGAGCTATGCCCATCCAATTTGTGGATCGAAAAAGATCTTGGATTAAAAGCTTATAAGATCCAGCATGTGCTTGTGGTTTGGTGAATGTTCCCAAAAACATGATTCCGCTTGATCCTTGTTTTCAACTCATAATTGTGTTCTTTGATGAGGCCTATCTTTGGTTAAATGGATACGTAAACAAGTAAAATTGCCGAATTTGGAGTGCAGTAAACCCAGAACCATTTGTAGAGACGCCCTTACAACCATTAAAACTCACTGCTTGGTGTGCTTGATGGGCTGGTGGAATCGTCGGCCCATATTTCTTTAAGGACGATACCGGCCAGAATATTACCGTCAATGGAGACCGATATGGAAACATGATTTCTGATATATTCGTTCCTCAGTTAAATTGCATTGACGTGACAGAGCTTTTGTTTCAACAAGATGATGCAACATGCCATTCACAGTGCGACACCTTCAATTTATTGTGGGAAACATTTGCCGAGGGCATAATTTCGTGTAATGGACCTGTGTACTGGCCTCCAAGATCCTATGATAAAATTCAGTACTGTACTTTCTGTCAACATTGAAAAGCATTCTATCTTTCTGTGATAGACATCTAATTCCCCAGAAAGTATGTTTTAGATTAAAATGTTAAAAAGAGTTAATAATAAAAAATAATATTATTTTTCAACTTCGAGAAGACTTGCAAATATCTTCGGAATGACTTTTTGCAAAGCCTATAATTTGCTTCTGTATGGCCTTTTATAAGCAAACAAAAGTTATTTCTTTAAGGCTTATTAGAAGTATTTAAAGAAGTCTTATAGAAGTAGATAGCTTCCTAAAAGTGCGCAAAATGTTTTTCCATAAGACTTCCTACAAGTAATATTGCTAGAGGGGAAATAGCTTCGATAGTGCTTTATCGAAGCGAAATTGTTAGTTGGGATGTCTGGTTCGTGAAAGTTTAGGACCTCCGCTAGTTATTCGTCTGCACCCTTTTTGTTAAGGGTTAATCCAGTCGTTAATTTTTTTTTTGAATTTTGCTTCGTTTCTTTGTAACAATGAACGGTTTAATCGCTAATCGCTACAAACATAAATAAAAACCTATGAGAGGCTACAATCCGCTGTGCGGATCGTTGAATACCCTATCCCATCCCATCCTTAAAACTAATATCTCCAAAAAGTGGGCTTTATTAGCCGTTAATATTGAAAATGACATTGTCACAACATATTGTTCAAACAGTTTATCAGAATCATCGTTTTCCTTCTGCATATGCTATGGGGTAGGGTATACAAACGGTTTTTGTAAGAAAACGCCCCCAAAAAGTGGGCGTGGCAAAAACACTTTATATGAATGAAATATAGATATTACGATTGTCTAACTACGCCTCTCAGACACTTTTTTAAAATTCCCTACGGTTTGGCTAAACACTACGTTTTTCTGAAAATGGGGCGTGGAAGTTGGCGGGTTTCAAAAATGTTAACACTTGTTCTGCTGGGAGCAACAAGGAGCACGTGTACTAAATTTCAACTTTCTAGCTCAAAAATTAAGTCCCAAAAACTGGTGACGTACGGACGTACGGACGGAAGGACGGACGGACGGACGGACAGACATGGCTAAATCGACTCAGTTTTCGATTCTGAGTCGATCCATATACTTTGAGGTATATGTAGCTTAATTATTTCTCTATGTTACAAACTATGTATCAAAAATAATATACCCCTATGGGATAGGGTATTAAATTAAAAAAAAAATTCCGCAACAGGCTCAATAGGCCGAGCTTTCTCACAACCATTCATGTATGCGTGTGTACTTCTTGCACTATAGCGGGACCTCCTGCTTTGTGCCGAATCCGAACAGCTTAGTTGAGATAAGGATTTGTCAGATCCTCATGAGAGGAGGGGCAGTGAAAAATCATTTAGGTGTTGCTACGTCTGGGAATCGAACCAAAACCTTCTGCGCGGCAGTTCATGCCACTAACCATCGCACCGCTGAGCCCGTCCACAAACATAGTTTCATCAAAATTGAATTTATATCAGAAACATGTTAAACTATCTAATCACCCGTACTTAACTCGATACAAACTCTAAATCCCTCATTGATCGCTTTGATTC
Source organism: Rhingia campestris (assembly GCA_932526625.1). NCBI lineage: Eukaryota > Metazoa > Arthropoda > Insecta > Diptera > Syrphidae > Rhingia > Rhingia campestris. Next base: position 84,956,967 of record OW052182.1, read on the forward strand.
ATGCCCAATTGATTATTAATGACACCTTTCCTTAAGGACGCCCACTCAATTTGTCATATACCAACTCAACGTGCTGAATTTAAATGACAAACAAAAATTACCAAGGGACATTTTTTCCCCATCATTAAAACAACGCATAATAATTCTGAAAAAAAATATATGCACACGCTCTAATTGAGAGCTTAACTGGGGTTGATTCATAATTAATGTTTTTGTAATGCGAAATTAATTCCAACGCACATAGATACTTTTCCCCTGTGAAATTAAGGATGCGTACAGCGTATAGACGTTGTATATGCATATAAACTGTGATTAAGTGATTCATCCGCTTCTGGGAAATGGGGACTTGTAAATTCTCAAAGGAAGAAAGCCACAGCTTATTCATAGTAACAACAATAATAACAAAAAGAAATATCCTGGTTTATACTTAAAGGCTTTTTAAATGGAAAATTGTGAGAATTCAACTTATTCAGACGCAACAAATTTTGTCGTCAGGTATATTAAGTTCCTGATGAATATCCTTTGAGCTACGGTTTACCATGATTTTGAAATACTTTCTTTAAATTCTCATTTAATAGATCCTGGATTTTAATAAATTGCAAACAAATTGTTAAGCAATTCATAGGACAAATAGATTAAGTAAGTGAGTTCCAAAAGTATAAGAACATCCAACTTATCTATCCCTAACCTATGAGTAGGAAACAAAATTTTGAAATAATATTCATAAATTAACTTCTGAGTGACGCTAATACTTTAAGATACTGTTCCCGCCCTCTCAATTTCTCTTCTCTCGCCATCTTCTCTGTGACAAAAAATATCCTGCTCCATGGTATCGAGAACGTAGCCGTGGCTTTGTATACATTTTAACGATAATCCTTGGACGATGTAATACGGATTTGCCCTCCTCCTTGTGCAATTCAGTAAGGACAACACCAAAAAAAAAAAATCGTTTTCAAGAATTCTCTCCAAGTGTCTCCAGAGATTTTCTCATGGAATTTTTCATCAGATTTACATCGAATTCTAAGGGTGTATCTCGGCATTTAAAGTGATTGAAAAGAGTTCTCTATGCCAGTCTGAGTGAATGTGGTGATTAAGTTCAAAGTTTAATCATAGCCCAAATGGGCTTTAAATGACGGGTTAGAGAAATTCTTGGTTTATGATGGGTGAAGTTTTTTTTTTTGTGGTTCGTCTGCCTTTTATATGAGCCATGTGTATTCAGACGAGGGTTTGACTGGTGCGTGGGAGTATCTTTCCTATATTGCCTTAGACTGTATTCAGTGACTGGAGGTTTTTTAGACAACCTTCGAAATGGCATTAAATTACGTCTTCAGTTATCGTATCTCGATTTATTTGTATTGTTAGGGTCGATATAAATTTTAATTGCCTTTAGGGATGAGCTTGTTTGGTAATGAATTGGATTGGCACTTTTAAAGGATACCACTTGTTGTCTGCTTTAAGTATTTCTTTTGGTGACAGAGAAAATGGAACCCAACCTGGAGTCATTCCAGTGGCACTAGGTAGCAACGGATCCTTTTGATAACCACTCGAGTGGCTTTTAAGCTAGAAATCAACGCAGTTAATAAAGTTCAATAGAGTGTTCTATCGATGAAACTATCACATATGGAAACAGTATTATGCGTGGCCAGCACAGCTATACATAAAGAGATCAACTCCAATTTTGTTATCCAAAAATGCTTCACCGACTGCCTCTTGGCCTCCGAATATAAGTCATCACTCGGTACTTCTTTGCAGGGATCAGAGTTGGAGCAAAAGAGAATAAATAACCAGATTGACTGGGCAGATGCGGTTCTGATCTGAACTTAGTTCTAATTAATAATTTGTATCTGTCATTGGGTGGTACAGAACATACATTACCGCGATTAGGAATATAAAACGAAAAACATGCTACAATTACTACCGAAGGCTGCACATACATATTAGCATGAGGATTCGTTGTAGGAACCCGACTTAGGTCGAAAGTAATCGACGTTAAAACGACAAGTGATCGCCTGGCTGTGATCCGCATCAGAGCAACGTTTTCCAGCGTCAAGCTGATATCTAAATACGTCCCTGCCGATGAGACTGAATAACCTATCAAGGTGGAGTTTTACGATCTACTAGACGGAATAGGAATTTTACGTAGCTATTCCGGAATAGGATTTCAAAATCGAACTTTGGTCGGAAGATCTTTTAATAAAGTAAGTTGCCCAAATGTTGATATATCCCCCCCAAAAAGTTGACAGGAGGGATATAAAATAGGCGGGTGGAGTAACATCACACAATCGAGGCGCCAATATGAAAAATAAAATGATCGCTGAATACATTCAATAAATCGACTGAAACGATCGATGTTTGAAGTGAAGCTTTATGCTGTTGCAATCATTCCTCAGGACCAATATCGTTGATGTTTTTAAAAAAAAATCGTTGATCGTGGCCAGGCCCATCGACTGTGATGTTGGATATGTTCTCCTTTTTTAAGATATAAGGACCGATGATGACACCGACCTGCATTCTACACCACACGGTGCTTTTTCCTTGATGCAATTTTGCGATAAGAAACCTCGTCTTGGGACAGGACCCACCGAGAAAAGATACGATGCTCTCAATGGTGTCGCGAGTTTAATTTTTGCCAAACTTGATCTAAGAAGGATGAAGACCATAATCTTTTCCAATTTTCGTGGACCACGGAGATCCGAGGAGCAGCGATTGTGGCTTCTGTGCTGAATGATATGGGACGACAGCTTAGAGTCGTGTAGATTGTATTCGGTGCGACGTTTATCTATAAATTGATGAATTTTACATACAGTTGGACGTCTATCAAGACCGAAACAGTACGTATTTTCGTTTGAATTTCACGATAAGAGCCATTCCTTTCAATGCAAATTTTTAGAACTTTAAAGCGTTGACCGAAGGATTACTTGTCCGTGATGATTTGTCAAAGGGTCACTACCTAAGGTGGTAAATACAAGGTGGCGCAAAAGTTGTCACCCGTCGCAAAAGTTGTCACCCGATGTTTTTTGGTTGCAAATATTTAAATTCTTCACCAAAAAAAGTAGAAAAAATTATTCCATGATTCATGTCTTATGCGCCACCTATAATAATTGTTTCGATTTTTTTGCAAAACACTTTAAAAAATGGCGGCCAAAAAACATCGGGTGACAACATTTGCGACGGGTGACAACTTTTGCGCCACCTTGTACAATCAATCGGGAGCTCTCAACAAATTCCAATCCAATGAATCCGTGTAGCTGTAGCTCTTACGATGTCAATAGGCGATCTGAGTTTGATGCCAGACCTTATGTTCCTTGTCACTCCATTCCTGGTATAGGAAACCCTTTTCGCTTTCCTGTTTCTCAATGTGCGTCAATTCAGCAATATGCAACTGCATGAACCATCTGTAACTTTGAACCATTCTCCGTAACAATTATCGGTCTCAAAATCCTATACCCGATTTTCGAATAAGGATTGAGATTAGCAAAATGACTGTCGATGATTTGTTTACTTCGATTAAAGAGGCCCAAGGATTTGTATAGCCTTACGTGGCATGATGTGGTAAATATGCTGTGGCACGACAAGTTGAAACGTGCCAACTTGTCAATTGGTCTACGCTTCGGCTTGTCCTCATTAAGCAGTATCATAGTCTAGAGCCTGACTTTGAGCTCTCTCAAAAAATGGCTGATCGAAGGACCTTTTTAATCATTGGACGATTTGTTCGAAGACTTGCTGAATCTTGACTCGGAAATGATTGAAATAATCCAAGAGGGGAACAGTTAAAACGCACATTATCCTCGGTAGACGTATGTCGTACAATTGACAAGTTTATTAACGATCATGGAAATCGTTTGAATTAGTTTATTTTTTCTATCCTTTTGATTAAGGGATTCTAAGGTTAGGTACCACTTTTCAGATATGAACCTGCTTATTAAGCGCAGCGATGGCCATGGTCCCTAAAAATTTTCGTTTTTTAAGTTATGGGCCGGCAAGCTCTTGGGGAGAATCACCACCACCAAAATCTCTTCACCTGATATAGACTATGGGACGATATGGAGAATTTATCAAATCTCGGGCTTCGTTTATTATTGGAGATTTGGTTACCCATGCTACAATAAAATACTTTTTTGGACAGTATGTCATACTTTTTTTTTTTTATAATTTACGCGCACTCAAGGGGTTATGAATACCCTTTAAATGTTTGACCACAGTACGAGCGTTAGAGAAGGGGAAGAAAGAGAGTGATAGGAAAGATTTTTGGATGTAGTGGAGACTTACTCCATGGGTGGTGTCCGAACTTACTTCGGGGAGTCACTGTTTTTTTTTTTTGTGTTTCGTTAAATTCGCAGAGCTTTTAAGATGGTGTATACTTCTAGGAGTAACTACCGACCTTTTTTATTTCTTTGAATAAAAGTCTCATGGTTTTTGGCTGGGATTGAACGCGCAACCTTCCACTCAACAAGCGAACACATTACCACTACACCACGGCCACCCACTGGTACTGTAAGACGTGAATGTAACCCTGGTCCAGGTCTTCTGGCAAGATCTTATAACCGCCGCTGAGCTAGCGAGTGCGTTGCCCGAAACGATGATTGAACAGCACTCCTGCAAGTCTGCCAGGATTACCATAAGTTTCCTGTGATCTTAGGTCATGGGTAATGTTTGCACCCCAGTTTCTAAAAATTTAAGTTCAACCATTAGCGATGAGCGAGGCTTCTTCCAGCACGTATGACAACCCAACAAACAATTTTTCTTCTATAAATAAAAAAATTTCCAATTTTAGGAAGCAATTTCTTCTATTGAGCTTGTTTTGTACTTGTGCGGAGAAGTTCAGTTCCACTGACCTTATAGATGAAATGGTTTATCAATTTAAGGCTTCAGGCTGACAGTTGAAAAGATGTTTTGGTAGAGCTTCTGCCAAAGTAATATAGAAGCAAAATATGTATAGAGCTTGTGGCTTAAGGCTTATAACTATAAGCTATGACTCTTTCAACACCAACATGTTTTTTTTTTCATTTCCAGAAATATTCAGACACCCATTTCTTGCTATAATCACATCAAATGCATATAACAAATTAAATATTTTCTATTTTTGGGTACTATGACATTAAAAAATGGATGCGTACTGCACAAATGAAAGAATCTGACATCATGTTTCTTCGTCCATCAATCAACGGTTTTACAGAACACATATCAAGAGGTTTGATATTGAGACTACTCTCTGCATCTTGCAGAGAATCCCAGAAAGAAAAAGAACCTCATTTATTTGTTTAAATTTAATAAAGGGTCCGCCAAATAACTTTTTTTTTTTTTGAAAATGGTATAAAAAAAACTACTAAATATTTTCTCAAATTTCTTTTTTTATTTGAAAGTACAATCCTTCCGGTTAATAATGGAAAATAATTTCATTCAAATGGCTGCCTCGGCTGGCCATGCAGTAGCCTTTCCAATTTTTAAGCACATTATCGATTGTGTGCAGCTGTATTTCACCAATGGCTTCACGAATATTGTCCTTTAAAGCGTCAATTGTCTATGGCTTGCCGGCGTAACACTTATTTTTTACGGCACCCCACAAATAATAGTCCAACGGTGTCAAATCGCAGCTCTGAGGTGGCCAAACGACATCAGCTCTGCGGCTGATAATGCGATCTTCAAAAACAGGGCGTAAAACATCGAGTGTAGCTTCGGCTGTGTGGCACGTATCGCCGTCCTGTTGAAACCAAATGTTGCCAATATCCTCCTCTACAATTTTTGTGAACAAAAATTCGTTCAACATGGCCCGATAACGATCGCCATTGACTGTAACGGCCACTCCTTGCTCATTTTCGAAGAAAAATGGCCCAATTATGCCTCTGGACCAAAATCCGCACCAAACAGTGACTCGTTTTGGGTGTATCGGCTTTTCAATGTATGCGTGCGGGTTTTCTGTGCCCCAAATGCCACAATTTTGCTTGTTTACATACCCGCCAAGAACAAAATGAGCTTCATCTGAAAAGATGATTTTTTTGGCAAAATCGTCATCTTCTCTAAGTCGATCGCAGACCCACTTAGCGAAGCGAAAATGCATTGGATGGTCAGTTGGCTTCAACTCCTGAACCAATTGGACTTTGTATGGCGTCATACCAAGGTCTTTATGCAAAATTCGTCTCAATGATGTGTCCGAAATGTTCAATTGTTGAGAACGACGGTGAATTGATGTTGATGGCGCTTCACGCAATATTCTCGGGTGTACGCACTGTTTTTGGCTTTTCACGCTTTGGTTTATCGATGAGGATGCCAGTTTCGTTCACTTTTTTTCACAAGCTAACGAAAATACGTAGCTGACGGTGCTTCTCTTCTTCCAAAATCCGTACGCAATTTTCGCACACATTCTGCAACATTACCATGATTTTCAAAGTAATGTCGCAATATTTCCCAGCGTTGTTCAAGCGTATACCTCACCATATTCGTTCAGCGGAAGGATAAAACTAATTATCTGTCAAATCAGACATGACCTAAGTGTTACCATTCACGAAATAAGAACTAGTTGAAAAAAAAAAACGTTAGATGGCATACCCGTTATATCATATCATCGATAACCTTGTTCACAATAAAATAACTGTAAATGTAATCATTTTTATAAGCAAATATCGTGGGTATAGAAATATCTATATATATAAAAATGGATCTTGGTTTGTTCGGATGCTTAAAACTCGAAAACGACTGGACCAAATTGGATTCTTCCTTCTGCGGATTTGTTCGTAATTGCTCCGCGAAGGTTTAGGAAAAAAAAAAAAAAAAAAAAAAAGGCGCTGTAGGCGGTCATTCCATTTGATAATGGCAAAACAACGTTTGACGGGCCAGCTTGTTTAAAATAAATATAAGAATTGAATTTTAATTTTAACTTTCGTTATTTCTGAGTTTCGATAAGGCTTCGGTAAGGTAATCTTATAGAGTCCCGTAGAATGCGGCAAACGCGTGTCCATAAGACTTCATACAGTTAATATTGCTGAAGGGCTAATAGTGTCGAAAGTGAGCTTTATCTAAGCGTAATTGTTAGTTGGGAACCGTTCGACATTGTGCTTCCCTAAAGAGCTTTCGGTGTTCGTTACAGTGTCATTATTTTTATGGATAACTTGTACAATTTCAAAAATGCAACTTATTTGTGATTTTTAAGAGTTACGTCCAAACGTCATCTGTCAAAGTGAACAATTTTCAGTATACTCTGCCATTTAATAATGGAAAGACCCACAAACGAGCAACGATTGCAAATTATTGAAATTTATTATCAAAATTCGTGCTCTATGAAGAATGTGTAAATCCACTGTTTTATCGAAAAATTGTGTTCAGCGATGAGGCTGATTTCTGACTCGATATGTAAATAAGCAAAAGCTGTCACATCTGGAGTGATGAACACCCACATGCCATACAAGAATTACCTATGCATCCCGAAAAATCGACAGTTTGGTGTGGTTTATGGGCTGGTGGCATCATCGGTTCATTTTTCTTCAAAGACGACTGTGGAATAACGTTACCGTCAACGGCGAACGATATCGACTGAGTTGACTGAGTTGAACTTAGTTGATATTTGGTTTCATCAACACGGTGCCACATGCCACACAACAATGAAGGATGAATTTGGTGAGCAGCATATCTCTCGAAATGGGCCTGTGAGTTGGCCGCCAAGATCATGTGATTGAACGCCTCTTGATTAATTCTTGTGGGGCTGTGTAAAGTCGTTAGTCTATGTGGACAAGCCGAACAGGATTGAAGCCTTACATAGGATAACATAACACGCGTAAGTCGTGAAATACAGGCCGAAATGCTTCTAAAAGTGACGCAAAATTGAACCTTCCAAATGGACCATTTGAAATGGATCCGAGGACAACATTTATATGAAGTTGTCCTTAAAACGTAAATGGCAAAAGCCTATTTATCGATCACAATAAAAATTTTGAATATTTGATGCAAATTTTACGCTTTAAAATTCACCCGTTATTACCTACCTTTGATGAATATAAAAAGGTTTAAAGTGACTGTGACCGTTGAATTTCCACGATGACAGTTCACCCAATGTATACCAGAAAATGTATTTATTTACCAACAAATCTCAAAGAAATATCGACTATTACGCGAAAATACCATATACGACATAAGTAACCATGTATACCGACGTACCACCATATATGGAACTCGCTAGTTGCCCTATTTTCAACACCATCCTTAGAAAAAGATCAAACAAAACAGTCCCGGAAATTTAATAACCACTATGTTCTACTTTCGAGAATGGTGGAATTTTCGTATTTTATACCGAAAAAAGGATCCCCATGTTGTGGCCAAAATATTTCAAAAATTTCAATATTCGATGAAATTTGAAACAAGCTAAGCCCAACATAGGCTAAGGAATCCCATCTGGCAACTAAATGGAATCTAATAAATTTATTTACCGCAACTGACAAAAATCCACCAAAAGCAGTGATTGCGGTCGGGATTGGAAGGATTATACTCGACTGAAAATTTCGAAGAATGAGATGATTTTTTTTAACATCAAAGCAGCGAGTCGCGCAGAGGGATATTTTTCCATTAATCATTTCGGTTTCTTAAATGTCAATCATATGTTGGGATTGTTCTTGTAACCAGATGGGTACAGCTGCCAGCTACATGATTTTGGGATGGAAATGCTTTTTTTTTTGTGCCCTGTGTGGCAAGTATCCCCAAAAGGTATTTTCTTTAATTTCCATTGAAATTAAATAAGAATTACCAAAAATGTTCCTGGCTAAAGTGGTGTACACAATAAAAATGTCCTTGTCGGCAAATTTCTTCGTTATTTTTGGAATTTCGGTTTACCTGGTTATTGTGTCGGGAAAATATTATGTTCAGCTTATGGGTTGAGGTTCGTTGGGAAGCAATGGACATCGTTATAACTCATGGGGATTTTAGTAAACGTCATAATGCTATTTTGTTGGAATTATCTAAGGGAACGAAGTTCCTTTGCTACACAGGTATGTTGTCTAATTATAGCGTTTTCGACCCTTTCGGGTTGTTGGGTTACATGAAAACGTGGTTGGAAGGGTTGGTTGTGTTTGTTAGTCTTCTCGTGAATTTTTAAACTGTTGATATTGAATTTTGTTTATTTAGTACATGGTTTGGTTTCATGCGAATTCAAACAATTTGGAGTCTGTTCTAAATTAAAATCATTCACCTGTGTATATAGACATTTATAACTTATTTGAGTGCTTTAAATTATTAATTTCTTAACGAAATGAAAAATATTCTTCTATTTGTTGAAATTCTGCAGCAAAGGGCTTTGGAATTGGGTCGGTGTTAGTCTGGAAGATAGTGGTATGGACTTAAATTTTAAACTTTAAATGTCGCATGAGAATATAATTTTGCACCAAATAAAACAGAAAGTGGTCTTAATATTTTGTTGATCTATTTATTTCTAGATGCTTGACTCAATACGATAGGAAAACACAAAAGGTGTTTGAAAAGATTGTTTATACTTTTGACACTCTGGTGCTATAAATACTTTGGTATACGGATGTATCACCTATTTGTCAGGAAATATCACGTTAATGACACGCGAGCAGCATGGCATTAGTCTGGGCTAATACTAGCATTTTTCGGTGGTATACATAGAATTCTACCGATAGCAGCGACATTCTTCCTAAGTGGTACGTTTAAAAAATAAATTTTGTGTTGCCATTTCTCAACTCATAATCCGTGAAGCGTGTGCCAATACAATGGTACCAATGCCATGGTACCACCAGTGTGCCAAAGGTATTGGCTAATTTGACATTTTTTTAAATGGTGTTCATTTGGACGGTTTACTTACTTACTTACTTACTTAAGTGGCGCTACAGTCCGGAATGAACCTGGGCCTCAACCAATATGCCTCTCCAATTAGCCCGTCCTTAGCTAACTGCCTCCAGTTGCGCACTCCAAGTTGGTTGAGGTCGGTTTCCACTTGTGCGCGCCACTTAAGGCGATGTCTTCCTCTACTGCGTCCGACGTCTGGCTGGGAATCGAAGACTCTGCGATCCGAAGTATTGGTGTCCATTCGTTCTAAATGTCCTAGCCATCTTAAACGTCCAATGCGGAGTTGTTGACCAGGGGTATGTCGCTGTACAGCTCGTATAGTTCGTGGTTGAATCTTCGTCTCCGTAGCCCGTCAACGCAAACGGGACCGAAGATTTTTCGAAGAATTTTCCTCTCGAATCTACCAAGGATTTCTTCATCCGCTTTTGACACGGTCCATGCTTCAGCGTAAATTGCCTTCTTAGCCAGAAGAAACAGCGGTTGGCAAGAGTAATTCTTCGTTTAATTTCTGACGAGATGTTGTTGTCAGAGTTAATAGCGGAGCAGAGGTAGACAACGTCCCTTACTACCTCAAAGTTATATCTGTCAATGGTGACGTTCTGTCCAATTCGTCCATGCTGTGAGTCCTTTCGTGATGACAGCATATACTTAGTCTTACCCTCATTTACTGCTAAAACCATTTTCGCCGCTTCCTTCTCTAAACTAGCAAACGTGGCTATGACATCACGTTGAGTCCTACCAATGATGTCAATATCGTCAGCGTATGCTAGTAGTTGCACCGACTTTTGGAAAATTGTGCCTCTGGTATTGGCTTTGGAGTTTTGCACAATCCTTTCAAGAATCAGATTAAAGAAGTCACATGACAGCGCATCGCCTTGCCTAAATCCTTTTTTGGTATCGAATGTGTCGGTGAGGTCGTTTCCGACCCTGATGGAGCAGCGAGAATTCTCTATCGTCATCCTACACAGACGGACGAGTTTGGGCGGTATACCAAAACTAGACATGGCTCTGTACAGTTCGTCTCTATAAATGCTGTCATATGCGGCTTTGAAATCGATAAATAGGTGGTGGGTATCGATTTGGACTTCTTGAGTTTTTTCCAGGATCTGCCGAAGTTTGAAAATTTGATCGGTTGTGGACTTTCCTGGACTAAAACCACACTGATAAGGGCCAATCAGGTTGTTGGTAAACGGTTTCAGGCGTTCACATATTACGGCAGATAGGAACTTGTAGGCGATGTTGAGGAGACTTATGCCTCTGTAGTTGGCGAAGTTCAGAGGGTCTCCTTTTTTGTGGATCGGGCAAACGATGCTGAGGTTCCATTCTTCGACATATTTTCATCCGACCAGATTTGGCTTATGAGTTGGTGGGTGTTACTTACCAAGTCATCTCCGCCGGCCTTTTAAAGCTCAGCGGGAAGGCCGTCATTTCCGGCAGCCTTATTAAGCTTGAGTTTAGATATTGCTATCCTCACTTCACTCAGGTCGGGTGGTTGGCAGTTTTCGCTGTCGTTGCCAATATTAAATGGTTCATTTGGACGGTTTACCATTTTTATTTGTAACCTTATGGAAAATGGAAATACAAATACAAATTTTTAATCTTTCAAAATAATCGGAGTTATCGACAGAAAACGACGGAAAACGATATCGAAAGTCGGTTAAAAAAAGTCTGGTTGCAGGCTTTTATGCCTTTTATAACCACTGCGAAGGCTTTTCCATCTGTCCTATTCATTAGGAGTCTTTCCGAGTCGATGGAAAACTGAATTTGTCCAACTCGTTCCTAATAAAGCTAATCTTCTTATCTCTCCAACTACCTCCCTTCTTTCCAAGGTCATGGAAACGCTGATAAACCGTCAGCTTATAAAATATATTGAATCACGAACACTCCTCAATGCTCGACAATACGGTTTTCGTAGGTCCACTGGTGATTTGACATCATATCTCACCGAAAGTGGAACCAATCAATCCACCTTAATGGCGGAAATAAGATCGTTGCACTTGATATTTTAAAGGCATTTGACAGGGTTCGGCATCATGCCCTTTTATCAAAAATGAAATGGGGTAAATCTAATAGAGTGGAATTTAATGCTTCTAAAAGGCAATGCTGTCTTCTGTCATCCAAGCGAAACCAACATTTACAGCCAATGGCACTTGCCTTCTCGAAACCGAAAAAAAACTTTCCATGCTCGGTATGTGTGTAAGTTACGATCTTCGTTGGAACGGACACATTTTTGAAATATTTAAAAATGCAGCGAAATGCCTAGGTTTCCCTAACCTTAAGATACAAAAGCGTGCGATAAAATTGATAGGAGATCCAACCATAGCGAACTCCATAGTTTCACTTGAACATCGTCTCCTGCCTTACTTATTTATCAGCGATCTTATATTTTATATTATTTATTTATTTATTTATTTATCATTATTTTAGCAATTTACAGACTATATAATTCTATTAAAAAAAACTCTTAAAGTAAGAGAAAAAATATAAAAATAAAAACAAAAAATTATAATAAAATAAAATTCTAAAAAAAATTGTAATTTGAATTCCGATATTTCCTTGTTCATCTCGACAGGATTCAGTTCGAGCCTTGTATCCTTGGCTTTGAAGTTTCACACTTTGGTAAAACTTGCGAAGATCGTTCCTGGAGTGGCACCTCTCTTTATCCTCGATTGCACGCTTTTCTTGCTCTTTTTTCTTCTTTCTGAAAATCCGTGGTTCTTCCCTTCTTCTCTGCCTATAGAGCTTAATGGCAGCTCTCGTCTTCACCTGCAGCTTAGCCTTATAGGCCTCGTTCTTGGCTGCGAGCATCTGTGGTATTCCACATCAAACCAGGGGTTTCTTGCTGGTGGCTTCGAGAAACCTAGCACATCAGTTGCGGCTGATGTATAGGTATGTTTAAAATGTAACTACTTACAATCCATCTTCAATCATTTTGGGAAAGATAGTTGTTATAGCACCATGGGCCAAGTGCGCCTTTTTAGTGTGCCTAGTTGCCTGTAATGCGAATTACACCCTGTGATTATTAGTTGTTCCCAAAAGATCATTATTGCGCAACAGAAATAGGTTGCGTGAAAAAATAGAACTCTGAGGTGCCCCAGCGTTTCTAGAGAACCTCTCTGAAAAAATGCCACCAAACACCACTTGCAAAAAGCTGTCTTAAAAAAGTTTTCCATCCTGCTGGACTTCGTTCAAAAAGTTCCATTGCCACTCTAAATAAACGCATATATTTCAAACAGACCTAGTGCACTACAGCAATAAATAACTGCAATTAATTGTATTACCATTTTAATACTGAAATCTCCTTAAAATACCCCCATACTTAGACAAAACATAATATTGTGGTTCGCATTACTTTACAGGATTATTCCAACCTAAATGGATGCTCCTTAATCTTTTCGAAAACCATTTTGATGAACCTCAATATTTCCATAGGTGTATGGATAAACTTTCCATTTTGATGAACCTCAATATTTCCAAAGGTGTATGGATAAACTTTCCTAGTCGATATGTTATTACAGAAGAAATTCTAAATTACCGCTGCATAGTTTTCTACCTACCTACCCTGTTTAACTAGGTTTCGACTTTCTAGAAAAAATCAGTTCCACACTCTTTTCCTCTCTAACGATTCCGGGTTCATTAATTTGAATGAGTCTGTGTGTGGAGGTAGGATTAGTTTAGGGATGTTTACTTTTAGTTTGGATACTCATATTTTCATGAGGTTTTGCCACCCCTTACCAACATCATCATCACCATCATCCACATCGTTGGTAGAAAATGTTTTTTTTTTTTCAAGCCGAATATTTCTTTGTTACATGTCCTTCCATTTTGGTCTTGCGTATCCTTCGTGATATATTTTTTTTACAGAGTAAGCATTTTAATTTGGCTGGTTTTTTTTTCATTTGCTTGTTCTTTTTTATTTACCTGAATGGAAATTCACTTTTGAAAAGTAATTAAAAAAACAATTTTGTTTTCATTTTGCTGTTGGTGTGCCACGCTCAGACGATGACAGGGTGATATTAAAAGTACACAGTCTTTATGGGCTTTGGAAGTTTCGATATTAATTTAGTTCTTAGTTTATTTAAAAAAAAAGGTAAAGAGTCACATTTAATAGGACATTGAGTATGATTTTGTGTTTCAGATTGTAGATGCAATTTATTTCAACACTTTGACCTGACTGTGGAAATTCAATATGAAAAACTAATGGATTTTGTCAAATAAAATAGTTCATATGAGGGTTTGACTATTTTCAGAAAGTAATGCACTTTAGAAATGATTGATTTCAAAGGGGGAATTAAACTCCGAAATGCCTCTTCTTGAACACATATTACAGAGACATCAAGGAAAATTTATTTTCTATTTTCAATTATGTTAGTTTGAACTCCACCAATAGGGTACCATCGGTGCTATAGCATTTTGATAAGATGTGTTAACCCTTTCGCTCCACTGAAGAATAGTTGTCATAGGCTTTCCACAGACTGCTTTTTTTTATATGAGGCGACTCAGGATCACCCGGAGATGATGCTTGCAGATGTTTATCGACTCTGCCTGGAGTTGTTTTAGAGTGTATATTGGGTACAATACGTCTTTTGGAAGCTCGATCCATTTAATCTTGTTAATGCGATGTTCCTTTCGTTGTTATATACACCATCGAGTGTATAACGACATGAACTATATGCTGAAACTGCGTGTCCTGTAGTTCGTTTAAAAGCAACGAGTCCAGGGATGGTATACTTAAGTTCCGCCGAATATCTGCCGTAGTAGTATCTATAATATGAGAGAGATCTCCTGCTGATTTGGCAATAAAGGTTCCATGTAACATTAGGTTACATATTCTTGCCATGATACAACTGACCATATTTTGATGCCTAGCAGATGTATAGATCCCGATCCAACCCTCTGAACTGACAACTACATAGGCATATGTTTCCTCAACTCCGCCCAATAGATCCTATCTGCCGTAATATGTGAACCCCTGAAACCGTTTACCATCAACCTAATCGACCATTATCAGTATGCTTTTAGGCCAGGAAAATCAACAACTGGGCGGTGGTTAGTGTGATGAACTGCCGTGCAGAAGGTCTGGGTTCGACTCCCAACCGAAACAACACCAAAATGATTTTTCACTGGCCCTCCTCTCGTGATGACCTGACAAATCATCCTAGTAGTATCAATTGTCAAGAAAAGTTTATTTCAACTTAGCTGTTCGGAGCCGGCATAAAACAGGAGGTCCCGCCATTTTGAAGGAAGTACACACGCACACATGAATAGTTGCGGGTACTAACGAGCCTATTGCGCAAAAAATTTCTATTTTTTTTTATTTGGAGTCCACAACTGATCAAATCTTCATACTTCACAGAACCTGAAAAAAAAAACCCAAGAAGTCTTAAACCCACCACCTATTTATTGTTTCAAAGCCGCTTACTTACTTACTTAAGTGGCGCTACAGTCCGGATTGAACCTGGGCCTCAACCAACATGCCTCTCCAATTAGCCCGGTCCTTAGCTAACTGCCTCCAGTTGCGCACTCCAAGTTGGTTGAGGTCGGTTTCCACTTAAGTCGAGGTATTCCTCTACTGCGTCCGACGTCTGGCTGGGAATCGAAGACTCTGCGAGCCGGAGTATTGGTGTCCATTCGCTCTACATGTCATAGCCATCTTAAACGTTCAATGCGGAGTTTTCTGACCAGGGGCATGTCGCTGTACAGCTCGTATAGTTCTTTGTTGAATATTCGTCTCCATAGCCCGTCAACGCAAACGGGACGAAGATTTTTCGAAGAATTTTCCTCTCGAATCTACCAAGGATTTCTTCATCCGCTTTTGATACGGTCCATGCTTCAGCGCCGTAGAGCAGGACTGGGAAGATCAGGGTCTTGTATAGGATCTCCTTAGTAGTTCGAGTGAGGGCTTTACTACTAAATTGCCTTCTTAGCCCGAAGAAATAGCGGTTGGCAAGAGTAATTCTTCGTTTAATTTCTGACGAGATGTTGTTGGTATCGAATGTGTCGGTGAGGTCGTTTCCGACCCTGATGGAGCAGCGAGAATTCTCTATCGTCATCCTACACAAACGGACGAGTTTGGGTTGTATACCAAAACTAGACATGGCTCTGTACAGTTCGTCTCTATAAATGCTGTCATATGCGGCTTTGAAATCGATGAATAGGTGGTGGGTATCGATTTGGACTTCTTGAGTTTTTTGCAGGATCTGCCGAAGTGCGAAAATTTGATTGTTTGTGGACATTCCTGGCCTAAAACCACACTGATATGGGCCAATCAGGTTGTTGGTAAACGGTTTCAGGCGTTCACATATTACGGCAGATAGGATCTTGTAGGCGATGTTGAGGAGACTTATGCCTCTGTAGTTGGCGCAGTTCAGAGGGTCTCCTTTTTTGTGGATCGGGCAAACGATGCTGAGGTTCCATTCTTAAGGCATATTTTCATCCAACCAGATTTGGCTTATGAGTTGGTAGATGTTACTTAACAAGTCATCTCCGCCGGCCTTATAGAGCTCAGCGGGAAGGCCGTCATTTCCGGCAGCCTTATTAAGCTTGAGTTTAGATATTGCTATCCTCGCATATAAGGCTTATGTTGGCGAATTTGGCCTTGATACGGATTGTTACTATGCATTCGCTAATGTCTTGGAAACATAAGACTTCTTGCCTAAGTCTGGCACTTATAACAAATCCGCATCCGAATAGTCGCTGTTTCTGCTCACTATAACACGGTCCGTAGTAGATGTCACAGTTTTTCATCCTCTTTTTGCCCGGCCCATCCCATCGTATTTCCTGGATGGCAGTAATGTCTGCTTTGTAGCAGTTTAGGGCTTCCGCTAGTTGTTCGCATGCACCTCTCCTGTTTAATGTTCTCACATTCCAGGTGCAGATACGAACGTCGTTGTCCTTTTTTCGTTTAGCAGGGTCGTCAACAATAAAATCAGTCCCTTCCGAGGCTATTGGTTGCTTCGTAACCATATTTTTTTCTGTGGGTGGGTAGTTAACCCAAAGCACAACCCCCAACCTGGAGGGCCAGTTCCAATTTATTAGATACCCCTAGGACACGGGGCCATCAGTATCCACTACGGGATTGAGCGCTGCCGTTGGCCTTTCGGTTCATCCGCCACCATCTCTGTTCCAGGGGCCTGACTAACCCTTGAATTTCCAAGACAACCTGTTGTCCGAATATGTCAGAGCAGCTCATCTAGGTTCGCCTGGGACAGCAGGCCGGGTATTCATCCGTTTACTAGTATGGAGAAGGAAGCGGGAAACTGGTTTCAGCTGTAAATTAGGGTCAACACGAAAGACGAATCGAAAAATTGGACGGAACGTCACCATTGAAAGATAAACTTTGAGGTAGTATGGGACATTGTCTTCCTCGGTTCCGGTATTAACTCTGACAACAACATCTCGTCAGAAATTAAACAAAGAATTTCTCTTGCCACCGCTATTTCTTCGGGCTAAGAATTCAATTTGGTAGTAAAGCCCTCACTCGAACTACTAAGGAGATCATATTTAAGACTCTGATCATCCCAGTCCAACTTGGTCGTTTTGAGAGAAAAATTCTTTGAAAAATCTTCGGTCCCGTCTGCATTGGCGGCCTATGGAGACGAAGATTCAACCATGATACGAGCGACATCCCCCTAGTCAAAAAACTCCGGATTGGACGATCATGCGCCGGATGCAGTAGAGGAAGACCTAGAGTGGTGCGCACAAATAGAAACCGTAGCGCCACTTAAGTCGAAGGAGATGTATGGGTTCTTCTGATTTTACCATTTCCGTATGCGGAACTGTGGACTTCTACGTTCTTCTGAATTATGTACAATGTAGTAGATTTTCCTTTCCCCGTTGTAAAGCCTTTGTAATTCTATATTAAGATATCGAATTGTTCGCATCTATGCTAGTATGCAGCAGTATGAGTAATAGGCGTGTCGTTTGAGTTGGATGCTATTAGTGTACTATCATCTAAAAATCGCTGATCTGATCGCTATGGGCCCACGTAGGCCTATACAAGTTTGTCGGCTTACTTGAGCGTCAGCAGCCCATCAAACAAAACCTTAAAATCAAAATTTAAATGCGATTTTTCGTTGTCTTTTAGAGATTATTTATGTTCAGCAGAAATAGAGTGGGTGAGAGAATTGATCCTCTAGGTAACCCAGCGTTTAAAGATAATATGTCTGTGGACATATTTGAGGAAGTCGTTATGCTTTCAGTTTGGATAGCATAGTCCTGTGACAAACGCAATCAAAACCGTTGGAAATATCCAGGGCAACAGCTCTTGATTCTCCATGATTTACCATATTGCAGAACCTTAGCAGGTTCCAATTCTATATTGCCTATATATGTTATTAATCCATTCCTAGGTTATTTCCCATTACCTTTGAAAGTGTGGAAGGTAAGCAATGTCTGTATTTCTAAGCTTCCTGTTTCTTTCTTTTTTGGGAATCGATTGGAGCAATTTTGCAGCAACTGGGGAAGATCTGCTGATCATGTGACATGAAAATAATGTGCAAAGAAAGGTTGGAAGTGCAGTACAATAGGTGGAATTCCATCAGGTTCAGCGGTTTTTTTACATTCTTACATATTAATCGAGGTCGAAATATTAGAACAACCATCTTTGAGGGTACGTACTCTTTTTTTGCTTGCTTGTTCACAGTTTATTGAAAACATTCTGGAGAATAAGTCGACCTTTTCCTTTTGAGTTACAGCTAGCAATCCATCCGTTCTGATGAAAAATGGTCGAATGAAGAGCGGCTTAAATGATTACTAACTTCTTATCCCATTGACCAAAATGTCCGTGTGCCTCCGGGACATAACAAAAGTTTGTTAGTTACTCTTTCGTTGAATGCGATCTCATGGTTGCCACGTGAAAATAAAATTTGTTACCAAAATTTAAGAAGAAGCGACCAAACGCAGTAAAAAGTTACCAAAGTACTTAAAATTTGAAAACGTATGAAATACACCAAAAATTATAGAGTTTGCCATTTTTATACCCTATCCCATAGGGGTATATTAGTTTTGATACATAGTTTGTAACATAGAGAAATAATTTAGCTACATATACCTCAAAGTATATGGATCGATTCAGAATCACTTGCTGAGTCGATTAAGCCATGTCTGTCCGTCCGTCTACATGTCACCTATTTTTAGCCCTTTTAAGCTTAGAGAATGAAATTTGGTATATATGAAATATATAATTTATAGAATACTTTTGCAGTGAAGCAAAACAAGTTCCACGCCCTTTTTTTTTTTTTAGGAAAACGTAATTTTTGGCTAAACCCTAAGGAATTTCTAAAAAGTGTTCGAGCAACATATTTACAGAATCTCTATATTTCGTCAGTATAAAGTTTTTTTCAAGTCCACTTATTGGGGCGTTTTTATTAAAAAACGTGCTTCGGTACATTTTTGTTGGAAAATATTTGATCATCTCGTGGATCTTGGTGGAGGAATTGCGAATGCGGTGGGAACTTGAATTATTTCTCTGGGGTATGAAAATTATTAAGATACATTCCTGGTAAGAGATACCATCATGTCATTGTTATGCTGATTCTGGATTGATGCACTTAGGTTGGAGTTTCTTTTTTTAGAAACCTTCACTTTCACGAATATTTTGTTTAGGATGGCCGATTAATTATTACATTGCAAAGCATGAAAAGGGATCTAGATTTGTGAATAGTCGAACATGTTCCTTTATAGACAGCTAGAGCTATGAAGGCAAAACGCTATCTATCATCTTCTAGGGACTGCTGAAGTGAACTGGACCAATCAATATGGCTTCCAATTTCGCCTGGTCACTAGCTTAATGCATTTAGTTTATTCGGTTCTTTTCCAATTATCAGGTTTCATATGGTCTTTTTGTACTGCATTACAAAAGGATTTGAGTTGAGAATCTTGTATGTTGGTCGTTAATTTCTTTACGCTTTAAACGTCTCAGGATTAACAGCCTTCAATGCTAGGTTTACACCAGATCGTTGGGCCTCAAATTTTCCTAATATTCGTTGTTAAATCTTCATCCCTAAAGCGTAAATTTGTTGGCACCAGTGATCTCTATTTAGGTCAAGCCGATTTCGGGACAGTTTCAATTCCTAACCTTATTGTCAAGCGGTTCAATGAACAGCAGATTTAGGTATGTGATCAACTCATCAATTGGGTGAACATTTTTAGTAGAATGCTCCGCCCAAATGATGCAGAACAAAAGTTTATCATGGTTCTTGATAATCACTTTTTTCCCATTGGGGGAAGACGAAATGCTTCATGCAACATAAGGAGGTGTTTTTTGGAGTTGAGTATTCCTGTGTATCCGACTCCCCTTTATGAAAGTTATCCGTCAACTAACAACTCTTCCTATCCCTTCGGTTTCCGAAATACTTCCGCGATTGCTCTTCTCTTTATTCTTAGAACATGTTGAGCGTAGGTGGAGATTCGGCGTCAGCTCTGCTCCAAGTCCACTTTTTCGAGGCGTTTTAAGAAAAAAAAACGTGTTTCGGTAAATTTTTAAAATATTTAAAAAAAAAATTCGATGCAGGATCATTGGTTATGATAGTATGAGCATTTCGTCTTTAGATCATTTTAACCAATGCCCACTTTTTGGAGGCGTTTTCCTACCCTACCCCATAGGACACGCAGGAGAAAAACGTTGTTTTTTTTCGTATCATAAAATATTTTGATAAACTGTCTGAGCAATATGTTGTGAACATTTTTTCTTTATTTCATCGCCATAAAGCCCACATTTTGGGGATATTAATTTTAAGGACGGGATGGGATAGGGTATTAAACGATCCGCACAGCGAATTGTAGCCTTCGCATATGTTTGATTTTAAGTTTTCAAACAGCGAGAGCGACTTTTGCTTTGTTTAAATACAAAATAATTTAAATTTTCAGTCATCTGTCAACAAATTGACAAAATCAAATGAAGAAAATGAGTATTTAGTCGTGTGTCGTGCGTCGTGCATGGATAATACTGTGCAGTGTGTTTACCTAAACACATTTATACATCGTTTACATAATGATGAAAGAAAGTCGCACTCCATGCATTCAATTTTACTAAAACATACAAATTAAAGTTCGTGTTTTTTTTTAATTTCCTTAGAAAAAGGGCTCAGTGGCGCGATGGTTAGTGCGATGAACTGCCGCGCAGGAGGTCTGGGTTCGATACCCAGCCGTAGCAACACCTAAATGATTTTTCACTGGCCCTCCTCTCGTGATGATCTGACAAATCATCCGAGCAGTATCAATTGTCAAGAATAGCTTATCTCAACTTAGCCGTTCGGAGTCGGCATAAAACAGGAGGTCCCGCCATCGTACAAGAAGTACACACGCACACATGAATGAATGGTTGTGAGAAAGCTAGGCCCTGGGTACTAACGAGCCTGTTGCGCAAAAAATTTGTTTTTTTTTAGAAAAAGCGAACGAAAAAATTACCAAGCGACCAGATGAAAAAAAAAAACTTCCAAATTTAGACGCAAATGACCAAAGTGGCAACCGTGTAGCGATCTTTGAGGCTTCTAGTGTTTGGTTGGCTTTGTTTCGCTGGTTGACGGATACTAATATTTCTCTTCAGTTGGGTGCCATTATCTGCATAATCACACTATTTGTCCTAGATTTCCCGTCACTACGCACAATCGTTAACAAAAAATCCTCAAAGGACATCACAACTACATCACTTGTTTGGTATCATTTATCGTACTATTGACCCTGAACAATTTGCACCCTTTCACAGTATCCCCCATTTTTATGTGCAACTTCATACACGTACGAAACTTTCTCGTTGAACTGTTTTTTTCTGTCAAGTAATCATTATCCGTGGTGCGGGGTGAATGGTGGCTAACGGTAACACACATCCGCATGTCAACATAACATATTTTGGCTGCAAATTGAATTTTGATACTCTGATCCCATGTGTGTGACTTTCGGTGTATCCATCGCTTTTATGAGTAAGTGTGTATGTACAAGGGAGTTGAATATTTTTGTATTTGCACAGTACTCTGAAACTATGTGTATGTATTTGGTCGACCATCATGGCGGGGGTGATGCTGCACCACATCAAAATATGTCATGAGTGTTTTGCACTGGTGTTGGTTAACATTTTTTTTTTTTGTAAATTTGCTAGATTTGAGACCGCGCTATGACCTTTACCCGTGAACCGTGGTGTGGATAAACAATTTTCGAACGTTTTGGCAGATTTCTTTTTCGAATGTTGGGAACATTCATCCTTGTGCTTGTTGTTGGATATGGCATGAGTTGTATGTGTTTTAAGACAAACTGAGCGTGTAATTAATGGGGAAGTTTTAAAGTTTTGACTTTTCGGTGCACCTATGAAGTTGGGTAAATGCTGTTGCTATTTGAGTTGAAACGGGCTGGATAAAGAGGTTATGGAATACTGTTGGCAGTTGACTTTATTGCAAAATATGGTTTGGAGTTTTTTTTTTTGTAAGCTGCATGGAAATGGAACGCAATTAATTTCGCAAGTTCAGGGTAAAGTGCTAGCTAAAAGGGTATCCGATATACTTGCTTTCATTATCAGAATCGAATTTTCAAATAGTCAATAGGAATTCCACATATCAGTTTTCGGAAAGAGTGGGTAACATAACACAGGTCGTTAGGAAAAAGTGGGGTATGTACTAAACTTGCATTGATTGCGTCTCAAAGCCGTTTTACAAACTTTTTTAGTGGACCGTATGACATATCTAACTATTTTTCTGCGGATGACTCAATGCTACTTTAGACTTTTCTTTTTCAGTTGAAAGCAGAGCTGTCAGCAAAAATTGTTCCATTTTTCAGTTTAGAGCTTGTATAGAGTGTTTCCTTTTCTATTGAGATATAATTGAACTAGCTACCTGAGCGAGCACGAACTAAGTGTAGTCTGAGCTTTCTGAACCAATTATCAACGGATCAAACTCGATTGGTTCGGACGCTGTTCGGAGCTCTGGACTGGATTAAAAATAAAAACCGCGATACATGCAAGAGTATCACTTGCTTGGGCTAACTTTGTAATATTATGCCTTCAAAGAAGAGAACTAAACATTTGACTGTAAAAAGGTAAAATCAAAGCGTACATTTTCTTAAAATTATAAAATGTATAAGGCCTTACAAAATAAAAAAAATTTGATGGTTCTACTCATTTCTATTAAGACGTTCTGGTAACAACTTAGGCCTTCGGATTTGGCATAAAACAGGATGACCCACCATCTGCTGCTGATCAAGTACACACGCACAGATGAATGGTTTTGAGAAAAAGGTACTTACTTAAGTGGCGCTACAGTCCGGGATGAACCTGGGCCTCAACCAGCATGCCTCTCCAGTTAGTCCGGTCCTTAGCTAACTGCCTACAGTTGCGCACTCCAAGTTATTTGAGGTCTACTTGTACGCGCCACTTAAGGCGAGGTCTTCCTCTACTGCGTCCGACGGCTGGCTGGGAAGACTCTGCGAGCCGGAGTATTGGTGTCCATTCTTTCTGCATGTCCTAGCCATCTTAAACGTCCAATGCGGAGTTTTTTGACTAGGGGTATGTCGCTGTACAGCTCGTATAGTTCGTGGTTGAATCTTCGTCTTCAACGCAAACGGGACCGAAGATTTTCTGAAGAATATTTCTCTCGAATCGACCAAGGATTTCTTCATCCGCTTTTGATACGGTCCATGCTTCAGCGCCGTAGAGCAGGACTCGGCTGATCAGGGTCTTATATAGGATCTCCTTAGTAGTTCGAGTGAGGGCTTTACTACTAAATTACCTTCTTAGCCCGAAGAAACAGCGACTGGCAAGAGTAATTCTTCGTTTGATTTTTGACGAGATGTTGTTGTCAGAGTTAATAGCGGAGCCGAGGTAGACAAAGTCCCGTACTACCTCAAAGTTATATCTGTCAATGGTGACGTTCTGCCCATTCGTCGATGTTGTGTGTCCTTTCGTGTTGACAGCATATACTTCGTCTTACCCTCATTTACTGCTAAATCCATTTTTGCCGCTTCCTTCTCTATACTAGCAAACGTGGCTATGACATAACGTTGTGTCCTACCAATGATGTCAAAATCGTCGGCGTATGCTAGTAGTTGCACCGACTTTTGGAAAATTGTGCCTCTGGTGTTGGCTTTGGAGTTTTGCACAATCCTCTCAAGAATCAGATTAAAGAAGTCACATGACAGCGCATCGCCTTGCCTAAATCCTTTTTTGGTATCGAATGTGTCGGTGAGGTCGTTTCCGACCCTGATGGAGCAGCGAGAATTCTCTATCGTCATCCTACACAAACGGACGAGTTTGGGCGGTATACCAAAACTAGACATGGCTCTATACAGTTCGTCTCTATAAATGCTGTCATATGCGGCTTTGAAATCGATGAATAGGTGGTGGGTATCGATTTGGACTTCTTGAGTTTTTTCCAGGATCTGCCGAAGTGTGAAAATTTGATCGGTTGTGGACTTTCCTGGCCTAAAACCACACTGATAAGGGCCAATCAGGTTGTTGGTAAACGGTTTCAGGCGTTCACATATTACGGCAGATAGGATCTTGTAGGCGATGTTGAGGAGACTTATGCCTCTGTAGTTGGCGCAGTTCAGAGGGTCTCCTTTTTTGTGGATCGGGCAAACGATGCTGAGGTTCCATTCTTCAGGCATATTTTCATCCGACCAGATTTGGCTTATGAGTTGGTGGATGTTACTTACCAAGTCATCTCCGCCGGCCTTATAGAGCTCAGCGGGAAGGCCGTCATTTCCGGCAGCCTTATTAAGCTTGAGTTTAGATATTGCTATCCTCACTTATCTCAGGTCGGGTGGTTGGCAGTTTTCGCTGTCGTTGCCAATATTGAATGGTTCGTTCTGCCTGACAGCGGAATGTTGTTCGTCATCGCCGTTTAACAGTCTGCAGAAGTGGTTCTTCCATAGCCTCAGCATCGACTGTGTCTCAACTACGATATTTCCTTGTTCATCTCGACAGGATACTGTTCGAGCCTTGTAGCTTTGGCTTTGACGTTTTACACTTTGGTGAGAAAAAGGTAGGTCCTGGGTAATAACGAGACCTCTGCGCCCAACAGTTTTATTTTTTTTTTTTTTTTTTTTTTTTGTAACATTTTGATTATTTCTTATAAAAGTTCCCATGGACTTTTATGTCGGTATGTAAAGATTGAATAACTTTGACATTTATCAACAAATTTACTTGAGTGGATTCGTTTTTGAAGCGTCAAATTAAAACAAAAGTAATCGTTCAGTTGTGTTAACTTAAGTTGCATATCGTCGAAAATATCATGTGTGTCCAATAAGCACCGTTGACAGCACTATTTGTCATTTGGTGTCGAATTTTGTTGAGCACATGACAGATGGACGAACCCACAACTGTCATATTGTCATTTTGACGTCAGTAGAACTACCTTGCGGTGCATTTGGAAGGGTGATTTGCATTTGTTTCTGCAAAAAGAGCAATTGACTTAAATAATTATGCCGACCAAACCAATCGAGCTGTATTTCAAGCTATGTAGAGTCGATAATAAAAAAGACCAAACACTCGCTTAAATAGTTGACCTCAACCTAATTTTGGAAAGCAAATTTTGATGACCAACGAGCCCTATTTCACACTCTCATCCGCCTTTAACAAGCAAAATTGCCACATTTGAGGAATGGATAATCCACACGATATCCATGAAATACCATTAAATGACCAAAAAGTGACTGTTTGGACCGCTGCTCATTATTGGGGCATTTTTCTTCAAAAATGGCGAAACAGTCTATGGGAATCGATATTGCTGTATGTTGGCGCATAATGTCTGTTTAAAAATATGTGAAAAAGTTCTGGACGGCTTCTTTCAACTCGAAGCAACGTGCTACTACATTCTATGCTCTCGAAGAGGGTAGTTTATGCTTCTATAAAGCATTCAATAGCTTCGATAAAAAAATAAAATGTTCTTGCTTTTACGTATACATATGTAGATATATATGAACTCTTAAGTTCATGAGAAACGATTGCATCTGTATTCTTTAAGGCTAAATTCTTGAGAAATAATTTGTAAAATGTCTTCGTATTTGAAGCATTATCGAAACTATGGCTTCTATTATTTACACATTCTGAAGGTTAAAAGAAAGTAGATACTATTCTATAAACCGATTAAATTTATTGGAGCAACTAGCTCGTTAGAACCCAGGGTCTAGCCAATCATATGCGCTTGTATACTTTTTGTAAAATGGCGGGACCTACAGTTTTATACCCAAATTAAACGGCTGTATTGAGTTAAGCTTTTTCATGACAATAACGATACTTCTCTACTAATTCGGCAGACCATCGTGAATATATCGTCAGGTCTTCTTTAAACTCGAGGATTTACCAAGGAAAATTAGTTATATATAATTTATGACACAATGGCTGCAAAAGTGCCCAGCTATAATGGAATTGACTTAACTATCGCTAATGTCCTGGGTAAATCTTGGCCTTGACTGATATTCCTCTCCGGTTCTTAGCCAACTACCTCCTAATTGCGCAATTCAAGTCGGTTGAGGTCAGTTTTTACTTGTGCGTGGGCTTTCTCCTCTTTGTCTACCAACTAGATTCAATGGAATGCTAAACGGTCCGGTGCATCGGTGCCAATTCGGCCTGTTTGGACTACAAGCCGCTTTACTTCGCATACCGCAGTTGGGTCAATAAAATGTGAAGCCAGGTAAAGAGCGCGATTATCCATCCCTTTGACTACGGATATTATATCATACAAGCTGGCCCGTCAAACGTTGTTTTGCCATTATCAAATGGAATAACCGCCTACAGCGCCACCTTTTCTTTTTTTCCTAAACCTTCGCGGAGCAATTACGAACAAATCCGCAGAAGGAAGTATCCAATTTGGTCCAGTCGTTTTCGAGTTTTAAGCATCCGAACAAACCAAGATCCATTTTTATATATATAGATTTGTATCGGTCGGAAACTGCTTTGACATGTGTTTTCTATTACTTCAAATTGTTCCGTATCCAATGATGACATTTTTCTGTAGAATGTATAGCAAGTTAATGCTAGTAAAAAAGTTGTCGCAGTAAACCCCTTTTTTTTGCTAGTGGTTCACATAACCGCAAGAATACAGATTCACCAAGACCTTGCTCACTAAATGTCTTTTTCTCGGTGTATATGTCCACGTTATACAAGTATCCGGTGTCCGACTCACATAAACACCAAAGCTTGAAGCCACATGACACGGGCTTGTACTTCATATACTGCTGCATGGCATTATGTCCCTTGTCCCTTGTGCCGGTTTACTATCAACGCAGGAGTATTTCCTAAGGAGATTCTACGGGCTTAGTGCCTTCGATAACAGCTTCTATGGGCTCATTCTCTTCGATATCCAAAGCTCTATATTCTAGGAAAACGATTTCCTCTTCATCCATATGTGTAGCGCCTTAAACGGAGGAAAAAAAAAACGATCAGAGACTGATCCACTCATTTTTAATTTTTTTTATTTCTAAAATGTAAATACGAATTGGCTCCATGGGTTCTTTGTCAAGTCTTAGAGCTGAATCGCTGTTTGCTGATTGTGCTACGCGTACCTTATTTTTTCTTTGCAGGCTTCACGGATTTTCTATCATCTTTGCGGCCCTCATCGCAGGATCTTCGTCACCCGCAATGACATTTTTTTCGAGATTCTACTTAGCAATCTTACCATAGTGGTTTTATCAACTGGTTGTTTGTTATCCAGGAGAATTTTGGCAAATTCCCCGAATCTACTTAAAGATCCACGGTGATCGTGATCGACTTCTTGCTATGGAATCCTCTTGTGAGCGTTCCAAATCGCGTTTGCGTTCTTCTACTAAAAAAACGTTGAACTGTAGACCACGACAATAATGAACAACGGGACAGTCCAGAATAAACCGGGGCCAAAACCAACATGCGTCTTCAATCAGCCCGGTTCTTAAGTAAATGCCTTCACTTGCACATTTCAAGTTAGTTGGGGTCGGTTTCTTTTTGTGTGCACCATTTAACGAGAGGTTTTACTCTTCTGCGTCCTAGGTCTGGCTGGGACCCTGCTGGCCGGCTTATTGGCACTCATTTGTTCTACACGTCTAGTGCTAATTTTTTTGACCAATTCTAACGGGTGATTTTTTAGCTGGTTTGGTTTTGGCAACACTGGTTTTGACAGCTGACGTGTGTTTAGTACCTTGTGTCACTGTAAAACAGCTTCAGTTTGGTTTGCAATTTAACCATGGATCGTCTTACAAATGAACAACGCTTGCAAATTATTGAATTTTACTATCAAAATTCGTGCTCGGTTCGAAATGTTCATCGCGCGCTGCTTCCATTTTATGATCGGCATTCTCGACCTTCTGAGCAGTCTATTCGGAAGATTGTGACCAAATTTCGCACCAAATTTACTTTGTTGGACATTAAACCACCAACACGTTTACGTACTGTGCGTAGTGTAGAAAATATTGCGGCCGTATCAGCTAGTGTGACAGAAGACCGCGAAATGTCGATTCGGCGCCGTTCCCAGCAGTTAGGCCTTTGTTACAGCACTACGTGGAAAATTTTGCGGAAGGATTTGGGCGTAAAGCCTTTTAAGATACAGCTGGTGCAAGAACTAAAGCCAGCCGACCTACCACAACGCCGAATTTTTGGTGAATGGGCTCTTGGAAAGCTGGCCGAGGATCCGCTTTTTTATCGAAAAATTGTGTTCAGCGATGAGGCTCATTTTTGGTTGAATCTGAATGGGTACGTAAATAAGCAAAATTGCCGCATTTGGAGTGAAGATCAGCCAGAAGCATTGCAACAGCTACCAATGCATCCCGAAAAAGCCACTGTTTGGTGCGGTTTATGGGCCGGCGGCATTATTGGGCCATATTTCTTCAAAGATGATGCGAATCGCAGCGTTACTGTCAATGGTGAACGCTACCGAGCGATGATAACAAACTTTTTTTTGCCCGAAATGGAAGTTCTTGACTTGCATGATATGTGGTTTCAACAAGACGGTGCCACATGCCACACAGCACGCGAAACAATGGCGCAATTGCGAGGCGAGTTTGGTGAACAGTTAATTTCACGTTTCGGGCCGGTCAATTGGCCGCCTAGATCGTGCGATTTGACACCATTAGATTATTTTTTGTGGGGGTATGTCAAGGCTAATGTCTATAGGGACAAGCCCGCTTCGATTGACGCACTGGAAGCCAACATCCATGCATTCATTCGTGAGATACCGGCCGATATGTGTGAAAGAGTATGCCAAAATTGGACTCAGCGGATGGGCTACCTGAGACGCAGCCGCGGTCAACATTTGCATGAAATTATCTTTAAACATTAAATTGCAAGGTTCAAACTATCGATTCAAATAAATATTTCATTCATTTTTTCGATTTTTTTGTGTTTTTTTTTTAAAAAAAAGTTCTAAACCTCTTAAAAAATCACCCGTTATGTTGCTGTGTAGCTAGTAAAGTCCTCTTCGTCCTCATAGCACATTCATAGAAGCCTAACGAATTGTCCTCAAAAAAACTTCATCTGCTCTTGATTCTGCCCATGAATCAACCCCGTAAAGCAGGACTGGGATCATAAGGGTCTTGTTTGTTTTATCTTTAAAAGTTTGGCAAATTTTTTTTTATCCAATAGCCCTTTTAGCCCAAAAAAAACAGCGGTAGACAAGAGTAAGCCTTCGAATTGTCGTTGTAAGAATTAAAAGCGGCCCGAGGTAGACAAAGTCTCTTACCAACTCAAAGTTGTATCTATCGATGGTGACTTTCTGCTTAATTCGTCAACGTTGTCTGTCCTATTTTATTGCCTTGCTCCGACTACAGCTAAGCCCAGTTGCCACTTCCTTCGCTATACTGGATGAGATTTCATTTGGTCAGACCAAGAGACCTATGATGTCAATATCGTAGGGGTATGCCTGATGCAAAGATTTGTGGAAGATTGTATTCCAAATGTTGGCTAATGTTGTACAATTATTCAAAGAAAATGATAATGTAGTCAGATGAGAATGCATCACCTCGTGTAAATCCTTTTTGTATCGACACTTTTTGTGAGGTCATTGGCGACCTTGGTCACTATTGGCATTCTGCACAGATGGATGAGTTTAGGCGGTATACCATATAACTCTTATTCTGGATATTTGAAAATGATGAATAGCTGCTGGGTATCAATTAGGCCTATTTAGGTTTATTTCAGGATCTGCCGGAAGGTTGAGATTTTATCAGTTGTGGACCCTCCCAGGATAAAACCCCACTATTAGTTCACATTTAACTTTTAAAGGAGCTTGGTCACACCAAACTCAATTTATTAC
Organism: Rhingia campestris; assembly: GCA_932526625.1. NCBI lineage: Eukaryota > Metazoa > Arthropoda > Insecta > Diptera > Syrphidae > Rhingia > Rhingia campestris. The sequence continues at coordinate 84,986,963 of OW052182.1, forward strand.
TCATTCTAGCTGATAATGGCTTCATCGTCAGATTAACCAGTGGACTTAGGAATGTGTCACTTTTGCTTCTATGGGAGTATCAATAATGTATAAAGCAGAGGATTTAAGTAGCTTACCTGATGTACACCGACTTTTATTGAAACTCTACTGTTGATCAAATTATGCCTCTTACAGTGGGTACCACGCCTAGTGGTTAGTGCGTTAAACTACTAAACGCAGGGTCTTTTTTTTATATCCCGAAAGTGACAACATCTTAGTTTTTTCATTGTTCCACCTGTTGCGAAAGTCTAACCAAAATCTTACTCTTGGATTTCAATGTCATTTGTTGCAAATTATAACTTCACACCGCAAAAGCAAATGAAGGGAGAATCTAGGTTTGAGTCCCTGAGTCATTTAACTGTGATTCCAGAAAGGCATCTTACTTAAAAAAATTATTAAAAACCCAAACAAAAAAGGATATACATTCAAGAGATACTTCAGATACAAACTGATAGACATTACCACCCCAAGACAATTCATTAATTTGATGTATCTTCGAACACTCATCACTCTAAAGCCATCCATCCAAATGAATGCCAATAAGGCGACCATAAAGGACACCACAATCCTTTTGTTTCCAACATCATATACATTACGATATTAACAGAGAACTTTCAGGTCCAATCTAATTGAGTACACGTCATCGGAATTACAATTATCCTTACAGTGATGTCCTACATTGATAGCATATCGCCCCTCGCAAGCTTCTATTGAAATTAATCCCTAAACTTAAGTGGTTTATACACGTAAGTCATAGTAACAACCAAACCCATCAGCACCTCACCGATCGGTCACCATGTCCTGACGGTCCAATCGATTGTTTTCAATTTCGAACTCAATTTGAGGTCATAAATCCGATTAAGTTGTATTAATTAACAAAATTGCCAAACCAATAACAAAATGAAACGTGTCCTTGTGGGTGCGGGTGTTATGGCGGGATATGCACGTCTGTATACGTCTTCTCTTATCAACCCCTCAGTCAACTCGTAGCTGAGGATGTCCATTCAAATGAATTAATTTTGTTCCTTTTTTTTCTACATTCCGTGTATGGTCTGATTGGTGGCCCGGCCAACCAAAGTCCAACAAGGGATGTTGTGGATATCCATAGGAATTTTATTCTGTCATGGGATCTACATCACATACATATTGAATTTCTGAAATATTATGGATTGTGAATGCCTTCGTTTGATTGGTTTAATTAGGCACAGCAATTATTGTTTTAATGTCAATATTTTACTAAATCAATTAAGATTAATTGGATTGAAATGCAAAGCATCAAATGGCCGATGGATTTTTTTTTGGAATCCCATCCCTGGTTATCAGCTAACTAAATGAGAAGCTTCTCGATGGTGGTATTTGGATTTAAAGGAAATTTGTGAATGGGATATATGATATGGTCGTGACAAATTTATGTAATTAGAAGGTGCAGTATTTTTTTTTTGTTCAAAAATAAGAAACCACCGTTTTTGGCAACCATTTTAATAAGCAATTCCCCCATATTTAATAAAAACGCCCATAGCGTTTCAAAGTTTTCTGAGGACGAAATTTTTAGGACAGCATTGTCGATTACTATTTACATTAATCGTGGTACAGCCTGTGGTGAACCTGCTTCTCAACCAACATTCGTCATTGTCTTTTACTTATTTATTGATTCTATAGTCTGGGGGGCCAGTTCCCTAGCTAACTGCCTTTAGTTGGGCACTTCAAGTGAAATTTTGAGATCAGTCGTGCTAGGTCTGGCTAGAAATATGGGTCTCCACTCGCTCTACACATCCCAGCTATCTTCAACATCCAATACGGAGGTTTATGTCACTGTAAAGCTCACATACTTCTTGGTTGAATCTTCGTCTCATACACCATCAACTTAAACGGGACCAAAGAATTTTTCTCTCACAACAACGAAGAATTTTTTCAGCTGATTTGGATAGTATTCCTGCTTTGGTGCCATAGAGTAGCACTGCGATGATCAAGGTCTGATATGGGATATGGGATCTGCTTCCTTCCTAGACCGAAGAAACAGCGGTTGGCAAGAGTAATTTTTCGTTTAATTTCTGACGAGATGTCTTTGTAAGAGTCAATATCGCATCCTCGGTCATATAAAGAGTCCGCCAAATAACTTTTTTTTTTTGAAAATGCTATAAAAAAAAATACTAAATATTTTCTCAAATTTCTTTTTTTTTATTTAAAAGTACAATCCTTCCGGTTAATAATGGAAAATAATTTCATTCAAATGGCTGCCTCGGCTGGCCATGCAGTAGCCTACATGATCGGTCCAATTTTGAAGCACATTATCGATTGTGTCCAGCTGTATTTCACCAATGGCTTCACGAATATTGTCCTTTAAAGCGTCAATTGTCTCTGGGCTTGTCGGCGTAGCACTTATCTTTTACGGCACCCCACAAATAATAGTCCAACGGTGTCAAATCGCAGCTCTGAGGTGGCCAAACGACATCAGCTCTGCGGCTGATAATGCGATCTTCAAAAACAGGGCGCAAAACATCGAGTGTAGCTTCGGCTGTGTGGCACGTAGCGCCGTCCTGTTGAAACCAAATGTTGCCAATATCCTCCTCTTCAATTTTTGTGAACAAAAAATCGTTCAACATGGCCCGATAACGATCGCCATTGACTATAACGGCCACTCCTTGCTCATTTTCGAAGAAAAATGGCCCAATTATGCCTCTGGACCAAAATCCGCACCAAACAGTGTCTCGTTTTGGGTGTATCGGCTTTTCAATGTATGCGTGCGGGTTTTCCGTGCCCCAAATGCAACAATTTTGCTTGTTTACATACCCGCCAAGATCAAAATGAGCTTCATCTGAAAAGATGATTTTTTTTTGGCAAAATCGGCATCTTCTCTAAGTCGATCGCAGGCCCACTTAGCGAAGCGAACCGATTGGACTTTGTATGGCGTCATACCAAGGTCTTTATGCAAAATTCGTCTCAATGATGTCTCCGAAATGTTCAATTGTTGAGAACGACGGTGAATTGATGTTGATGGCGCTTCACGCACACTTTCTGCCACAGCAGCAATATTCTCGGGTGTACGCACTGTTTTTGGCTTTTTACGCTTTGGTTTATCGATGAGGATGCCAGTTTCTTTCACTAGTGCGAAGAACTACCGCGCAGAAGGTCCGGGTTCGATTCCCAGCCGTAGCAACACCTAAATGAATTTTCACTGGCCCTACTCTCGTGATGATTTGACAAATCATCTGAGTTGTATCAATTGTCAAGAAAAACCTTTTCTCAACATAGCCGTTCGGAGTCGGCATATAACAGGAGGACCCGCCATTGTGCAAGAAGTAGGTACACACGCACACATGAATGGTTGTGAGAAAGCTAGGCACAATCCTTTCAAGAATGATGTTCAAGAAGTCACATAACAGTGCCGTTGCCTTCCTAAAACATTTTGTCGAATTTTGGGATGAGGTCGTTGATGGAGCAGTGAGAATTCTCCTTTCTGCACAGATGGACTAGCTTGGGTATACCAAAACTAGACATGGCTCTGTATAGTTCATGTCTATAAATACTGTCGTATGCAGCTTTGATATCGATAAATAGGTGGTGAGTGTCGATTTGGACCTCTTGTTTTTTTTTTGCAAGCTCTGCTTAAGTGTGAAGAATCCATCGGTTATGGACTTTCCTGGCCTAAAACCTCACTGATAAGGGCCGATCAGGTTGTTGGTAAACGGTTTCAGGTGTTCATATATTACGCCAAATAGGATTTTGATATCTTTAGGTGATGTTAAGGATCAACACAGAGTGTCTCCTTTTTTGTTGACCGGACAAACGATACTGAATTTCCATTCATCAGGTATACTTTTATACGACTAAAGTTTAGTTTTTAAAGCTCGGCGTAAAGGATATCTTTTCCGGTAGGCTTATTAAGCTTAAGGTTGGGTTGGTCCCATTCGCTGTCGTCGCCAATATTGAATTTTCACACCTATCGAGGTATCCGTTCCGATTAGCATTTCTGACATATCTTCGGACGAAATGTAACGCGCTTGATCGCACATTGGCGATATGCGTTAAGTCGACAATTTTTGACAGCTATGCGTTGAATTTCCTCCGAAGTTGTCAGACGAAGAATTGCTGCGGAATCAAACGCACGCGATTGTATGCTTTTTTTATTTTTTTTTCGCAACGGATATCTACCTTGAAAGCAAATTGAGTTCCGATTGAAACTGACTTTTGTTTCTGAGATTGTTCCGAGCGGATACCTAGATAGGGGTGATTGTTCGTCATCGCCGTTAAACAGTCTTCAGAATTGGTTCTTTCATATTATCATTGTTCACCTCGACAGTGTTCTGTTAACGCCTTTTTTTCGACTTTCTAAAAAACCGGTGTTCTTCGCTCCTTCTTTGCCTCAAGAGCTCAATGGCAGCTCTCGTCTTCACCTGCATCTTAGCCTTGTAGGATTGTAGGCACCCTATATCAAACCAAATGTTTCTTACTGGTGGTCGCGGGAAGGCTAGCACATCAGTTGCGGCTTTTTGACATCGTTGCCATTATTCTTCGACATTAGATGCTGGTGGTACGGTCCTAATTGAGAGATTAAGGGATACGGATTTTGCAAAGGACTTTGCAGTCTCTTGCTATTGCAGACTGTCGAAATTAAATATCTTTCACAGTGTGATTTATTCTGGGGTGGATATCAGCATATTCTTAGTCGATGTTAGCCCCTTAAAATGTTCCGAGTTCCAAAATAATGGATGCGTGCATCTGGTCAAGTCTGGTCTGATCACAAAGTGATCAATTTGATTGACCGTTCGTTGATCTGGAGACCGCCAAGTCCCCTTATCAATGTCGAGGTGAAGAAACCGGTCCAAAGTAGATGTTAAGTTTTTGATCATATTTTTGCGCTGCCCATCCCATCTTATTTCCTGTTTGGCAATAATGTCTGCTTTTAAGCAGCTTATCGCTTTGTTGTTTGCTATTCGGGTGTACTTATCCTATTTCTCACATTCCAGTTGTCGTTGTCCATTTTTCATTTAACATGGTCGTCAATAATAAAATCAGTCCTTTCCGAGGCTCTTGGTTTCTTCGTAATAACAATTTTATCCGTCAATGGGTAGTTAACCCAAAGTGCAACCACCAAGTTGGAAACGCTAGCTACAATTTATAAGATACCTTTAAGACACGGGGCCACCAGTATTCAATACAGGATTAAGCGTTGCCATTGGCCTCTCAGCTCTTCCGCCATCTCTGTTTAACGCCAAAGTTGACTCCATCTTGGGAATTCTTTTACTGCCGTATGTGAAAGTTTTTTTTTGATAAAGGACCTTACCCCTAGATAGTTTTGGTCCACGAGTAGTATATTATTTCCCACCTACCCCGCATATCTGCAGCCTGATAAGATCCTTACACCGCTGCGCTGGGTTATAGGTGTGATTTTAATGTGAGACCTCTAGATATAGAAATGTGGGAATCTTCTGCCAAAAGCCCCTTTATCTGGCATCTGGTAGATATTAGAAAAAATATGCAGGGAACAGCGTTGATTCTGATAGCTTATTTCGCTGGATGAAGTGAGGCCACAAAGAAGAAATCAGTATGCATCTGTACAGATGTATCAAGGATGAACTGTGGAATTGGTGCTAGCATATTATATTCAGAGGAATCGGTAATGCACAGACCAATTAAGCTTCTCACTGGTCATAACCTCCTATAAAACCAACCTGAAAAATATAACTTAGAACCCAGACCCTAACCACACAATAAAATAAAATTTCGGGGATGAAGATATCTCTATAGAAGCTTTGGTTACGAGGAGACGTGTATAAATATACATAACATGTGTACTATCAGAATCTCTTTCACTTGAGCAACAGAATATGCTTAGACAATACAACTTTCAAGAAATTTATAAAGAACATCAAGATGGTTTGATACAGTGCCGCTCACTTGAATAGCACCCCCCTTTGCTGTGAGTTTTAAGCTTAATATCTTCAAAAATAATTATGGTAATGACTTGTTTTTTTTTTCTAATGAAAGTTTATTAAATTCTGTAAATAAAACAAAAGGAATGGAATTCATATTTACAGTAGTAATTTTTTTATAGATTTTGAAGCGATATGACTCAAAATATACACATCACATTTTGGCTCACTTGAATAGCACCCCCTCATAAAAAAATTATTTAAAAATGTTTTCACACTGTTGGACTTAAAAATTTATTAGGAACACAATTAAGAATTAAATTTTGAATTGAATTTGAATTAAAAAAAAAATTAGTAACGGGTGCTTCCGCCTTTGTTATAAATAACCTCATACATCCTGTTAGGTAGGGAATCATACAATTTCTTGATGTAATCCAGCGAAATGGAGGCCCAGCTACTTCTAATTGCTGCTATTAGCTCCTCCTTATTGGAGTATTGCTTCCCTGATTCGTACACCTTCCGAGCAAGCCATCCCCAAACATTTTCGATGATGTTTAGGTCTGGCGAGTATGGTGGCCAATCCAACAATAAAATGTTTTGACGCCCAAGAAATTGTTTTACCACTCTGGCATTGTGAATTGGTGCGTTATTCTGCTGCAATTTCCACGGCAAGTCACCAAATAATCAATTAATGGAAGGGATAACGTTCTCTAGTACTCCAATGTAGGACTGAGCGTTCATACGAGGAGTTAGGAACTGCAACTCCAAAGTGCCATAGTACGTCATGGCTCCCCAAATCATAACACCGCAAACTCGACTGTGCAAACGATCCAACTGATGTTCCTCCTTCCGCAAATCATGAAAGTAATAATTAAAACCGTCAGGACCCTCTAAATTAAATTTTTTTTTAGTCGGAGAAAACAACACGGTACCATTCCTTGCTCCATGTCATGTTAGCACGGCAGAAACTAAGGCGTTGCTCTTTGCGATATGGGTTAAGCGGTGGTTTTTTCTTTAATTTCAATCGCTTTAAGTGCTTAGCCTTCGAAATAATCCGCTTTACTGTAGACACGCTTGCTTTAACACCACTTTTTTCTCTTATTTTGGCTGCAGAGTCGTGCGAATTTGACGCGAGCCGCAGAATTGCTCTTTTTCCAGCTGGGGTAACGGCACTAACTGTTCGTCCTTTCATGTTTTTGCCATAGTTGGACTCGTTCCGTAAAAATGTGGATATCACTTTGCGGCTTCGTTGAGTTTTTTTGGCTATTTGGTGAATAGACAGGCCACACTCTGTCCTCTGTCAGTGATTTGCCACGACCCATTTTAACTAAAATTATCTTAAATTAATTAAATGATTATTAGAAAATACTTTTGCATAACCACCTGATTTGGCTTCCACACGAAAACTGATAATAGAGGGGGGGTGCTATTCAAGTGAGCCAAAATTTGATGTGTATATTTTGAGTCATATCGCTTCAAAATCTATAAAAAAAATTACCACTGTAAATATGAATTCCATTCCTTCTGTTTTATTTACAGAATTTAATAAACTTTCATTAGAAAAAAAAAACAAGTTACCATAATTATTTTTGAAGATATTAAGCTTAAAACTCACAGCAAAGGGGGGTGCTATTCAAGTGAGCGGGTGTATTATTGAAACATCCGAAGGGAAAGAAGGAAGGCCAAGAGCTAAATTTCAGGGTATCGCAATGGGATGAACAACTAATCCAACCTATCTGGATGATCTGAGAAGAGGAATAATAACTTCGTTACTTTGCTATTAATATAGTTACAAGATGGCGCAAAAATAACCTTCCGATGTTTTTTGGCTGTAATTTAAAAAAAAACAATGAAAAACTTTGATTCTTCTTATGGATTATTTTTATTTGGTCTTTTAATTTTTTTTACATCAAGTCGAGAATATGTTGTCACGTAAATGGCCGCCGCCACAGTTGTTTGTCATTTGAGCCCTTTTTATGGCATTTTCCATTACTTTGGCCAAAACTTCCGGCGATAGGTCCTCACATTCTTGACGGATATTGTATTTAAGAGTCTGAGGCTTGTTGACATAAACCCGCGACTTCAAAAAGCCCCACAAAAAGAAGTCTGGAGCGGTCAAATCAGGCGATCTTGCTGGCCAGTGAAATCGCCAAAACGGGAGATTAGGCGCCCGGGAAATGCATCCTTCAGCATATCGGTTGTGGCAAATGCAGTGTGTGCCGTTGCACCGTCCCGTTGGAACCACATGTTTTCCAATCCCAATTCATCAAGTTGCGGCAAAAAGAACTCGTTGATCATTGCTCTGTAGCGCTCACCATTCACAGTAACCGTTTGGCCCGCGACGTCTTCGAAGAAAAAAGGTCCGATGACTCCTCCAGCGAAAACAGCACACCATACAGTGACTTTGAGCGGGTGTAATGGCTCTTTGTGGGTTACACGCGGACTTTCAGTGCCCCAGAAGCGTAAATTTTGCTTATTTACGTACCCGCTAAGATGGAAATGGGCCTCATCACTCATGATTATTTTTGATGAAAAATCATCTTCCTCTTGGTGGTGATTAAGGATGGCTTGAGCGTATGTTAGACGCGATTGGCGGTCAGCAGCTACCAGGTGATGCACCGTCTGGACTTTGTACGGAAACATCTTCAAATCTTGTACCAAAGACCGTCGACTGATACCCATTTGCGGGGCACGTCGTCTGGTCGATGTCGACGGCGCTTCCATGACATCTTCGGCTACAGCAGCAATATTCTCTGCAGAACGGCTACTCCGAGGTCTGCCACGCCTGGCAGCATCTCGTGTTGTGCCAGTCTCTTCGAGGCGAGCGGCTAAAAGTCGCAGTGTTTCACCAGTAGGCGTTGGACGGCTAGGAAATCTGCGACGAAATTCACGTTGTGCCAAAGTCACCGACCGATTATTGCTCAAATAAATAGTCCCCAATATTCCGCGTTCTGGAGCAGTGTAGTGTAACATTGTTTTTTAACGTGTATTTCGCATGTGTTTACTACACAAATGTCAAAACAGAACTGACATTAGGGGCCAATCGCAAAATTTATAGCATTTTCTGATAGGAGGATTACTTTTGCGCCACCTTGTATTTGATGGAGTTGCCATCGACTGAAAATCCAATCTTTCCAAAAGTGCTTGACTGAATTCGCACGATACTTACTTCGTAGAAATATCATCAACAAATCACTGTCTGTATCTGTAAATAAAACGAATCTTATCGCAACATGCCAGTAAGACCCCATGGCCGAACGTTATCCTCACAGCCAGCGCGTGTATTTCCTACACCGTTTGTGGGACCAGTAATTCTAAGTCGAATCCGAATGGTTGAGTTGGGAAAAGCGTGACGCTTCCTGCTTCCCGTGGGTTTCCAGACCTTCTGAGCGACAGTTCTTCGCATTAACTACGGAGTCACTAATCCCTCGATTTTGAAGTTACCGTTGCGCCCGGCTCTAAAGTATGTGCAATGGTTAGCCGCTCAACATTTTTCTTCTCTCTACCCATTTCACTTTAATGGAAAATTCAAGGATACCGTCAAGGAAACTTAAAACGCTCATAGATTCGCTCAGGTCATTTTTTAAGAGATAATTATCGAGCGATATAAGATCAAGCAAAACGTCCGGTGCAGTGGAGTGCCCAGATATGCTGTTCTTCGATATTATAAGGTATCCGTGTTATGTCGGGACTTAAATTGGGGATAATAATGAAACCAAATATCTGGAATATACGGCCCATACAGGGCCTCAAACCTATCTTCTTCCTTCATTAACGATGAGCTCCTGTTTAAAGCCGAATCCGAACTCTTAGGATCCAAAAAACTTAGGTGTTGTCACTTTTGGTATTTGAACAAGGCACCCAGCGCTTAGTAATCCACTACACCACTAATTGGGAATAAAAAAAATGTCATAAAAATCTTCGGTATGAAGGTATGAGTATTTAATAGGATCCAATAATTTTTGCCTGCCGGTTACTTTATCTGCCATGCAATGATGTTTTGATTCCACCCCCTACCACTATTCTAAAATTTCCCCTTCAAGGTGATAAACAAACGGAACCCACTCCTTCTCGCCAAGAGTTATGACTTGGAGCATAAATATCGAATTACATTCTCAACAAAGTGGTACTAAGTCTTTATGGCTCTATAAATTGCCATCATCAACAAATACATAAACAAGAAGAACGCACGCAACTACATGGAAGCTCACGTCCAGCACCAAGGGTCCTTGTTCTTAGTTTGACATTAGTGACCCAGTGCACC